>ML782702.1:95976-139927 GCA_009831015.1 Picea engelmannii
GTTTTTTAATTGCAACCACTGAAACTATTTTATCTACATTTGTCACGCTTTTTACAGTAAGGTCTCGTTTATCAGCAGGTTCTAGTGGGGTTTTAGTGGAGACCTTTTGAGGTGTTTTATGGCTGTTTTCTGCAACTTTGTTGCTGTTTAAATTGTTGTTTTTGCTATTTTCTGCAATGTTTTGCAACATCTTTTGCATTAGAAAAGGAAATTTCAACAATTCAAACACAGAAATATTAGCTCTAAGTTTTTTTAGATCCTCAATCAAATCATACTCTAAACTTGGAGCTGCTGAATTCTGTTTGGTTTTAATTGGTTTGGACTGTTTTTGAGGTGCATTAATCCCAATCTCAAAAGAAGATTTATTCGTTGTTTTACTTCTGGTATTGTAATCTTCCACTATTTCTTGTTCAAATATGTCTTCAAGAATCTCGGGAGGCACTAAGTTATCATGTGCCTCTAGAATCGTCTGGATAACAAACTGTAGGCTTTCTAGGTTTAGGCCTTCAGAATTTTGGTTAGGCCGATTTGTGGGAAAAGGTTTTCTGAAAGGGGGTTTGTAAGGCCCTTTGCTTGAAGAAGCTTCTTCAGCTGATCTTTTCAAATCTATAACCTGGTTTGACAACTTCTGAGCGACCTTTTGTAAACTTTTAAGATTAGAACCGTCTGATTGAGTTTTGGTTTGGGAAAGTCTAGGAAGAATTTCGATTTTCTTCTTGGAGGATGAGGTAGTTTCTGATTCATTAGAGATATTGTCCTTTAGGCTGAGAATATCTTTCTCGATTTGACTTTCCTCCTCGAAAGCTTCTAATAAGGTTTTTTTCTTAGACCTTTTAACCCAGATTGCAATGTTTTGGTGTAGGGCTTTCATGTAGTATGCGACGATAAGATTTTCAGTGGGCATTGAGTCTGTGGGGATTCGATTATTTAATATTAGGAATATTTGATTAAAGTCTTTTATCTTTTCTTTGGGGTTCATCTTTAAACTGGAGAGTTCCATGACTAGGACTTCAGGAGATTTATCATCTCCGAATTTCTCAAGGAAACAGGATTCGAATCTTTCCCAGGATACAATGGTGTGAGGTTGTTGAGCAAAGTACCAGGTAGAGGCATTTCCCTCAAATGTGTATGAGAAAATTCTACATACCACGTCTTCCTGTTCAACACTACGGAGCCTAATGGCTAGCATGAATGTTTTTATATGATCCTCAACAATCTGCTTGGAATCTGGGTCAAATTTAGGGAGCCATTTCTCCGGGTGTTTAGGCAAAGGATGTTGGGGTCCAGGTATGACCACTGCATCTTGATCGAGCCAAGGCCTAATAGGATTATTCGGATTTTCCATAGGTGTGGGTGGTGTTGAGGGCTGAGATGAAGAGTTGCCTTTGTCAGATGACTCTTCTCCTGAAGAAGAAGGAGATGAAGGGGGTGGTGATGGTGGAATACCAGATCCTCTTGCTGTAGGAGTGAGGATGTGATCTGGATTTGTAGGGTTTAGGGTAAGATCAGTACCTTCAAGTTGCTCCCTGATATCAGAGAAGTCTAATGGTTGGTTCAAAGGCTGACCTGATTTTCTGATACGGGCCAAGGCACTGTGTGTCCTTATGAGGGATTGACGAACAATTTGTTGTACGTCGGCCCCTGGGGGGTTTGGAGTTACTGGTTCAGCAGTGATCCGTGGATTGTTGTTTGATGTGGTTGTTGTTTGAGGTACAATGTTGTCATCAGAATGACTTCTTGTTACTATAGGTGAGCGGGCAGGTGAGGGAGGAGTCTTGCGACCTCCTTGTGCCATTAATAGTATTCAGGCTCTCCTTCTAGAGCGATTTGTTGACGAGCGAAAATGACCACTCGTCAATTGGAAGAGTGAATCCGATCCGAGGTTGTCTAATTAACCCAAGTCGTTTGGATTAATTCACTCTAACGGGTTTAGTGGCTCCATTGGCCAATCTAAGGTCCTAAAGGAAACGGAAAAATAAATAGAAGAAAGGAAAAAACTCACTAGTTACTAATCACTAATATATGTATGTTCATCTAAATATATATACAGTTTGAAAGATATTTATATAATAGTTCTATTTGTCTAGTTCATATATACAAGATATAGAGATAATGAGTTTGATCTAAACTCATAAAAATCGAATATAATATGGTTCTTTTGATGGAAATCAAAACAGAAAGCAACATGCACTATTTCTTTTCATTTTGTTTTTATATCATTTAATCTATAGACACCTCTAAGATCAGATATAAAACTACTATTTAAATAGAAAAATGCAGACAGTAAGAATTATACTACATATAATGATTTTGATTATGGACTAGCAAATAATAAAAAGGAAGAACAGACTAACCTATCAATCACTTTGAAGAGTATGCATCCAATTGTTAGCGTAAATCGTACATCATTCCATCCATGAGAGAAATCTACTGTGATCTTTACACTGTTTGGGACCAACGCTAAACTGTGTATTGACTGATGTATTTAATTGATGAACAATATAACACAAGATGATTACAATGATATAATAAACTACTAGCAGTAACGCATAAGGTAAATCCTACAGTTACAGCTTGCATTTAATCAATCCACATATTTAAGGTAAACCTCATAATATGAATTGAAATATTGTTCAATTGTTTTGATAAAACTGAAGCATAAATCGTGAAACATGAAGAAAAACTATCTTGACAACAAAACAATCTGCGAAGACGAAAGCTATCTGCAGTCATTCAATTACCAAGATAAACAAATTATAGATCACAACAAAATTCACAGATGACTAAAGCATAAAGTAAATATTTGTCATGTCTAAATTTAAACATAAGCTGTTCACAATAAGCCCCAGGCCAAGATGCCTATTATTCCAAAATGATAGGTTTATAAAGGCTTCAGAAAAGATAATTGTTTATGTTCTTGAGATCAAATATTTGTTTCAAAAATAAAGGGGGATGCAACCACCCCGATCATACTAAATCGTCCAAAACTAACAACAATTCATTTCTATTCATTCAAAATACATCATAGATATGACTGGAAGGTCTCAAGAGTGCCTCAGATCAATTTTTGAAATCATGGACCCCTGAATATCCTAAAAGAAAAGGAAAATAGAAAGATTTCAAATATATTTTCTATCATTAATTTACACAATTCAAATTAACATAACTGGCTACATAATCTTGTGATTCTGTAGCTAGTTAGTTTAGTAAATGAAATCTCATTTTATTTAATGAATAAAACAAAATAATTTAATAATGAAATATAGTTTATTAAACAAACCAAATAATCTAACTTAAGAATGAAAACGAACATACTATTAATTTAAGAGATCATACCTCTAACCATGAAATCAAATCGTATCATGAAACCTTGGAATTTACAATGGTTGTAGCAGCCTCAACATTTTTAAATATCACATGACCTGTGGTCTTCATACGTTTTTATTTTCCTTGGATGACAGATTCAAGCCTGTGGTTTTCGCTTGTTAAAACATCGATCTGATCTTTTAAAGCCTTAACCCGTGACTGTAGAAACGAGATATTAGTATAATATCTATCAATCCATGATAGACAGACCTCACACTTTGACTGTGTGGCAGTTGCATTAGAACAAACAAGATTGTGGACTGGAGTGCCCTCCATACGAATAGTAGATTCATTGCAAAGCTTGACACCACGAAACTCTGGATTGTCTTTCAAACAGGGAGGTAAATTATCGACAAAGTTATAGGGTTGATTAGGGTGTGGCTCGAATGACAAAGGGTCTTCCTCTGCAAGGAATTTGTCGATTTCAGAGTCAAAACTCTCATTAACCTCGATCATGTTGATCGTGTTTGCATGAGAATTCGTCTTATTATGAAGACTCCACGATATCAATCTCCCAACCCTTTTGTTCTTAAAATTTATATCAACACTACTTTTAGATTTCTTCCTTGTAGGTTTCTTTAAGTTTTTAACATAGTCAGTAGGATGTATAAATGGCTCACAGACCTGTTGAAAAACCTTTGAATCAATTAAGGGATTGATGTAGGGGGCCGAGACATAGGCTTGGATGGGTGAGAGGGGAGTTGTAGGGTAAGTTAGGGTTTCTTCAACCACTGGCTTATCGACCTCATCAATATTTGGATTAGAGAAACCATTTCTCACTACAAACGAGTCCCAATTATCACTCTGCAATTCTAACTGATGTGAAAGTAAGATTTTAATTAGGCTGTGATGGAAGAGGCTAGAGTTGGTTTGCTTCTTTCTATATCTTTTACCCATTTTATAAAGACTCCTCAGTAAGTAATACAACATGTTCAAGGGAAAACCCAAAAAAAACATAAGCAAGCGCAAATGATAGAGAAAGACCAAACCGAAATGTCCCTCACAGGTGACAAACTACTTTAACACAGTAATTAAATCGTGCCACCGAGATTTCAGGGCGAAAATGGGCATACCTTTTTCGCATCCCTTAATTTTTAGAGATGTAAACAGCAGGGTCCAAGGAAATTCTTCCACTTTTGCGTTTTTAAACCACCTTTGATCGCTTGTTGGTAACCCTGTGGCTTGACTGAGAAACTCCTCGGTAACCTCCAGTTGCACATCACCAACTTTCTCTCTACAACCATCAAAGGAGAAAGAGAATTCTTGGGCAACCTGTAAATTGAAACCCTGAAATTTCCTAATGAAAATGAGCCAGTCACTTCTCTCCAAATCTCCTCTGGCATCGTTGTATAAGAGCAGGGTTTGGATACCATTTGGTTTAATTCTCATGACATGAGCCATATTGGATGGGAGAGTAATCAAACAAACACAGCATACAAGGAGGGTTTGTGAAAACAAAAAAGAGCCATAACCCTGAGCCCAACAATGAAAGTTGTAAAGACTCATACAATGGGATGGGCGTTTAATTGAAATGCATGCGAAGAAGGTTTGCGAAGCCCAAGGTCATCCTTAGAAATGATGGCAGTCTACAAATCGTATGCCACTGTTGCATTCAGTACGAGCTAGGACCAAAGCATTAAAATGAAAATAAGTGCACGCATAGTGGGTTTGATCACAGAGTTTGGGTAAGTCAAAAATCGAAAAATCAAAAGTTTTGTAAAAGAAATGTAGCCAAGAATCGAACCAAAACCATACAAAAAATCAAATCGTGGGGATCCTTTGTTCATAAAACCATCAATCTCTTAAGCATGCTTGGAATTGAAAGGATCAAAACAAAGAGAGTAAGATGTTCATGGAAAGGAATCAAAACTCCATAATAAACTATATGAACAATTTGCCTTCAATGAAATTTTAAAACATAATGGTAATCACAGTTGCAAGTTTTCATGCTTTCGGTCATGAAAACAAAGCATGAATAGACAATAGGGAAAAGCGACAACTGACAACTGTCGTTTCGGAAACTGCTCATGAAGAGTGATAAAAAATAATGACCCTAGTTAGGCAGCTATATAGATTGTTTAATTGACATAAAAAGTTAAGAAAATCATTGGGCTACCAACAATGGCGACATGCTAGGAGAAGCAGTTATCTCTGTAGTACGAACGAGCTCAGGTTAGAGAAATCTGAAAAAACTTCAAATCAGAGAACAACTGAAAAGTCATTTGAACATCTTAAATAATTATGACGCAATCTAGTTTCAGATAACTTTTGTTTTTAAAGAAATGAAAACTGGTGACAAACTTGGCAAAAGAAAGCCATGGCGTTTAAGTTAATGTCTCCGATACTGTTGACAGGGCCATTGCTGCCAGCAGGCGTTCATAGCCTTGACAGGGATGTCAATTAACCCACTCTGACGTCTGTATCCTGTCAAGAAATTTTAGATCAGAACGAAGGATGCTTAGGGTCAAAATGAAATTCATATCTGAGAATTTTCTTTTACCTGACATTGCTTCGCTGCCAGCAGGCCTGTTCAGTACCCCGACGAAGTTGTCTTGGCGTCATGCATGTATTTACCTGCTGCCAGCAAACTTTTTCAGTGTTCCGGCGGGTTTACAAACACTTCCCACAGCTCTCTGAGACATTATTCACATTCTGACATATTTTTTAAAGATGTTCAACAGAGCGGGGTGACGCTGAAAATTCCAATTTTTAACACACCTTGATATATCACAGACTTTAAAAAAATTTGTGCTGTCCTTCATCAAGATCCAAAAATAGTTCATTAATAAAACTAATTTTCAAGAACAGGGAGACATCGTTGAGTTTCTCTCTTAAAGAACAGCGACAGTGTAAAAAGATTTTTAAAGATGGTTGTGAATACTTTCAAGTGCAGATTGAAACCGAGAAAACACCTTTCAAACAAAAGTCATCTTTAACCAGGCTACAATTTCAGAGAAATACAACAATTAATGTTCTAACAACCTTTAGCATCTATTTTCGAGGGGAAGTATTATGTTTTCTTTGTCTGAGCTAGCCCGTGGTGCAGGCATGTTTGTTTCAAAAAGAAAGACCGATAAACAGAAATGAAAACAAAAACAAACCAGCAAAGAAAAAAAAACAACAAGGAAACCAAAACAGAAAATATTTACAAAAGGTGTATGGGAGAGTCGTCAGGTAAAATACTTTTTGAGAGCTTGGCCATTCACCGGGAAGGTGTCTGGCTGTCCCTCTAAATTCTGCAGGCGAAACGAACTGGGACCTAGTTTTTCAGAAATTAAAAATGGTCCCAACAATAGGTTTTGAAACTTAGTATGTTCTCCTTTCCCCCCATGAGGTTTGTCCCACTTAAGGACAAGATCACCTATCTCAAAATTTCTGTCAGAGGTAGAATTGGAACCAAACCAGTTTTTGATAATGAGTTGATGTTGATCCAATTTTCATTTTTCTTGAGCCCTTACTTCCTCTAACTTCAGCAAAGCATTAATCCGACTTTCCAAGGGAGGATAGTTTTCTTCTTGCACCTTCTGTGATAACTATAGAGATGGAAGAATAACACACGGTGGAAGAATCGCTTCCCTGCCGTAAACGAGGAAAAAGGGGGAATTACTGACAACAGTTTTAGGAGTTACCCTATCAGCCCAGATTGCATTAAATAGTGCATTATGCCAGTTTTTATGATTTTCGGAGAGCGTTCTTTTGATGATCTTGATCAGGTTTTTATTAGTTGATTCAGCCAAACCATTTCCTTGGGGGTAATAACTGGTGGAATACTTTAATTTTATTCCTTTTTCTAAAGCAAAATCACTCATTTCAAGAGATGAAAAATAGGAAGCATTATCAAATACTAGGCATTCAGGGATACCAAAACGAGTGATAATATTTGCATTTAGGAAAGATAATACCTGGCTAGTGTTTACCACTTTTAATGGGGCAGCCTCGGACCATCCGGTGAAATAATTTGTTGTTGTTATGATGTATTTATGCTGCTACGAGGATGCCAGATTGATTGGGCCTATAATATCAAGGCCCCACTGTTGAAAAGGGGAGTCTACCGAAACAGGCTGTAGCGGGAATGCTGACTTCTGTACTTGCCTAGATGGCTTTTGACAAATCACACACTTACAAAATAAGGCATGGGCATATTTGAAAAGAGCAGGCCAGTAATATCCTGCTCTTAATACTTTGTGGGAAGTGGTATCTCCACTGAAATGCCCACCAACTTCCCCTGCATGTAATTCCAATAAAACTTTATCTGCTTCATCTTTTTCTAGACAACGCATAAGTATTCCATCGAAATTTTGGCGAAACAAGATACCATTTACGACCTGAAAAGAAGCATATTTTAATCTTAGTGCTCTCCTCTTTCTTGGATCAAGGTGACGGGGAGTTGATCCATGCATTAGATAAAACTTGATGTCATCATACCAAGGACTAGTAAGGTTTTGTGCACAATAGATTTGATTTTGATTATGTTGGTCCTGAAGTGACATATCAGTTTCATTCTGCTCTTCTATAGCTGAATCAACAACCAATTTACATAAACCTTGACCTCTAACAATTTGTGTTGGGGTAATTTCTATGTCGTATTCTTGTAAGGATGTAACCAAGTTTGCCCTTTTTTCACCCAGTTCTTTCTACACTAACAAATTTCTGACAGCAGGGTAAGGGACAATGATTTTCGTCCTAGATTTCAGTAGATAAGATCGAAAGTGTTTTATCGCTTTAAAAATAGCATAATCCTGTTGTTCTACTGCTGGGTAATTAAGTTCTGCTCCCTTAAAGGCTGAGCTCATAAAGGCAATTGGGACTTCGTTGTTTTCAACATTATTTTGGGTTAGGATAGCAAAAGACTGATAAGAGGCAAACGCGTAGAGAGTGAAGTCTCATGAAAAATCAGGGCTCTGTAGAGGAGCGTCTACTATATCCTTTTTTATTGAGTCAAAATCCTAACTTTCTAAAGGTCCCCAATGGTATTGTACATTATTTTTTATTAAATTTTGTAATGGTTTGACCATTTCTGAAAAGTTGGGGACGAACCTCCTAACAAAGTTTATCTGACCTAAGAAATATTGCATGGACTTTTTGGAAGAAGGAGGGGGCAGTTTTGAAATGACTTGGGTCCTTTCAGGGTCAATAATCATCCCTTCATTTGATACAATGAATCCAAGGAGCTTACCTTGTTCTACTGCAAAGACATATTTTTTAGGATTTAAAGAAATACCGTACTTACGACATCGTTGTAGAACAGATCTTAGATGAGCTAGATGATCTCCTTTATTCTTTGAGAAGACAATGACATCATCTAGATAAACTACTATATATTGATTGATTAAGCCACAGAAAGTGATATTCATTGCTCTCTGAAAGGTGGCACCGACATTTATGAGCCCAAAGGGCATCTTCCTATAAGCATAGGTACCCCATGGAGTACGGAAAGTGGTTTTGAGCTGGTCTGGGGGAGACATAAGGACTTGGTTATGCCCTAAAAAACCATTTAGCAGTGATAATATTTCAGAACCAGATACTTGTTGAAGGATCTGTTCCATGGGAGGAACAGGGTAGTTGTCTTTATTAGACGCTCAGTTTAAATTTTGGAAATCGACACATAGTCGGATTTCACCACTCTTCTTCCTTATAGGGACAAGATTAGAGACCCACTGTGTATGTCTTACTGGGAATATTATTTTAGCATTCAAGTGTTTGTTTAGTTCTTTCTTGACTGTCGGTTCAAGTTTTGGGTGCATCTTTCTTAATTTCTGTTGAAAAGGTTGGGTTTGGGGTTTCATGGGGATAATGTGTTGTATGATGTTAGGATTAAAGGTTTTTAAATAGTCGTACGTCCAAGCAAAGACATCTTTAAATTCCTTAAACAACTTAATAAATGTTGTCTTTTCTTGCTCAGAACATCCCAACCCCAAATTGATTCACTGTGGGTTATCTTTAGTTTCTAGATTTACTTTTTCATGTGTCAAGGAAGAACTATTCGTTTTACAATTCACCGATTTTCTGAATTTATCATGAAGATCATAAAAATTTTCTAATCTAACCACAGATTTTGGGATAGAGTTTACCATATCCGATGTAGACTCTGGGGATCTTGGATCTGATATTACCGTAAAATCGCGAAGGTTTTTGTCGTGGGAACCATCATTGATGACTGCGCCTTGAAAACTCTCTTCCATGTGCAGAAAACTGATGATCTGTTGATCGTCATCGAAGACTCTCCAATTTGTGATGTTGTCTGGAATGGATGGTTTGAAAAACAACTCGATGGAAAACACATTCGAAAAAAGGCCTTCTGCAGGAAATTTTTTTGAGGCAACATTAGCTAACAAATCAACCCCCGAATTATTCAATCTTGGAATAGAATTAATGTTAAACGCAGAAAATTTGTTCATTAAATTCCATACCTCAGTATGATAGCTTTTCAGGTGTGGAGATAAACAATGGATAGAATTTTTTACCTGTCTAACCACAATTTCGGAATCACCAAAGACAGTCAAATTCTGAATCCTCAAATCTAGTGCTTTTCTGAGACCTTGCAGGAGTGCCTCGTATTCGACCGTATTGTTTGTGCATTCAAATTCTAACCAACAAGCGATCAATGTTTTGTTACCTACTGTATCAATGAGCATGCACCATGCACCAGCTCCTTCCTTAGATTTAGATCCATCGAAGTAAAGAGACTAGATTTGATTTTCGTCAGGTGCATGTGACCACTGAGAGAAGGCTGTTGACTGTGTGCATGTCATAATTTCGAACTGTTGTTCCGGGTTGGTAATGGTAGAAGTTTCAGCCATGAAATTGCTGAAAAAAGTGTCCATCCCCTGTATTTCAAGTGAATTGGCGGAAGCAGTAAATGGTTCATTAGGATCATTTAAATCAGTTACCGTAAGCTTAAGATAACGCTCACGATTCACCTTGATTTTTTTGGGCTTTCCATTTTCTGGTAGCCACAAGTGAGACCAATGTGTTGAAAAATAACCATGTAGCTTTTTGGACCAATCTCTACTTAAAAACATGCCATATACTTTAGGGATATCAACGAAAATAATATCAATGATTTGATGGATTTTAGGATTAGATGACAATCTGATAAGTACATTTTTTAATTCACCTATTACTTTAACACTGGTCCGATCAAGCTGGATAATCTTAAGACTGGAAGGTTGAACTTCAGCATTGATCTTTTGGCAGACAGACCAAGGAATTACGTATGACGATGCACCTGAATCTACCATACAATTATGTACATTCCTATTGAAAATTTCAAAAGTTAACAAAAAGGGAGGAACATTTCTACAAGTATTAACAACAAAAGTTTGATGTTTTTTAATTGCAACCACTGAAACTATTTTATCTACATTTGTCACGCTTTTTACAGTAAGGTCTCGTTTATCAGCAGGTTCTAGTGGGGTTTTAGTGGAGACCTTTTGAGGTGTTTTATGGCTGTTTTCTGCAACTTTGTTGCTGTTTAAATTGTTGTTTTTGCTATTTTCTGCAATGTTTTGCAACATCTTTTGCATTAGAAAAGGAAATTTCAACAATTCAAACACAGAAATATTAGCTCTAAGTTTTTTTAGATCCTCAATCAAATCATACTCTAAACTTGGAGCTGCTGAATTCTGTTTGGTTTTAATTGGTTTGGACTGTTTTTGAGGTGCATTAATCCCAATCTCAAAAGAAGATTTATTCGTTGTTTTACTTCTGGTATTGTAATCTTCCACTATTTCTTGTTCAAATATGTCTTCAAGAATCTCGGGAGGCACTAAGTTATCATGTGCCTCTAGAATCGTCTGGATAACAAACTGTAGGCTTTCTAGGTTTAGGCCTTCAGAATTTTGGTTAGGCCGATTTGTGGGAAAAGGTTTTCTGAAAGGGGGTTTGTAAGGCCCTTTGCTTGAAGAAGCTTCTTCAGCTGATCTTTTCAAATCTATAACCTGGTTTGACAACTTCTGAGCGACCTTTTGTAAACTTTTAAGATTAGAACCGTCTGATTGAGTTTTGGTTTGGGAAAGTCTAGGAAGAATTTCGATTTTCTTCTTGGAGGATGAGGTAGTTTCTGATTCATTAGAGATATTGTCCTTTAGGCTGAGAATATCTTTCTCGATTTGACTTTCCTCCTCGAAAGCTTCTAATAAGGTTTTTTTCTTAGACCTTTTAACCCAGATTGCAATGTTTTGGTGTAGGGCTTTCATGTAGTATGCGACGATAAGATTTTCAGTGGGCATTGAGTCTGTGGGGATTCGATTATTTAATATTAGGAATATTTGATTAAAGTCTTTTATCTTTTCTTTGGGGTTCATCTTTAAACTGGAGAGTTCCATGACTAGGACTTCAGGAGATTTATCATCTCCGAATTTCTCAAGGAAACAGGATTCGAATCTTTCCCAGGATACAATGGTGTGAGGTTGTTGAGCAAAGTACCAGGTAGAGGCATTTCCCTCAAATGTGTATGAGAAAATTCTACATACCACGTCTTCCTGTTCAACACTACGGAGCCTAATGGCTAGCATGAATGTTTTTATATGATCCTCAACAATCTGCTTGGAATCTGGGTCAAATTTAGGGAGCCATTTCTCCGGGTGTTTAGGCAAAGGATGTTGGGGTCCAGGTATGACCACTGCATCTTGATCGAGCCAAGGCCTAATAGGATTATTCGGATTTTCCATAGGTGTGGGTGGTGTTGAGGGCTGAGATGAAGAGTTGCCTTTGTCAGATGACTCTTCTCCTGAAGAAGAAGGAGATGAAGGGGGTGGTGATGGTGGAATACCAGATCCTCTTGCTGTAGGAGTGAGGATGTGATCTGGATTTGTAGGGTTTAGGGTAAGATCAGTACCTTCAAGTTGCTCCCTGATATCAGAGAAGTCTAATGGTTGGTTCAAAGGCTGACCTGATTTTCTGATACGGGCCAAGGCACTGTGTGTCCTTATGAGGGATTGACGAACAATTTGTTGTACGTCGGCCCCTGGGGGGTTTGGAGTTACTGGTTCAGCAGTGATCCGTGGATTGTTGTTTGATGTGGTTGTTGTTTGAGGTACAATGTTGTCATCAGAATGACTTCTTGTTACTATAGGTGAGCGGGCAGGTGAGGGAGGAGTCTTGCGACCTCCTTGTGCCATTAATAGTATTCAGGCTCTCCTTCTAGAGCGATTTGTTGACGAGCGAAAATGACCACTCGTCAATTGGAAGAGTGAATCCGATCCGAGGTTGTCTAATTAACCCAAGTCGTTTGGATTAATTCACTCTAACGGGTTTAGTGGCTCCATTGGCCAATCTAAGGTCCTAAAGGAAACGGAAAAATAAATAGAAGAAAGGAAAAAACTCACTAGTTACTAATCACTAATATATGTATGTTCATCTAAATATATATACAGTTTGAAAGATATTTATATAATAGTTCTATTTGTCTAGTTCATATATACAAGATATAGAGATAATGAGTTTGATCTAAACTCATAAAAATCGAATATAATATGGTTCTTTTGATGGAAATCAAAACAGAAAGCAACATGCACTATTTCTTTTCATTTTGTTTTTATATCATTTAATCTATAGACACCTCTAAGATCAGATATAAAACTACTATTTAAATAGAAAAATGCAGACAGTAAGAATTATACTACATATAATGATTTTGATTATGGACTAGCAAATAATAAAAAGGAAGAACAGACTAACCTATCAATCACTTTGAAGAGTATGCATCCAATTGTTAGCGTAAATCGTACATCATTCCATCCATGAGAGAAATCTACTGTGATCTTTACACTGTTTGGGACCAACGCTAAACTGTGTATTGACTGATGTATTTAATTGATGAACAATATAACACAAGATGATTACAATGATATAATAAACTACTAGCAGTAACGCATAAGGTAAATCCTACAGTTACAGCTTGCATTTAATCAATCCACATATTTAAGGTAAACCTCATAATATGAATTGAAATATTGTTCAATTGTTTTGATAAAACTGAAGCATAAATCGTGAAACATGAAGAAAAACTATCTTGACAACAAAACAATCTGCGAAGACGAAAGCTATTCGCAGTCATTCAATTACCAAGATAAACAAATTATAGATCACAGCAAAATTCACAGATGACTAAAGCATAAAGTAAATATTTGTCATGTCTAAATTTGAGCATAAGTTATTCACAATAAGCCCAAGGCCAGGATGCCTGTGATTACAAAATGATAGGTTTATAAAGGCTTCATAAAAAATAACTGTTTCTGTTCCTGAGATCAAATATTTGTTTCAAAAATAAAGGGGGATGCAACCACCCTAATCCTACTAAATCCTCCAAAACTAACAACAGTTCATTTCTGTTCATTCAAAATACATCATAGATATGACTGGAAGGTCTCAAGAGTGCCTCAAATCAATTTTTGAAATCATGGACCCCTGAATATCCTGAAAGAAAAGGAAAATAGAAAGATTTTAGATATATTTTCTATCATTAATTTACACAATTCGAATTAACATAACTGGCTACAGAATCTTGCGATTCTGTAGCTAGTTAGTTTAGTAAATGAAATCTCATTTTATTTAATGAATAAAACAAACTAATTTAATAATGAAATATAGTTTGTTCAACAAACCAAATAATCTAACTTAAGAATGAAAACAAACATGCTATTAATTTAAGAGATCATACCTCTAACCATGAAATCAAATCATATCATGAAACCTTGGAATTTACAATGGTTGTAGCAGCCTCAACGTTTTTAAATATCACATGACCTGTGGTCTTCATACGTTTTTCTTTTCCTTGGATGACAGATTCAAGCCTGTGGTTTTCGCTTGTTAAAACATCGATCTGATCTTTTAAAGCCTTAACTCATGACTCTAGAAACGAGATATCAGTATAATATCTATCAATCCATGATAGACAGACCTCACACTTTGACTGTGTGGCGGTTGCATTAGAACAAACAAGATTGTGGACTGGAGCACCCTCCATACTTATAGTAGATTTGTTGCAAAGCTTGACACCAAGAAACTCTGGATTGTCTTTCAAACAAGGAGGTAAATTACCGACAAAGTTATAGGGTCGATTAGGGTGTGGCTCGAATGACAAAGGGTCTTCCTCTGCAAGGAATTTGTCGATTTCAGAGTCAGAACTCTCGTTAACCTCGATCATGTTGATTGCGTTTGCATGAGAATTCGTCTTATTATGAAGACTTCACGATATCAATCTCCCAACCCTTTTGTTCTTAAAATTTTTATCAACACTGCTTTTAGATTTCTTCCCTGTAGGTTTCTTTAAGTTTTTAACACAGTCAGTAGTATGTATAACCAGCTCACAGACCTATTGAAAAACCTTTGAATCGATTAAGGGTTTGCTGTAGGGGGCCAAGACACAGGCTTGGATGGGTGAGAGGGGCGTTGTAGGGTAGGTTAGGGTTTCTTCAACCACTGGTTTATCGACCTCATTAATATTTGGATTAGAGAAAACATTTCTCACTACAAACGAGTCCCAATTATCACTCTGCAATTCTAACTGATGCACAAATAAGATTTTATTTAGGCCATGATGGAAGAGGCCAGAGTCGGCTCGCTGCTTTCTATATCTTTTACCCATTTTATAAAGACTCCTCAGTAAGTAATACGACATGTTCAAGGGAAAACCCAAAAAACCATAAGCAAGCACAAATGATAGAGAAAGACCAAACCGAAACGTCCTTCATAGGTGACGAACTGCTTTAACACAGCAAGTAAATCATGCCACCGAGCTTTCAGGGTGGAAATGGGCATACCTTTTTCACATCCCTTAATTTTCCGAGATGTAAACAGCAGGGTCTAAGGAACTTCTTCCACTTTTGTGTTTTTAAACCACCTTTGACCTCTTGTTGGTAACCCTGTGGCTTGACTGAGGAACTCCTTGGTAACCTCCAGTTGCACATCACCAACTTTCGCTCTACAACCATCAAAGGAGAAAGCGAATTCTTGGGCAACCTGTAAATTGAAACCCTGAAACTTCCTAATGAAAACGAGCCAGCCACTTCTCTCCAAATCTCCTCTAGAATCGTCGTATAAGAGCAGGTTTTGGATACCGCTTGTTCAATTCTCATGACAGGAGCCATACTGGATGGGAGAGTAATCAAACAAACACATCATACAGGGAGGGTTTGTGAAAACAAAACAGAGCCATAACCCCGAGCCCAACAATGAATGTTGTAAAGACTCATACGATGGGATGTACGTTTAATTGAAATGCATGCGAAGAAGGTTTGCGAAGCCCAAGGTCATCCTTAGAAATGATGGCAGTGTGCAAATCGTATTCCACCTTTTCATTCAGTACGAGATAGGACCAAAGCATTAAAATGAAAATAAGTGCACGCATCGTGGTTTGATCACAAAGTTTGGGTAAGTCAAAAATCGAAAAATCAAAATTTTTGTAAAAGAAATGTAGCCAAGAATCGAACCAAAACCATACAAAAAATCAAATTGTGGGGATACTTTGTTCATAAAACCATCAATCTCTTAAGCATGCTTGGAATTGAAAGGATCAAAACAAAGGGAGTAACATCTTCATGGCAAGGAATAAAAACTCCATAATAAACTATATGAACAATTTGCCTTCAATGAAATTTTAAAACATAATGGGAATCACAGTCGCAAGTTTTCATGCTTTCGGTCATGAAAACAAAGCATGAATAGACAATAGGGAAAAGCGACAAGTTACAACTATCGTTTCGGAAACTGCTCATGAAGAGTGATAAAAATTCACGACCCTAGTTAGGCAGCTATATAGATTGTTTAATTGACATAAAAAATTAAGAAAATCGTTGGGCTGCCAACACACTGGTGCTTCACCTATGACTTTATTGATGCGTTCAAATGATGCTTTGGATTCGGTCGTCCATTTAACCTCGTTGTCCTTTTTAAGCATATTTGTAATCAATTTCATGATTTCTGCGAAGTTTGGGATAAATCTTCTTAAAAAATTGATCTTTCCTAAAAATGATTGAATTTCTTTTCTATTTATAGGAATATTGATAGTATCTATAGATTCAACTGTCTTGAGATACAATGTGGCCCAAGAGTTTACCCTCCTTCATTGCAAAGTTTAGTTATAAGAAGAAAGCCATGTTTACCATCAATCTAATAATAAAATTATAATAATAGTTTATTATTAATATTTAATATAACTTAGGGGCGACAAGTGCAGGGGGTTGTATTTGATCATAGAGAAAATCAGAACACTAGATATTCATGGGAATGGAAAACATAAAAATCGAATGGAAGTATTGGTTGTATATATAGGACTGACCCTGATACCAAAAAATAAAATGCAAAGCATTATAGTCATTAGAGACTCATAATCGATGATAAAAGATTTGAGACATATCAAACACATCTCCCAATCCTACCTAAAACAAATCTATCACATAATCAAAGTTGAGAAGCAAAAGTTCCACTTAGTGAAATACTTCTACATCCTCCGTCGGCAAAACCAAAAGGCAGATCAACTAGCCAAAAGAGCCAAGGAAATGAATCAAGGGGATTTAATGACCAATGAGGTAAGAACCATGAGATTTCTTCCCTAGCATCATGGTAAAAAGAGAAACAAAGAGCGTACCCTCAATCAACATTATAGACAAAGGAGGAGTTAACTTTGAAATAATTGCAAACATGAAAAATTAAAGGGACATCAGAGGCATAAAAATAATTAAAAATTTGGTTGGGATGAGTGATGTGACTCCCCCACCCGATCAAAGAAGGAAGAACCAAATCATTTCCCTCTCCAAACTTATGTCTCACATCACCTTTATGCACAACCAACAATAGGTGGTAGATGGCACCACATACTCACATGATGGACTTTAAATCTCCACCTACTCACATTCTCCCCGCATGTGGGATTCACTCTCATCCTAGCGTCGTAATGAGAATTCCATCCCCTTTAGTCTGGCTACTTGTCCTACTCATGGCTTTCAACACCTAGTACCAATGTACCTCCCCATCATCATCAATACTATGGAAAGATTTTTTTCATGTTAGTGAAGACGAATCTCTCAGGATGATAAATTACAAGGGAGATCATATGATGGAAATCGCTACCCTACAATTGAATAGTTTTTTGCTTCTCTCTCTTCACCACTCACAAAATTTTCCCAACAACTCTTTATTATCATGTAGTGCAAGAGACAAACAACCTATGACTGCACTAACTACGAATTGGAGGTGATTCAAGGGAAATTGAAGCAACAACAACAAGAATTCGCAACCCTCAAAAAATTCCATGCACAACTTGAGAAAGCATCGCAAGAAAGGGAAAACAGACGTGACAAAGAGATGGAAATTGTGCGGAGAAATCTCAACAAACACACAAATCAAATTCGACAGATTGGAAATGACAAGCACAACCCCAAAGATGCAACTCCTGGAAATGACAAGCACAACCCCAGAGATGCGAGGTAGAGCAGCGATAACCACCACCTCCAAATGCTAACATCTAGGAAGACTCCCAAGTTATAGTGGATACAAAGCTGAAATTGCAGGCTTCATGAACTATAGATATGTTTTACTTTTGTTAAAGCCATGTTATTAAGTTAGTATACAATACAAGCAATAAGCTCTTGATATTTTTTGTAAAAAAATTGATAGACTTCAGTAAATAGAGGATGCTCATTCCCTCTTCGTTGTTGAACTCTACTGAACTCTCTATTTTTTGTACTCTTTGGCTGGTTTTAGCTTGGCTACAACCCTCTTTTATATAATACATATTACATGTTCATGTTAAAAAATAAAAATAATACAACTTATCAAATTAATAATAATTGAATATTAATTTTACTAATAGTTATAATATTTTTTTTAAGTTATATTCTATATATTATCTTCTATAAAAAAAGAAGATGTACATGCAGTTTGTTGGAGTTGAGTTTCCATGAGAGGAAACCAACTCAACTCTAACCCAATTCAAGTGTAAGTTGCCTCGTAGGGCCAAAAAACATGATAGCAAGTTTGCAAAAGGAAATATAGATTGGACTACGATGCAACAATGACTTATAACCATGAAACAAAATGAGAAACTAGGCAAAAGAAGCATCTAGACTAAAGATGAAACTTGGCCCACCGGTGAGCCATCTCCCTTGTTTCCTAATGGAAGAAGAATGAGTTGTTGCAGAAGGATTGCATCTTGGGATAACATGCTAGACATTGATTGCTTCTAGTTTGAATTGGCTTGCATGTCCACAAGCATAAAGGTACAACGGTCCAAAAGTTCAATATGATAATTGAGTTCTACAACTTCTCTACGCACTTTGAAAATCAATTGTTTAAGATCTCCCAAGTCCCCTTAGTGGGAGGGAGAATTTCCCCTGGTACTTGCACCCAAGGAGAAGTGGAAAGAGTCTGGAAAGAGCCATCACATTATGACCTTCAGAGGTCACCAAATTGGGATGCATTGTTTTAGTGGGAGAAAGGAAAGGAGGAATTTGATGAGGAGAAAAACTGAGAGAGTTACCATCCCTATCAACCCACTTGACTTTACATCCCCAAATAGTGGTTGATTCCTTATTTTGTTTCTAGACACGCTTTGTTGGGCATTGAACAAGTGAGAATGTCCCCTTCCTTTTCCTTCCCCTACCAGTGGATTATGAACCTTCCAGGCTCTCGACGTCGCGACATGGTGTTGCCAAGAGGAATTAGTTTCATAGAGTAATGGAGCACAAACTGATAGGACTAGAGCCAACAATAACCAACATAATGACTAACCTAGAGAAACATTGCATTAACTTGACATTCAAAACAATGCATTGAGGTCCTTTCCATTCGGCATGATATGGGGTAATTAGTTATTTCCTCTTTAACTCCCACATACCCAGGATGCATTCTCACGGCGTTAGCAGATCGACACTCCAACTTCTCATACAAATTCCTCTGCTTCAGAGCCATGGTGTGAACTACATCCGGACCGAGAAGTGAAGAGGTCATTTCCTCTTGATTTCTTAAAGACGTGAGTTGCCAAATGGCTCAACCTCCCCTCCTACATTTAATACACATTCTGACTGGATGACACCCCATCCAGGGCTTTAATAGTTATAATATTAATGTATATGCCTATTTTTTTCAAGGGCTTTAATAGTTATAATATTAATGTATATGCCTATTTTTTTTTATATTGTAATTTTAAGGTTACATATTTTTTGGTGAAGTGGTTTGACTACTTAGTTTATAGAGGTATACATACCCTATCCTAATCCAGATTTGAACAAATCACTTTTAAGAAGGAAACACATGTTATTAACCATTAAGTCAACTCATGTTGTAATAAACATATCCTCTTTATAATGGTTGACACATGCCATTAAATCCATATAAATCCACAATGACCGCCTTTTAAAAATCAAATTCAAAATCAAAATTATAACCATTATTCTTTTGCTCAAAGTTTGTTAATGCTAGTCTCTAATCTCGAATAAAAAATGGTGCAAAAAATATTCAAAATTCTTTAATAATTGTTTCAAAATGTGTCTTTTTTTTTTTATACCATAGTTGACAATATTCAGAGTGGCATCTAAAACACCATTCTTACATTTGAGGTTTGTTAATGACATTCTTACATTTGAAGTTGGTTAATGACAATGTTATTCATTGGTCCAACTTGGTGCACAAAAGTATTATAAACATAATTCGTATACTTGAGGCTAGGTAATGATAATCTCTCGTTTATCTTCCATCTAAATATGCTACAAAAGTATTTTGTTTCTTAAATTTAACTATGTTATCAAAACTCCAACTATTACCGCAAAAAGTGTCTTTTGGTATTTGAAACTTGGCATGTTCTCCTTAAATGTTGTATCAACGATTTGAAGGCATCATAGTTCTTAAAAAAATGTACACTTGGTCTATTAGTCTATCGTAAAATGGTCTTCAAAATATGTTGCTTCAAAAATTCATGGGACATTATCTAGTTGGAAGAATCTACCACCTCATTAAACATGATTCTATTTTGTCTCTCTTCTATGATTTATTGGGATCACATGAGCCAAGATGTTGAACACTACCTCAAATCTTGTGTTTCTCATTCTATTGCCAAACCAACTAGTCACCTTTTGGATATGTATGCATCTTTGCATGTTCCTTATGAATCTTACGAATTTGTGAATGGAGAATTTCTCTCGAGGGTTTACATATGACTAAACATTAACTTGACTATGTTTTAATTATTGTTGATTGTGTCTCTAAAATGGCTATTATGATCCATTTTAAAAAATATACCACAACTCTTGACACAACTTATCTATACTTTATGTTAATTTCTCAACCCAATTCTCGACACTTACATCCTAGTTTAATCTTTGTTGTCAAAACTTATTAACCAGATTAATATGAATAAAAGAATGATTGATTTTTTAAACCAACATTACAAATAAATCAATAGAAACATAAATAAGAAACCACACACATTACACATGAGATTTTTGGGTAAACACCCTTGAAAAATCCCCAAAGGGAAAAAATCTTTGGCTCCCGTCCTATGATAATGACCCATCCGAGGAAAATACAATGAAACAAATAGCCTATCCCTACAAACCTCAAGATCAGTCCTTTGATCTTGGTGGTTGACTATTATCTCTCTTGTTGTCCCTTTTCTCCTTTCCTCATCCCTTGCACCTACACACTTGGATGAAAGTCATTTTCCACCCAATCAATGAGATTTCACTCACTCATCCCATGTGTGTCTCATCATCTCACTTAGGCTACCTTTTTTAACATTGAGTTAAACATAAATCCAAAACCGTGGATCTCTAAAGTGATCAAGGTCTGATATTAAATCTCACCTTCGCTTTAGATCTAATGACTAGGACTTAATTTAATTCACTTAAGTTACTAATGAAAAAAACTTAAAAAATTAACTTAATTAAACTCACATTAATTACAAATTACAAAAGTGCCTCCACTCGCTCGTGCTGGTTCTCTTACTCGATAGTTTCCTTACTTTCTACGCTCGTTCCCTTTTCCATGGATGCAACACCCAACTCTTTGTTGGCTCCTTTATTTGTTGGTGGCTGCAAATGTTGGTTGTTGGCTGCAGGTCCCACTAATGGACCTTTTCTCCCTGCCATCCTTTCTCCATGTCCGCGTCCGGATCTCAACACACCACAATTGCGATTTCTCCAGCCACTCTTCTGCAATGCCTCCACACTGTCACCTACAACTTGAGCTTGCGGATTGCTACTACAACAGCTGGTGGCTCCAACTTTGTTCATGGAATTCTATAGCCTTAGCCCCGTTGGACGTATTTTCTACCACCTTATGCTACCGAGGATCTCCAAATCCCGCGACTTGTCCATGTATGCCGACCTGTACAACATACCTATGTTTCTCCTGCACCCACGCCGATTCCCAACTAAATTTTCCTTAGTTGGAGGCTACGACTATCGACTTGGCAGCTGTGGCTATCAATGCCTCCTCCACATGCTTGATCTTTGCACTCTAGTTGTCACCTACGGTTTCTCAGTCATCGATTGCTCCAAACACATGATGCAACCTTTCTCCATATGAGGATCTTTCTTCAATCTGGTGGCTCTGTCTCCATGTCCCAACCACTCTTCACGATCAACCCTCAACTGCTACCAAAACCACCAATGCTGGCTCACACTGTAGTCTTCACATCCCAATCTACAACTGTCTCAACCAATACGTACGTCGTATGACAACTGTACAGTCCATACGATGGTCGTACAACTGTACAATTCTCCCTCTTTTTTCATTTTTTAGGTTTTATCTTTCACCCTACAGCCTGCATACCGATTTTGTTTTTCTTGCACTGCAAAATTATGTTGGAACATGGATTGAATTGAGAGAAGAACAGATTCTAGAGAAGCAGTGGTGTTCAAAGACAACATAGCACTGAAGAACAAGTCGCACAATGAGAGAGAGAGCATATCTCTCGAGATGATCTAACAATCTGAGATTATGATAGACCAATCACAAGGATCGTCAATAAATGGGTTTGGTCATGGACCCAAACCAACAAACTCGGGTGAAGGTGGTTGCACCTATCTATAAAACGTGGATCGAGAATCCATAAGTGGACATGGTCATTTGAGGGTTTGGTTGGTCGTCGACCCAAAGACTTGGTTGACTCAAAATATCCGACAAGGTGAGGTTACAAAAGAATTGCATGTTCCAACAGCCCCCTCGTAAACTCAGCTTGGAGGAAAAACAATTATGATGGAGCTGTATCTTCCAACACCCCCCTGAATTTGTTCTGACTATAAAAGATGATCACAAGACGATACAACAACACTCCTAAGGAAGTTTGATCACCATCAACACGGATCAATGCCAAAGAAACAATCATCCATTGCAAATTGGTTGTAAAATCCATTATCAAAACATGGTCCTAGTCGGTCAGTCGACTATACAACAAGACAACACAAATATAATCAATCTCTATCAATCCAACAGTCTCTACCAAGGTAGACAGTCTCTGTATCAGGTACAAAGGTACAGTAGTTGGGTTTACACATAAATAACTTCAAAGTGCTCCCCCCGTAAATACAACTAAGGGGTCAAAGCGTCAACAACAAATCTTCGTCAAAACACCAGTCGCCAGATAATATCGAGTTGAAACTCAGTTGACTATCAAGTTGGGTCGAGCCTGTGGTCGAGCACTACAAAGCATCAATAATGAAGAGGAGCATTGCACATTCGTACAACTGACAAAACACAATGGTAGGAACTCATCAAACATTTGTTCAAATGCGTCCATGACCACTCATCATTCCAACCACATTCTATCTTGGTAGTCGGTACATATCCATGGTTATGTATTTTACATCTCTTCTGAAAAGATATGAAATCACGATTTCCATGTCTACGATGGCAAGGATGATGATAAGGCATAGAGGTTTGTGTTGGTTGACCAAGAGATATAGGCTCAGGGTCTTGTGTACTCTAAGGAGTAGAAAAACCTGATATATCCACAAAAATGTCATCAACAATAATATCCTCAGTCTCTGGTATGGGAGGAACATCCATCTCATTAGTTAGTTCAATAGTTTCTCTGTTGGAAAATCAATCTAAACTCCACCTACAACGAACAAAACTTCCTTGTTTGCAACAAGGGCAGGTCTAGTCAAGGAGGCAACAACAACATATATCCAAGACCTGTTCTTGGTGGAAACATCTCAGGCATAATAGGAGCATCAATACCATGTCCATTCTTTCCAAGTCCTCCTCCGGTATATCCCATCTCGCTAAGCAATCGAGATCATATACATGTAGTGTTTTTTTAAAAGCCGGGTGAAACAACGCAATTATCATTTTCAAAGCATAAATTGACAACATCTTTCTTACAAATAAAAGTAGGGGATGGAGAAGAAATGAGTGATCTTGGAAGCTCAACAACATCAATAGTCTTGCCACAAATAACTGGACTAGCGACAATGGTGTAAGAAGAAATAGGTGAATCTGGTAGCTCAACAACATTAATCTTATTCTCAGTAGTTGTCTCAACATTAGCAATCTGCAAGCTCTGAAGACTCTCATCCTTCTTAGTTAACTACAACAATATGGCATCGTAATATTCCTTCAATGTCTGATACTTTTCAAACAATCGATTGTTATCTTCTTGAAGAGGAATTTTTTTTTCACTAAGCTCATCAATGGAGGCCTGCAAGTGGGCAACCTCATGAGTCAGTTGTGTATTTTCTTCCATCAACTAGATGACATTGATGCTCACTATTGTATGATGAATAGATTTCACTTCTTCCTCCAAGTCTTCAATAAGGTCAAACTTTTCTTCAATTTCGCCTGCAAGGGTTTGAAAAAAGCAAGCAACAATGTTCCCCATGGAAGCAACTCTTCTGGAGTGCTCAGGCACAACAGTCTAGAACATGTCTTTTGCATATTTTAATTGATTTTTCAGTCTTTTATTTTCTATCTTCAAGTCAGTATTTTCATGAGAGAGGACTTTCACCTCTTTCACAAGATCATCGACAAGATCAGTCTTGTCACCAAAATCATCCACCAGTTCTTGGAAAATGGTCTCCATGGTCTATTCTAGGTGAATAAGTTTCTTGGACTTTTCATCAACTACTGTAGAGGGCTAGTTTGAAAGAGAGTAGCCTCACCTTCTAGTTGGGTATAGGTTGGCTTCAATTTACTGCTCAGGCGCTGATTCTCAATGTGCCACTGTGCAATGACATTTTGCAAGGAAGCAAAATTTGCACGAAGTCAACAGTGAGACTCTTCCAAGGTGATATCCTTCTTCTCATGAATCTCCTACAATTTTTGAAGCGTTAGAGCTTCATCTTCGTCCAATATTCCCATCGTCGATGGAGGACATGATCCAAACACAAATCTGCAACATAAGATAATGGATGGAAAGCCGACTATAATAAGAGGTTTGGTGACTTACACCAAGATGGTTTGTTGGTGTATTAAGGAAAGACTATGCTTGCACACATAAAATGCCAAAACTCACATATCTGGCTGTCTAGGTGAAGAAACCACCAATGCAAATTGTTGGTTGATTGCAACCAATGAAGTGGAGAATGAAATAACAAGAGCTACAGACAAAAGGGAGTTGGATAGAAGTTTATTGTTGTCCATTCACACAAGTCGAACTTGTGGGCAATAAGAGATAGGTCGGTATGGACTCTTGAGTTGAGCTAAGCCACACTTCCAATCATTGAGAGATGGTCGATCAAATACCCTTTTAAAGTGGTACACCAAAAAGGGGGAATTCTTCTTTAGTCGATTCAAACTCCAAAATTCAAAGTGGGAGGCAGGTCACACCAGTGTGTTGAATCCTCTAATGGGTGAAAATCGGATGGATCTATATGTCGAGCGTCCTTTTCCATTCGAGTTGACAAAGGCGATTTTATGGTGTGCCTAGGTCAAGTCGAACTTGTGGGAAAAGTTGTCCATGGGTCATATTTCTTCACTTCAACAAGCAGTTAACAAGTCGAGGGTTTCACTTATAGCCATGAGTTGAGTCAGCCTACGTCGGTCGAGGGGATCAACTCACCTTTACAATGGTCCACTTTAAGTTGAATTTTCTCTTCCTCTCGCAGTAGGGTTGAAGAGAATTGCATAGAACAATCAACAAAATCATAAATAAAAAATCATACACGTTGCACTCGAGATTTCTGGGTAAACACCCCTGGAAAAACCTTGAAGGGAAAACCAACACCTTGCCGATTTTATTAGATAAAATCTTGGGCTCTCATCCTAGGATAATGGCCCATCTGAGGAAAATACAATGCATCAAATAACCTAGCCCTACAAACCTCAAGATCAATCATTTGTTCTTGTTAATTGGTTTCTATCTACCTTGTTGCCCCTTTTCTCCTTTCCTTGGCACTTGCCCCTACACACTTGGATGGAATTCCTTCTCCACGCAATCAGTGAGATCTCACTCACTCATCATGTGTGTGTCTCATCCTCTCACTTAGACTACCTTTTATAATGTTCAGTTAACCCTAAATCCAAAACCCTAGATCTTTAAAGTGATCAAGGGTTAAGATTAGATGTCAACTTCACTTTATATCTAATGACTAGGACTTAATTTAATTCAATTAAGCTACTAATTCCAAAAATTAGGCATTTAACTTAATTAAAATCACATTAATTACAAAAGTGCATTCACTTTAATTATTACTCAATCAAAGTAAATTCTCTAAGTCTTGAGAGGTATTAGTGATGAATTCCACATGCTAGAAATGAAGCCAATATGGAAGTACTTGTCCGATGCTAAATGCATCAACACTGCATCCATGTTTGGTGCCATTTAGGTGTACCATCTTCCATAGTGTATGATTTCGATTCTAGATTTCTTGGTGATTTCTGTAATGCATTGAGGTTAATGCTTGACATCAAAATCAAGTGCTCTACTGCCTTCCATTCTCAAAATGATGGCTAAAGGAAAGTAGTCAATGAAGCCTTAGTTCATATGTTGTGTATGTATAATCATACACAACCCTATTACTGGGATGAAAATATACCTTTTATTCAATGAGCTCATAACAAATCACGACAAAGTTTTATCAAACATCTATCATTTCCAAACTAGTTTTGGTTTCCAACCATCAAGCCACATTGATGTCTCATTCTTACATCCTTCAACACCCTCTAGTCCTAGGATTTCTAAAGAACAAGATGGAGCAACCACATTCATCAAGTAGATTCAACGAACCCATGAACAAATGTGTGTTATCTTGCAATGCCAACAACAAAATTATAAGAAAATACATGATGCACATTGAGTTCCTCGCTCTTTCCAAGTAGGTCATTGAGTTTTGTTACAATTATAAAAGGAAAGGTTTAACGGTCTGTATCAAAAGATCAAGCATTTTTTATATGGTCCTTACTCCATTATCATCAGAGTGGGCGATAATGATTTCCAACTTGATCTACTACTTTCTTTGGGAATGCATCCAATCTTTCATGTTGATCTACTACATCTTTATCATCCACCATTTTTTGAATCAAAACATGATGAAGTTTTAGTGCCTACAAATTTGGATCTAGAACACTTATAACCAGTTTAGATTGATCGAGTCATCAATCAACAACTGGAGTCTACTCATGATGAAGACATTTGTTTGTTCAGAGTTATTTGAGCCAAGTAGTATGCACATCAAGCTAAATGGTACACCCTTAAACAATTGAGAGTTTAGTTTCCTCAAATGTACCCTAAAGAAATAAGGTACATTGCTTTCCAAGTGGGGACATATCCTCTATGCACAACCATTATGCAACAACTTCAGGCCAGTCATTAGGGTTGTCATTTGGTCTTCATTGCATAAACCAACCAAAACACATTTAAGGTAAAGAGGTGTCTGGGTTTTCAGTACACTAATGAATCACATACAAGATGAATCAATTTATCTCCTACTCATTTGTAACTAACCTTTTCATTATAAATTTTGATAGCATAAGGGCTCAGAGTGGTTGGAATATTTTGAAACATTGAGTTATTGTATTCTTATTTAGGATGTTCTTCCTTGACAAAGATCTTAATGCAATTACTATTGCAATTGATAAAGAGAGCATTTTCCTATTCCCATTAATTTGGTGCATTTCTATGTTTCTTGAATTTTTCTAGATCGTTTTATGGGATGTCAATTCTTCGACAACATGTCCTTTGATTCATTTTGAGCAATATAATCATGAGTATGTTTATATTAGAAATAACAAATCACATTCCTTCTCATTCAATATGTTTATATTAAGATAAATCCATTTTTACTCTAAATTTATTAAACTCCCTAATACCTTAGTGCAAAAATTATTGTGTCTCAAATATGCACACTAATGATCCCTTACTCTAAATGCCACGCCTTTTTTTTTTCAAATGAAAATTCACTCGAATTTGTATATTAATAAAAATTCATTTACATCTGCAAAAAACTTCCCAAGGAATATCTCAATTGAAAAAAAAAATAAAAAACAGATAACATTATGACAAATAAGTCAGACTAAGAGTTCTTTCATATACTCGGGGACTCCAAGTCACCCTCGAGTTTCACACCGGAAAACTAATAGTTCTCCATATCTATGGTTGATTAATAAAATAAAGACAAAAAATCATTTTAGAACAGATTAATCTGAGACATAGGGCCATTCCTCCCATCAATCATTGGGAAAAATGTTAGTATTCCTTTTTGTTCCAACAATCCTTGTTTGGAGAGGGAATCTGCCTCTTTGTTGTATTCCTGAAAAAATGTGTGTGAACTTTATTTCTTGGAAATCTGTGATGATCGATCTTGTCCTGTGCATCTAACCTTCAATTTCAGTAGCATGTAGGTTAGCTTTTTGGTTCAACCAATCTATTATGACTTTGGAGTCACCCAAGATATTTAGTCTATTGATATCCCACAGTTTTGCAAGCGTAAGTGTCACCAAGGCACCAAATAATTCCACTTTTGTATTTGTACCCCTCCCATCATTGATAAACTATCTGATTACTTGCCAATCAGGTTTTTTTATTACTTCCCCCATGCCACATATTGTGCCTCCTCTGATTGAATCCCCATCAAAGAAGGCAAAAGTAATATCCTCTGATTGTTCGAGAGGTCTCTTGTACCTGGCAAATAATTTATGTTGATGTGCGCGAGGGTTGTGTGCCCCACTAATCCTACAAGTTCCAACCCCAATGGATGGTTGCTTATCTTTGAATAAAACCTGGTTCCTTTCGAGCCAAATATACCAGCATACCAAAACTGCCAGATTTGTGGGAACAATTTTATCTAGAACCCAGGAAGTAAATACCAAATTGAAAATTTCCCCCTCCCAGCGGTTTTTAACACTGAGATAGGTAGTCACTTTGGTCCATACCGTCCTAGCAAAAGGACACTGAACAAATAAATGATCGTTGTCTTCTTTGTTATTCTTGTAGAGAATACAAATGCTCGGTCCATGCCAACATTTTTTCTTTAACATCTCCCAGGTCAAAATTTTATTTTCTGAAACCATCCAGATAAAGAGTTTCATCTTTAATTGGACGTTCCACTTCCAGAAAGTTATCTTCCATCCAGTTTTCACTGGGAGTGATCCGGATTGGTAGAACAAATCACACCAACAAAGTTAAATCCAGACTGCATGGAACAAGCCAGAACTGATCAGATCATGGATACACAGATCAAGCACACTCGAAAACAAAGGATACCACTATATCGAGTTGTCAAAGAAGGCCAACTCCTTCACCAAGACAAGTGGCTCACCAGGGACCAAGTTCAGCATAAGTTTTCTCATCTCATGGAGGAACTCAACGCAATGGGGACCATTGCTTCCTAAAGGGGGAGGAATGATCCAGGTGGATATTGGTGGCCACCCACCTATTCCACTTGGACCCCCACCATTGCTTCTTTTAGTTTTTCACTTTCTGCACAGTTTACTATTTTTAACAGTTTTTCAGGTCCTGAACTTCCGGAGCCATTTTAAGGCCTTAAATGACATTTTTTTTTTGGAAAACAGGGAGAAACATTGGTCACCCATCATGTTTCTCACCCAAAAGTTGTATTCCTCGGATAGATCTTTCTAACAAGGTATGGAACGCGTCAAATGGAGATCGTATGCCAAAGTTATGTCCCCGGGAAGTTGATGTACCAACTTACCCAAACGGGGCCCATAGTCTTGTCGTTTCATCTCCTAGGGTTAGGTCTTTGGATGTTTAGGGTTTTCCATTTTTTCTCAATAAGAATAGGCCTTCGAGCCTCATTGTAACACAGTTCAGAGGCTAGTAGCCGCCACATCTCTTCTCAGAGATAAGCTACCAACGCCCTAGCTAGTTTATTTCCATTCAGTCTGTAAGCATATTTAAGTCATTTTTTATTAATGAAATGAAGTCTTATTTCCGCTACATCTCTGTGTTTATGTGTATTTCTGTATTTCATTGTGTTCCTACATAAATCCAGATCAGTGGAATCAGAGCAGTCTGCTCATTCTCGATCCTTCTTTGCATGTCCCCAACGAGGTCGAGGTATAAGGAGTTGGGGCTTGATCTGGTTGAACCTTTGCAAGATCAGCGTTGCAAACCTCGACGATTTCCCATGGGGGAAGAAAAGAAAGATGAGGGAGCAGGAGATCCTATCAAAATGTTTCTCAAGGAGGTCCTCAAGAAACAAAGGAATGCGATGATGGACAACTTTGCCCAGATTCTTCAACAGATTCCCACTAGTGGCGCATCGACATCCAACAACCACTCTAGAGGCACCACTCCTTTTAAGGTACAAGTAAACTTTGACATTCCCATATTTGAGGGCCAAATAGATGCAGATGTCGTAGATAGATGGTTGAATCTGTTAGAAGGATATTTCTGGGTTCATGACTTTTCTGACCGAGAAATACAATGAAATACATAAATACACAATGAAATACAGAAATACACATAAACACAGAGATGCAACGGAAATAAGACTTCATTTCATTAATAACAAATGACTGAAATATGCTTATAGACAGAATGGAAATAAACTAGCTAGGGCGTTGGTAGATTATCTCTGAGAAGAGATGTGGTGGCTACTGGCCTCTAAACTGTGTTACAATGAGGCTCAAAGGCCTGTTCTTATTGAGAAACAATGGAAAACCCTAAACATCCAAAGACCTAACCCTAGGAGATGAAACGCCAAGACTATGGGCCCTGCTTGGGTAAGTTGGTACATCAACTTCCCGGGGACGTAACTTTGGCATACGATCTCCATTTGACGCATTTCATACCTCGTTAGAAATATCTATCCAAGGAATACAACTTTTGGGTGAGAAACGTGATCTATGATCCATGTTGCTTCCCGTTTTCCAAAAAAAACGTCGTTTAAGGCCTCAAAATGGCTCCAAAAGTTCAGGACCCGAAAAACTGCTAAAAATAGTAATCTGTGCAGAAACTGAAAAACTGAAAGAAGCAATGGTGGGGGTCCAAGTGGAATAGGTGGGTGGCCACTAATATCCACCTGGATCATTCCTCCCCCCTTAGGAAGCAATGGTCCCCATTGCATTGAGTTCCTCCATGAGATGAGGAAACTTCTGCTAAACTTGATCCCTCGTGAGCCACTTGCCTTGGTGAAGGAGTTGGCCTGCTTTGACAAATCGATATAGTGGTATCCTTTGTTTTCGGGTGTGCTTGATCTGTGTATCCATGATCTGATCAGTTCTGGCTGGTTCCATGCAGTCTGGATTTAACTTTGTTGGTGTGAGTTGTTCTACCATGTCAGATGTGTCTAGTAGAGGTGTAAAGTAGGGTTGAAGGCGGTCCACATTGAACACTGGGTGCAGACCAAGGAATGGTGGAATGCTGAGCTCAAAGGCATTTTCCCCTATAGCCTCGGTGAGGGTGTATGGCCCATATCAGAGAGGACGAAGCTTGCGGTGGGGTCCAGTGAGGTGCTCCTTTTGCAAATGCAGCCACACTTTGTCACCCACCTGGAAATTGTGTGGCACCTGATGTTGATCATGTCGTTGCTTGTACTTAGCATTGGCTCTGTCCAAGATGTCATGAACCTGTTGGAGGATGTGTTGAATGTGCTCAATGAAGCTGTTCTCCTTATTAGGCTCAGACTGGACATGAGCTGAATCTTCCTGAGTAGCCACAAATGGCATGGCTATGTCAATGGGACATAATGGCTGGAATCCCAAGCCCACTTGAAAGGGGATGTGGTTAGTTGAGCTATGGAGAGCCCGGTTGTAGCTGTGTTGTACATAGGGGAGGCTCTCATCCCATGTGCGTGGATGATTTGAATTGTACATGCGCAGAATGTGTACAATCATCCGGTTGACGACCTCTGTCTGGCCATCAGTTTGCGGATGGAAAGCTGTGGACTTGGTGAGCTTGGTGTCCAACATCGACCAGAGGCTGGGCCAAAATGTACTGAGGAACCTATTGTTGTAGGAAAATCTCCCTGCGGACAGGTAGATTGCCTCAAAGAGCTAGACCCTAAACTCTAAGACAGAAAGTGCTTAATGTGGAAACTAACTTCCTTTCAAATCTATACAAACTAATACATGAGAAGGAAGGAGAATAGAAGTACCTCTTTATCGACGTTTGTCCCTGCATGCTTCGAGTTGAGCTCCAATATTTCACTCCTCGATGGGCTCTGTAGACAAACAAAGTACAAACACTTCCTACTCTATTGATATTAGCTTGAAAACAGATCTATCTATCGATGATAAGTTCATGTAAGATCAGACACAAAATAGAAAGAAACATGCCAAGAAAATTATATTAATGAGGACAAAACATTACTTACAGCCATGGATGAGTTGCAACAGTTTCGCCAAGTCCTCCTTGTCTACCCCTTGCTCAAAATATCCACAATATGAATGATGATAGCTTCACTAATTGCTCCCTATGAGATCATAGGTCTCTTGCTTCCAAAATATCTCCGTTCCAGCACCACATATGAGATCATAAGTTTGGTGTGATTCTCTCTTTCCAGTTCCCTTTCACCATTAGAAAGCTTGCTTATATAGCCTTGGAGAGGCTTCAACCACTTGAGATATCCTTGGGGAAGTTGAGGATTTGCCTCCTTTAGTTGAGGATCTACCCTAAGATCATGGATGGACTAAGGATTCAAGCTCAACTACCTTCTAAGATTGAAAGGATCCTTTCCCCATTCATCTCAACAACTTAACAACTGCCCATAATAGGTAGTGCTCCTTCAAAAGGCCCATCAGAGCGTTGTAGCACTCCCTAGTAGGATTTAGGGGGGCACCAACGCTCTCAAAATCTATAGCGCTCCCTCAAAAGGGCCAGGGGAGCTTTATAACACTCCCAGACAGTGTAAGGGGGAGGGCCGGTGCTCCCATAAGAGGTATAAGGGAGCGCTCTCCTCCAAAAGATAGTTTTTGAGGTGCTTTTAGATGGCAAAAGGTTTGAAAGCCTGCTGAGTCATTTCTCCTCTTCCAAATCAAATGTTTGAGGTGTTTCAAGTGTCCTTCTCATGTCATTATAGGCATGACATAGGCATCATGGCAGCATGATTTCTTTGACACTTGTGACACTTGTGAGAAACATGCGACACTTGCAACCTTGTGAGCAAAATGCGACACTTGTGACACTTGTAATGACGACACTTGCGACACTATCAAAGTGAGTAATTTTGATGTGTAACAGATTTCCCCCTAAAGTATGAAGTTAGAAGACAGGAACTGATAACTGAAATGCTTTGTATACTTTCAAGCAAGGGTATAGACGAAGAGAACCTGACAAAAACTACACACAAACATCGAACAAATATTATGACATGTTTCAAACCCAAGGCAGGCATACCTATGCTTGGGTGATCAAGACTCGCAAGATATGGCCGCCATAAAATACACTGCGGATCCATAATTATATTGATGAAAAGGTATAGCCACTGGGAATACAATCTGGATCTATACTCTTATGACCTGGACTGATCGTAGCCACGAAGAATACACAGTGGAACTATGAGGTGACAAGACATAGCCATGACCAATACAAAGTGGATCTATGTAACAATGTATGCATCATTTTGTCCAGGAGAAACTCCTTCGCAACCTGTGCAAAGTATATATCAAAGTGATGAGTCAACCCAGGGTCTTCTTACCGATCCCAATGTGGTACAATTATAACCATGTGAATAGATGTCCCGATGTCAAACATTGCAGAAGCCACTGGATTACCGGTCAATAGTGTGAACTATTAACAAGTGCGAGGGATATCACCATTAATGTCAATGATTCCCAAGGTACCCTAGTACATTCCAACAAATGTGAATGGATGAGATGGATTCGAACATCCATGGAATCATCCGATCAGAGGTCAATGATGTAAACCTATTGTCGAATGTGAGGAGGCCTGCCATTGAGGCATGAAGGTCCCAAAGTACTAACTGGTTTTTAAGCCTAATTCCCGGATAATGTGCTGAAGTTGACAGGAATAAGCTCGTCGAAGGAGGGCCTTGATGTATCCCCCATCAATGACATGAAACAGACATAGAGACGTAATTGGTAGATCAAATGGACATGGACTGACACAGGTTTTGAGGCAAGATATTTGGGATGGATAACTCTTGAGGCAGATACTTCCCTTGAACACTAAGGCACAACAACAGAAACATGACATGGACCAAAACTTGATGATGCAGTGGATGCTGTGACTTGCATCAGGTGACCCAAAGGAGTGAAAGAAACTCAAAGGATTGGCTCAGTGCAGAGGTTCAACAGATTATAATGCGTGAAAAAGACACAGTTTCGTGTTCAAGGGCGACTCTAAGAGTTACTTGATAATGTTCTCAAGAGACTGCTTGGCTTTCTTCTTTCAATTTTTCCCCCATCCAGATAGATGAGTACCTCTTTTTGATTTAATGAGATCAAGGAGGATAACACATGCTCGATATAACTCACCTTCGGTAAGTTCCTCTTCTTTTGTTTAACGAACCAGAAGAAGTAAGGGTTCAGTTCTTTTTTCGTACAGTAGTCTAACGAGACCGAAAAAGAGATAAAATATCGCTTGAAGGACGCCCTTTCAAAACTTTTAACGAGCGTGAAAGGAAGCAAGATCACTCGACAATCTTTTCATATTTAGAGAGTTTGAAAAGAGCTTAAAGGAAACTCCAGGGGGTTCCTTTTTCGTGTATCCATACAGGTTCGAAAAAGAGATAAAAGTTTACCCGGATGCATTCTCATGTATTTACGAGCATGAGAAAGAACAAAGACTAAGCTCGGTACTCTTCCCCCAGCTTGAAAGCTAGTGACTTGACTCTAGAATGATCATCAAAGACTGGAGACATGCCCCCCAAGCTTCAATTCATTCACCGACTTTGAGGTTGTCACCAATTTCTGTGCTAGATGGAGAAAAAGGATACAGGTGGATGAAATGAAGGTTCAAAAATGAGACATAACGAAAGACTCGAATCGACATCTACGAGATCTGGTGAAAGACTCAACTTGAAGGGAGAGGTGATTGTTTCATTTTTTAATGAGCTTGACACATGAAAAGAACTATGCTCAAGGTTCCAGGTTCGATCCCCAGATTGTTGTTTCATTTTTTAACGAGCTTGCTACAGAGAAGAAAACTATGCTCAAAGCCTCTGTTTCATTTTTTAACGAGCTTGCCACAGAGAAGAGAAACTATGCTTGTGACTTCGTCCGGATCATGGCTTCCAAGAGGATAATGCTCTGGAAGGATACCATATCAAGGGACAAAACTCGGTCATGGCCTCTAGGAGATCTTCACTGGATGGAAGATAATCACTCGAGGAGGAACACATGTCGAGGGTCGCGATAGGAGTAAGGAGATCAGGCTCCAATAACCCTACTGAAGAGATCACCATGTCAACTACCAGATCTAAATCATCGGAAGTTGAGGTCATGGGAGACAACGCCACATAATTGACATGTGGTGGGGGTGATACTGTCTGCATATAAGAACCACTTAGGGAGGTAACCCATTCGGGGCCGATGAATGAAAGTTGATCAATAGTCACAATTATTCCATCGTTAGGGAAAGATATCACAAGGAAAAGAGTGGATACAAGAGATTTCATAGCATAGACATAATCTCGCCCAAGGAGTAAAGCAAAATCCAAGGGGTCTCAGACTACCATGACATCAATAAAGACAGTTTTCCCTCCCAAAGTTACAGGAAACTGAGGAAGGATCCCTAAAGGTTGACTAGTTCTTCTGTTAAAAGCTAACAGATTCTATGTAACCGGTGCAGGCTGCGGACAACCCAAAGCATACCAAGTAGCAAAAGATAAAATACTAACGGACGCATCTTCATCTATCAACGTTTGAGGAACGTCCCGACCACAAACCTGCACTGTAATTTGGAAAGGAATGTGAGAGGGAAGACGAGGTCTAGTTAGCACACCCCAATCAAAAAGGATGGCTTCAATACTTGGAGGGGGTTTCGCAGGAGAAGGAGGAATGTCCCCCGGTACAGTAGAGTCTGTATTAACGAGAAAAACATGGGCAGTATCAGGTTTACTCTCTAGAAGGAGAGTAGGATCGATTGATGATTGGATTGGATCAACCAATGGTGGACTTGGATAAACCACTTTAACACTCTTCAGAGGAAGAGTGGGACTAACCGAGGAAGGGACTGGATCAGTCACATTGACATTCTGCAATGGAGGAATGGGATCGACCGATGGTGAAACTAGATCAACCACTTGAGTTTCATTCTCCAAGGGAAGAATGGGGTCGACGGGTGGAAATAGATCGACCGCTTTGGTGTCACTCTCTAATGGGAGAGTGGGATTGACCGAAGATGAAAACAGATCGATCACTTTGGTGTCACTCTTTTGATGGAGAGCAGGGCTGATCGATGAAGGAACTGGATCAACTACTTGGGTTTGTGGTTCAATCGAGGAGGAAACTATATTGACCACTTGATCAATCGGACTGACCGGGGATGGAACCGGATTGACCAGTCCATCAACCAACGATGGGTCGGAGGAAATCTTACGATAACCTTTTGGAAGTAGAAGTTTTTCCATGCGAGGACAAAGGTGAGAGTAATGATTACCTTTACATAACATGCAAGGGAGCTTGACAGTTTGCTTCTTCTTACCAACCTTAACATCACTAGTTGATGGGGTATCATCGACATGACCGACAAAGGCCGATGACATGGAGGACCACATTTATAATACCTGGGTAAGACCGGGACAATCCCTCAGAAAGTGGTCACCCTTACAAAGGCTGCAAGGGAATTTGGGTTTTGGATTCTTCATTTTAATCTTGTTGACCTCCTCAACACTCACAGTACTATTAACAGTAACTGGTTTCTTAGAGACAACATCTGATGTTGTTGGGGCCTTTGTCTTTTTTGGGTTCTTCTTCTTCTTCTCTTTCTATTTCTTCTTCTTCTGATCAACCTGGCTACTTGCTTTAGAGCTTTCACTAGGCGAAGAAGGATAAATGGAAGGAGACTTAATGGGTGAAGAAGGTGAAAATTCGACGTGAGGTTGATGTGTGGGTGGTGTATTGACATCCAAAGTATTAGGTGCAACTGAAACATTGGGAGGATTCGGGATCACCGGAGTGGGGAACAACCAAACTGGTAATCCAATAGTGAGTCCTGGAAGACTCAGTGTGGCAACATATGGAGGACCAAAGTTTCCAAACGAAGGAAAGGTATAAGGTTCCCCAGGAGAAGGGGTTCCTCCATTGGTACTCCCAGAATTCGATGCCATTAATACTGACTCGACCTAAGGTCCACTAAGTAAAACAAACAACACACGCTATGAATCTGAGAAGCAATCAATCAAACAAAACCTTCCCACGATGAAACCACTAGTTGGTGATGAAATCCAACGTCGCGAGATCAAAATAGGAAGGGGCAGGGATAGAGCGTGTGGATCAGTTATGTTGGCAACCTGCTTAACGGACTTACGCCTTGGTGTAAGATTCCATGCAGTAATTGTGGATTTACCCTCCAAGGAGCCTGAGTGAGTTTGACCAACATCTGTTCCAGGTACAGTGAGACTTCCCTTCACTGTCACCTTGTGTGAGACCCTAAAGATTATGGCTACTAAGGTCACCAACTCGTAGTCAGCCCCTGGGCGGGTACAGTCGATAGTCCAATCGAAATGTATGGGCAGGATAACAAGTCTGAAATAAACTTGAAAGGCTTCCACTCAACATTGTGGGTATACCTTCCAATGATCCCCAATATACATTCCAACCACTACAAATAGTTGGGCCACGGAGGGATAATCTCCGTAACTCACCCGAATGCGACCTCATGCATAACCCCTGTGTGAGAGGGGGATCCCAGGCAGACTAATATGAAAATTGGATTTAACTCTCCCTACCGCAAGATACTAAGTTTGTTTGATAGCTTTGGAAAGTTATCCTTTCACCCTATTCCAAATCCCTACACCTTAAACTAATGTAGGTTTGCTAACAAAGATATAAAAAGTCTGATAAATTTTAGTTAAGCGTTGATTTTAATGGTTGTTGTTTACTTAGAGGGTGTACGAAAGTGAAACTGATGGAATGATGACTCAATTCCCAAAAATATGCATGAAATATGATAAGCAATCATTTCGTTTCAATGAACACCTATTTAAGGGAAAGAGGAAGAGTCGTTTTCACTATCAAACACTTGATAAGGAATGCCCTCAATAAATTTTATTCTCAATCAAATCCAATATGATGCTACAACATTTCAGAAATGAAAACTAATCATGGAAACTAATCATTAAGATGTACTTTTTTCATTTTCATGTGAATGATGATCAATTCAATGAAAAACTTTTCCTACCAACTACCCTTTCAGATCAAGGAGATTCAGATAAGAATATGCAGATTTCGTACAAACAACACACCCTTTCGCAATCAAACAAGAGAAAGAAAATAAAAAATGCAAAAGCAAGGAGAAAGAGATTGGATCATATGACCTCAAAGAACCAAATGAGAAGAGTTACAGACTTCATATGTCCTTCACTGGAGTTCCCGCTCAGTTGGATAGGAGAGAAGAAAGCAAGGGATCGATTTCAAGCTTTCAACAACAAAAACTAAAAAATAATGAAGAAGGGAATAAAAACTAAAAAACAAGGTGTTTTATTCTCAAGATGAAGGATGTTAGAGGTCAAGGGAAGAAGCATTGGATCTCAAAGCATCTCAACAAGTAAGAAACATGTTTTTTAACCTCAAAAATGCAATTTTTTTAAGGGATTTTGTGAAAACAGGGGCTGGCGCTCTGGTGTAAGGGACACCAGGGTGTTATAAATCTCTGTCCAAAACTCTAAGGGAGCGCTGACACCCTGCTAACAAGGCATGGGAGTGCTAGTGCCCAAAAACTCACAAAAATGTCCAAAAAACCTAAAATTTCAATCAAAATTTGACAATCAGGCTGAGTGTGATGGGATAAAGAATCAATTAGCAAATGCAATCAGATAAATGGGGTGAAAAAGGTTTGAAAAAAACAAAAGGTAAGACAAGGTCTATGAGGAAAGACAAAACTAAGAAAGTTCTGATTCGATCCCCAGTGGAGTCACCGGTTTCTATTGTAGGAAAATCTCCCTGCGGACAGGTAGATTGCCTCAAAGAGATAGACCCTAAACTCTAAGATAGAAAGTGCTTAACGTGGACACTGACTTCCTTTCAAATGTATACAAACTAATACATGAGAAGGAAGGAGAATAGAAGTACCTCTCTATCGACATTTGTCCCTCCACGCTCCGAGTTGAGCTCCAATCTTTCTCTCCTCGACGGGCTCTGTAGACAAACAAAGTACGACCACTTCCTACTCTATTGATATTAGCTTGAAAATAGATCTATCTATCGACGATAAGTTCATGTAAGATCAGACACAAACTAGAAAGAAACAGGCCAAGCAAATTATATTAATGAGGACAAAACATTACTTACAACCATGGATGAGTTGCAACATTTTCACCAAGTCCTCCTTGTCTACCCCTTGCTCAAAAGATCCATGATCCGAATGATGATAGCTTCACTAATCACTCCCTATGAGATCATAGGTCTCTTTCTTCCAAAATATCTTCGTTCCAGTACCACTTATGAGATCATAAGTTTGGTGTGATTCTCTCTTTCCAGTCCCCTTTCACCATTAGAAAGCTTGCTTATATAGCCTTGGAGAGGCTTCAACCACTTGAGATATCCTTGGGGAAGTTGAGGATTTTCCTCCTTCAGTTGAGGATCTGCCCTAAGATCATGGATGGACTAAGGATTCAAGCTCAACTGCCTTCTAATAATGAAAGGATCCTTTCCCCATTCATCTCAACAACTTAACAACTGCCCATAATAGGTAGCGCTCCTTCAAAAGGCCGATCAGAGCATTGTAGCGCTCCCTAGTAGGCTTTAGGGGGGCGCCAACGCTCTCAAAATCTATAGCGCTCCCTCAAAAGGGACAGGGGAGCTTTATAATGCTCCCAGACAGTGTAAGGGAGAGCGCCGACGCTCCCATAAGAGGTATAGGGGAGCACTCTCCTCCAAAAGCTAGTTTTTGAGGTGCTTTCAGATAGCAAAAGGTTTGCAAGCCTGCTGACTCATTTCTCCTCTTCCAAATCAAATGTTTGAGGTGTTTCAAGTGTCTTTCTCATGTCGTTATAGGCATGACATAGGAATCATGGAAGCATGATTTCTTTGACACTTGCGACACTTGTGAGCAACATGCGACACTTGCGACCTTGTGAGCAAAATGCGACACTTGCAACACTTGTAATGACGACACTTGCGACACTATCAAAGTGAGTAATTTTGATGTGTAACACCTATTCTCCCGATCTGAGATGATAGACTATGGGATTCCAAAGTGTACCCACACTCGTTCAAAGAAGAGTTTAGCAGTGGCTTCTATTGTGATATTCTTCTTGCAGGCCATCATAATGGACATCTTCGAGAATCAATCGACGACCACAAAAACACAGTCATTTCCATGCTTAGTAGAAGGAAGGCCCGACATGTAATCCATAGAGATGGATTCCCAAGGTAAACTGGGGTTAGGAAGTGGAGTATAGATGCATTGCTTCTTGATGGTCAGTTTGGTAATGGCACAAGCAGTGCAGGACTTGATGTACTTCTCAACATCTTGTCGAAGTTCAGCCAATAGAAATACTTTTGCAGTACTTCCACGGTTTTCTCGACCCCGAAATTCCCAGTGATCTGACTATAGTGGGCCTCCCAAATCATCTTGGCACACTCACTTGAAGGAACACAAAGGTGTCCCAGGTGACAAAGCAGAGCATTCTGGAGGTGAAAATTGGGAACTTTCTTACCCTCCAAGAGTGTATTGTATGTGTGGCCGAATTCTGGATCACTTGTGTAGAGAAGTAGCCAATCGGAAGTCTCGTGCCCACAAGAGTTGAGCACAGTGGTTAGCACCATGATGGGTGGTTGAATGAGGCAGTCTGCAACATTATTGGTGCTACATTTTTTGTACTTAATGTTCAAATGAAACTGTTGTAGGTATGTGGACCACTTCTGATGGTGATCATTCTGCAACTTCCCTTGTGTCTGTATGAACTGCAGGGGTCGGTGGCTATGTGGATGATCGTTTCCTTTCCAAAAATGCAATGCTTCCATTGCCGACAAGCCTGCACAATGGAATACATTTCTTTGTCATAAGTGGCATACTTTCGGATTGTGTCAGAAAGTGTCTCACTGTGATATGCCACTGGATGCCCATGTTGAGTAAGGACTTCCCCAATAGCATAGTCATAGGCATCTGTCTCGATCTCAAATGGTTGTTGCAAGTCTGGTAATGTGAGCACTGGTGCAGAGCAGAGGCGATGCTTCAACTCCCCGAACACCTTTTGTTGAGATTCAGACCAAAAGAATTTTTCTTTAGCTCCTCCCTTGGTGACTTGACTCAAGGGCCAAGTGATATGAGAGAATCCCAACACAAACCTGCGGTAGAAATTGGCAAGACCTAAAAAGCTCCAGAGATCTGTTAGGGTGGTTGGGGTTGGCCAATCCCGAATGACTTGGATCTTTGCTGGATCCACATGTACCCCTAGCTCATCAATAATGTATCCCAGATACTGAACTCGGGTCATGCCAAAAGTGAATTTCTCCAAATTGGCACACAACTTGTGTTGCCGCAGTGTTTGGAGGACTTGTCGGATGTGGTGGAGGTGCTCTTCCCAAGTTTGGTTGAAGATCAGAATGTCATCCAAGTACACCATTACAAATGAGTTGGTGAATGGCCGCAGGATGTTGTCCATTAGCCTCATGAAGGTTGCAGGGGAATTCGTCAACCCGAAAGGCATGACCAACCATTCGAAAAGGCCCTCCTTGGATTTGAATGCAGTCTTCCACACATAAAAGGGTTCGATTGGTACCTGGTGATACCCAGAATTCAAGTCGATCTTGCTGAAATATTTCTCCCCCTTGAGTTGGTCCAGAAGGTCATCAATCCGTGGGATCGAGTACCTATTCTGGACAGTGATCTTGTTCAATGCTCGATAGTCAATGCAGAGTCTCCAAGTCCCATCCTTCTTCTACACCAACATGATCAGGCTCCCACAGGGCGATGAACTCGGCCGGATGTGACCTTTCTGCAACAACTCTTGAATTTGCCTCTTGATTTTGTCATTCTCCAAAACAGAGCGCTGATAGATGGGTCCATTGGGTAGCGGTGTAGCTAGGGTCAGATCGATGGGGTGCTTGACCTAGCAGTGTAGAGGCACCCCTGCGGGGGAGGTGAATATGTCCTTGTACTCCTCCATGACCTTATCCATCTATTGTTTTCGTGCAGCGGGGTCCTGTCTGGAGGTCATGGCCACAGTATTCCTCTTTCCCTGAGGGAAGATCATCAAGATTTTTTTTTTCTTGGTTTTGGAAATGAGATTACTTCATTGTTTTGCAGTAACCAAAGAGATGGTGGTAGGCGGTGCTATCTCCGGTATCCTGTACAACTTATTTCCCAAAGTGATAATAATAGCACGAGGCCTGGACTCATACACAACATGTCGCTTCCACAAGTATGGTTGGCCTAATAATACATCAGAAACATCAAGAGGAGCAATGTCACATAATACCTCATCCGTGAAGGGCTTGATGTTGTAGGGAAGGCAACATTGTTGACTGACGTAGAGGTCCCGTCCTTGGTACAACCACCCTATGGTGTATGGTTGTGGGTGTGCTGTGGTTGGCAAGCCCAACCGCTTCATGACCTCTACCGAGATGAGGTTCTTTTGGCTCCCGTTGTCGACAATGAACTGCAACGGGGAACCCTTTACCCACATCTTGGAATGGAAGAGACGCTCCACCTCCTCTGGATATTCTGGTTCCTCCTTCTAGATCTTTGTGGTGGCAATGATGGCATTAGGCTCCACATTGATAATATTCTTCCCCCTATCATTCCCCTTGTCAGGTTCTGATTCAGAGTTGGAGCATGCATCCGATTCATAAGCCTTCAATTCGGCTACCAGTGATTGCTTGGCCCGACACTCACTTGTGTTGTGAGTGGAGCTCTTATGGAACTCACACCACTTCCCCGTGTCCCTTTTTGGCTTCGTGGTGTTGTTCTTTGCTTCTGACTTTGGTCGGTTGTCATGGGCTGCCCTGCCTTGGCTTGGTCCTTTGTTCTGCGGTTTGGGGGTACCTTTCCCTTGCTTCTGATTTGCAGACCCAAAGTATTGCCTCTTCTGTTTGAACTTCTGCTCAATCTTGGCAGCATATCGGTATACCACACCAAGCAAGGAGATGTCAAGGAACTCCATTTCCTCCTGAATGTATCTGTGCAGACAACTATGGTATTTTAACACCAAATTTTTCTCTGAATCTTTGATACCCAACTTTGTGCATAGGGTATGAAACAGATTCATTATCTCATGCACATCTTGGTCCCTTTGCTGCCCCAGCGTAGTCCATTGTATGTATTTGTCCTCATATCTCCCCACAGGATAATATTGTTCCTTGATGGTGTCTCGGAAAGAATTCCAAGTGGGTGCCGCCGAGAACAGAGAGGGTTCTCCCTTGTCTTGTTGCTCCGAGTAGGTTTCCCACCAGTCCTTGACATGGGGGGCGGCTTTGAGGAGTGCGAAAATAATCTTTTCTCAGTTGGAAAAGTCATGAACCGAGAAATATCCTTCTAACAGATTCAACCATCTATCTACGACATCTGCATCTATTTGGCCCTCAAATATGGGAATGTCAAAGTTTACTTGTACCTTAAAAGGAGTGGCACCTCCAGAGTGGCTATTGGATGTCGATGCACTGCTAGTGGGAATATGTTGAAGAATCTGGGAAAAGTTTTCCATCATCGTGTTCCTTTGTTTTTCGAGGGCCTCCTCGAGCAACAATTTGATAGGATCTCCTACTCCCTCATATTTCTTTTCTTCCCCCATGGGCAGTCATCGGGGTTTGCGAGGATGATCTTGCAAAGGTTCAACCAGATCGAGCCCCAACTCCTTATACCTCGACCTCGTTGGGGACATGCAAAGAAGGATCGAGAATGAGCAGACTGCTCTGATTCCACTGATCCGGATTTATGTAGGAACACAATGAAATATAGAAATACACATAAACGAAGAGATGCAGCGGAAATAAGACTTCATTTCATTAATAACAAATGACTGAAATATGCTTACAGACAGAATGGAAATAAACTAGCTAGGGCGCTGGTAGCTTATCTCTGAGGAGAGATGTGGCGGCTACTGGCCTCTGAACTATG
>ML782702.1:139977-174904 GCA_009831015.1 Picea engelmannii
AATGGAAAACCCTAAACATCCAAAGACCTAACCCTAGGAGATGAAACACCAAGACTATGGGCCCTGTTTGGGTAAGTTGGTACATCAACTTCCCGGGGATGTAACTTTGGCATACGATCTCCGTTTGACACGTTCCATACCTCGTTAGAAAGATCTATCTGAGGAATACAACTTTTGGGTGAGAAACATGATCTATGATCCATGTTGCTCCCCGTTTTCCAAAAAAACGTCGTTTAAGGCCTGAAAACGGCTCCGGAAGTTCAGGACTCGAAAAACTGCTAAAAATAGTAAATTGTGCGGAAAATGAAAAACTGAAAGAAGCAATGGTGGGGGTCCAAGTGGAATAGGTGGGTGGCCACCAATATCCACCTGGATCAGGGAGATTAAGTGTTGAAAGGATTGCTTTGTAAATGTTTTTGACTGAAACGTTGTCAGATGCATCTCCTCCTATCCATAATAGATCGTCTTCGTTGCCTTGTAGAGAAACCCCAGCTTCATTTAATTCAATGTAAAAGGTGTCCTATTATATCTTTTGTGAACCCATTAGCCATAATACCATGCTATCGATCTACGATTCCATCAAAGTATTTGGATTATAACCGGTCGATGCATTTGCTAATACTGTTATATTTTTATTATGCAGACACAAGATAGTTTCATCGGAAAGTATTTCTATATCCCCCATACCTAAAATCTTGTCTTTATCGATTTTAATATGTTGACCAGTGCCAGACGCCCAGTTCAGCCATTGTTTAATGACTTGTACTGATCGGACTAAGCTAGTCCATATTCTGGACACACCTTTGGTCTTGTGCTCTGTCATTCTATACCAGTTTATCAAAGATAAATTTGGGAAATATTTGTCCTTTAGTATTCTTTGCCAGATGCCCTCCTGTGTGAGGAATCTCCAAAGGATGTTAACTCTCAACGCCTTGTTGAAGAGGAGAATATTTATAAAACCCCAGCCACCATTTTTCTTTGGTCGGGAGAGGACATCCCATCTGCATAGGTGGAAGTGTTGAGTGTCCTTTTGTCCATTCCAAAGGAAATGGAACATCAATCTTCTGATCTTTGATAGAATAGATCGCAGAATTGTTTCTAGTGACATCCAGTAGACTGATTGTCCCTCCAAAACAGATTTAATAAGAATGTATCTCCCACCCAAAGAAAGACAACAATTACACCATTTATTTATCCTTTTTGTTATTCTGGCCACCAACCAATCTCAATCTTCTTCTTTGTGTGCTCCAGTCTTGAGATAGTGGCCCAAATATTTGAAGCTCGAAGATAACACTGAAGGTATATGGAAGAAGTTTCTGGAAGGATACCAATTCCATGTCCAAAAGTCTTAAATAGTGTACTATAGCTTTTGTTTGGTTTACCAATAATCCAGATGCTTTACAAAAGAGACCGATCAATTTGTCAATTTCCCACCATTCTTGATAAGTGACTCTAGTCATAATGATAATATCATCAACGAATAATAGATGTAATTTTTTTTGTAAACGAGAAACCTTGATACCTATAACAATACCTTCCCTGATGGATTTATTTAGAAGTAAGTTGAGTCCCTCCATGATTAGAATAAAGAGTAATGGCAATAGCAGGCAACCTTGATGCAATCCCCTACCGCTTCTGAAAAAATCTGTAGCCTCGCCATTTATCAATACTGAATAAGTTGGTGAAGTTACACATGCCATGATCCAATTGGACATTTGTATCCCAAATCCCTCATTTATCAATATCAGTCTTAGGAGCTACCAATCAATGCAGTCATATGCCTTCTTTAAATCTAGTTTTAAGACCAATGATTTCAAATTTTTCTTTTTATACTGTGTATGCTTTCGTAGGCTATACCTACTTCATCCTGAATCCTCCTTCCTTGAAGAAACCCCAGTTGTTTCGGTGAGAGGAATTTTGAAAGAACATGCTTGATTCGGTTTTCTATGATCTTCGATATAATTTTATAGCACAAATTGCAGAGTGAAATCAGTTGATTCATCAAAGGTAATTGGTTTGTTTTCCTTCGGAATCAGTGTAATGAAAGTAGAATTTAAACTGCTCACCACTACCCCATATATCCTCGCTTCCTCCACCATGTCGAGGAGATCCTCACCAACAATATCAAATAAGAAAGTGAAGAATTTCGAGGACCAGCCATCCAGTCTGGGGCTCTTCTCCTTTTTGAAATGGAAAAGTACCTGTTTCAATTCTTCTAAAGTCACATGTTTAAAAAATGTATTTGAATCTTCCTCACTTACCATCTGAGGGTATAAATCCACCAACTAGAGTTTTTCAATTATATTTAGTTCATTCCAACTTTATAGAAAATTTTTAAATGGTGGAAAGTTGTCGCCTTGATGGTTTCCTGTTTATTATAAATCTATCCACTATCATCATAAATTTCCCATATATGTTTTCTGGATCTGTTATTACTAGCCACTCTGTGAAATTTTTTTGTATTACTATCCTCACTAAAGAGCCAAATAGCTCTGCCTCAGAGCCTCTAGAGTTCTTCCTATCCTCTAAGTAACTCATTCCTTTCTAACTCTCGAAGTCTGAGCATCCCACATTCTTCAATATTTGATGGATCGTCCACCAGGCGCATAACCGAATCCATGATCTCGGATTCCAAAGTCTCCAATTTCTCCATTTTCCTTTGTTTGATTTCTTTATACCAACGTTTCGTTAGTGACTTCAAAACAATTAAATTCCAAACCAAACGTTTTTTACTTCCCCTTTCAGAATGAAATGTTGGATCCCTCCATAGCTTTATGACTAAATCTGTGAAATCTTGTTCCTTTAACCAATGTGAGTTTATCTTAAATGGGTATGCCCCGTGGATAGGTAAAAAGTCTAACTGGAGGAATATAGGGGCGTGGTCCGATATATAGGGGAAATCGACCCAAGATCTATATAATCCAGCCTCAGATAATAAGTCTTTGACAACATAGCATCTGTCTAATCTCCTTGCAACCACATCAGTTCCAGATCTATTGTTACTCCATGTAGGAACCAATTTTACAGGTTTGATATCAGTTAGATAGTTTGATCGGAACATGTCTCTGTAAAACTCTTCCGACAGTCCACCACAATAATTTCCCCCCCATACTTCTTCTGGTGATAAAACAAAATTTAAATCCCCTGCAATGATAAGGTTCTTCATAGCCAATATACTGCCATCCACTACTGACTGCCAGAAGGGTCTCTTATTTGTGCAAGGACCATAAATATTCAATAGAGCAAGATCCTGTTTATCAAAGAAGTTCTTACCTGTTAAAAGTATACCAAAAGTGGTAATAAAAGGTGTAAACTCATAGTAAATAGGATCCCAGGCAACCAACAGTCCCCCTAAAGTACCCAATGACTTTACTGCACTTGAGTACCAATTGTCTAAGAGCTAGAAGGAAATATCTAGGTTTATGTGACATAACTAATGTCTCTTGCAGAAAAATAATCCCTGGCTGATACTTATCCAAAAGTCTCCTAAGTGAGGCCATTTTGAGAGGGCCTCCGATCCATCGAATGTTCAATGAGAGAAGCAACCTCATTTAGTACTCGCCAGTGCTTTATATGCTCTAAGAGGCCCACAGTCCATGGAAGGAGTAATAGTTAAGTCAGTCTAAGAAGCTAAGGCCACCAAATTTTTTTGGGAACTTATGGTTTTTATTGGCGAGTGTTTGATGCTTAAGCCCCGGGGCCAAGAAAAATCTTTGCCAAAACCAAGTGAAGGACCCCCCGACGACGATGCCTTAGAGCTCTCAACAATATTTATGACGACTTTCCCAGAAAAGATAGGTAGTTTTATGGTAGAGGTAGTATCCTAAGAGTGAGGTTTTAATGAGTTTAGTGCAGCTCTAAGAGAAGGCTCATCTACGTCCTCTTTTCTATAGCCAGCCTATAGTGGAGATTCTAATGGGATCGACGATGAAGGATTAGATAGGGGAAAGGCCAAGTGTGAGCTACCAGAAAGGGAAGGTCGTGGATCGAGAGTAGAGGAATGAGGATAACAAGTAAGGTTAGGGATATCAGGACCAATCCCCATAACAATAATATCCTATGATGGAGAAGGATTGGAGTTCTCTTGTGGGACCTCCAATGAAGGGAAACGAGGAATATCATGGTGTTCATGGTGACGAGAAGAGTTTACCAAAGAATGGTCAAGGGCCATTTTTGTAGCCAAAAAGGGGGGATCCTTGTAACCCAAACCTCCATGGAGCGGTCCAGGAATTGCTGTTGTAGAATGGTGTAACCACTGATAATTTTCCAGCGTATTTCTTTCCTAGAGTGACAGTGAAAAGAAGAGAGTTGGGAAGTGTTTTTGAAGCTTACCTGTAAGTGTCAAAGAATCCAAATATGAGTCTAGAAGAGGTTCCAAGGGGTGACCTAAATTAAGTGATTCCACTTTAGTATCATGTTCTAGGGATTCTCTTTGTAGGAGAGTGTCCTCCGATGTTTCCTCGAGTTCCAATCCTATGCAATCTCGATGAAGGTGTCTCATTGCTCTACAATGGCTACAATGAAATAGAATACCAAGATAATCAAGTTTCTAGATAATGTGTCTCCCTCTCCATTCAATGTTTATCACTTTAGGTAGCCCACCATAAATATCCATTTCCACCAGTACCCTACCCATTTTTCTGGAAGATTTTTTCAGGGATGAAGGATCCACTGCAATGAACTTCCCCAATGCCTCCCTAGTCTCTCTTAATGCACCAATATTCCAAAAATGGACGGGGAACCCTGGAAGAAGCACCCAAAGATGATGGAACTGGAAGTGTTCTGTCACTGTGTCAAAATCCACTCTCCACCTCTTTAGAAGTAAACCGTTGCCTCCATTGATCCATGGTTTTTCCAGAAGACGACCCACATCTTCTGGATTCTTACATATGAATCCCAACCACCCTTTTGTTAGAGGGACAATATCCGATGAATAGCCCAATAAGGGAAGCCAATGCTCATTAACCTAGACCTTTATATCAAGTTTGCTCAGATAGGAATAAGAAAACCTACCAACCATCCCACATAGTGCATACCTACAGGCTTCCTCTAAACCCATGTCTGCACCTAGAAGCATCTTCCTAATCTTTCTATTTGGTTTCCAAGATTTTCTTCTGATGCCTGAAGAAAGTGGCTTACTAGGAGACCTCACTCATTGTGGCTAGTTAGTATTACTACCCTTTGCTCTCAAGACCTATGAATGAGGAGTGGAGGGGAGGTTATGAAGGAAGACAGGGTCAGTAGAAGGTGGAATAGAGTGTAAGGTAACCCCTAACCTATAACTATTAGGTATGGTAGCTTCTTTTGTCAGTAAATTAGAAGAAAATTCTATCTGCGACAACTGATGAGCAATCACAGGAGATGATGGGTCCCAAGCTCCACCAAGTGCACCGATACTAGTGAAGAGTCTTATCTGTTGCCACCCCAACTCATCATCTTTAAGGCCTCAATATCTTTCTCTAACTCTAAATGCCACACCTATGCACACCAATGATCCCTAATGAGACACTAAGAATTATTAGTGTCTCAAATATGCACACTAATTATCCCTTACTCTAAATGCCATGCCTATTCTTTTTGTCTTGTCTAAAAAATTGAGAGTTGAATTACGTTGTCACATTCCAGTCCATTCCATTCGAGTATATTCCATTCCAGTAAGGACTAGCTTACATCTCATTCTTTTATTCTTTCATTGAAGGGGCACATGCAAGAATTCAAACATTGTGTCATTACATCATTACATTCAATTCAATTAAAATATACACATTGAAAAGACAAGAGTGAAAATTTTATTCTTTTGGTTAGACTTAGACTTAAAAATGATGTTAGAGTCTTCGATTTCCACATACAATGTGTCGTTACATCATTAAATTCAATTGAAATATACACATATTGAAAAGACACGAGTGCAAATTTTCTTCTTTTGGTTAGACTTGAAAATTATATTAGAGTCTTCGATTTCCACATACATAAAGGAATAGACCCTATTTGGAATCGACTAAAGCTTTGCGTGATCACTACTTCTAACGACTTAAAATTAAAAGAAAACTTCCATGTAGCATAACAAAACACTATTGCTAAACACAATAAATTGTTTTATTACTATGACTTAGACCATTTCATATTAAAATGACTTTGACTTTGATTTAGAATACATGCTTCCTTTTCCTTACCATTCATGGACTAGATAGAGATTGGTGGATGTTCCACATTTTCAAGGTAGTCTATTTAATTTAATTTATAAAAGTTAAAGTTGGTTTATAGAATTACAAGGAATACAATATGTAAACTCGACAAGGTGAAGGTAAAAGAAAAAGAACTTAAAAGAAGGGAAAACAACTGATTGGGAAGCGCCATTCCAATGAGATGATGAACAATAAAGAAGTTCAAGAAGGAGGTTCCTTCGCTGAGATATGCTATTCTAGAGAAACACTTCTAACATTTAAGGCCACAAAGTAATGCATGATGAGCATGAGGTTGTGGTAGTTTTTAGGTTTACAATGCTTCATAGATCTATCATGTGAGCTTTGATGTTGGACATGAGGCCTCTTCCTATTAGTGTTAGAGGGATGAAGGTAGAGGTAATAAACTTGGTGCATGTTGGTTTGGGGAACTAGCCTTTGGTAAATCTTCGACAAAGGTCAAACATCTCTTGAAGGAAGAGGGTTAAGCATCTTTTCTCCTCATAACCCATGAGTGTATGGAGAGAACCAAATGAATCTCTTAACAGACAAATGAACTATCCTCTAATCTTATTGTAGGGAGAATATCATAATATAAAGTGGTCTCTAGTCTCAATCTCTAAGGAGTAGATTTGGGAAATACAATGCTCTCGAAGAATACAATGCAAAGTTGGTGGGAGAAAACTCTAAGTTGGGCAAGAGGGACCGTCAAGTTGCAAGCTAACTAGAGTCTTAAGAGAATGAGTCCATCATTACATTGGAGATAGAAGTTTGTGTACTAATGAAGCTTAAGAGAAAGCAATGTTGTAGGCTTAAACCATGTGGATCGAAGGCAGGCTTTGTAAATCTTAGTACAAATACCCTTGTTTATCTTTCCCTTGGAAAGATCAAGAGAATCCATTGAAAAATTGTGCATGGGTCATCTGTTAATATCAAGGTCAATGCAGTGAAGTAATGAAGAGGCTCTTGCATGCCAACATGAATTGATCCCACATTTGACCTACTAAAAAGATAGGAATATCTAAAAATACCACTTTGTAAGTTGTCCATCTATATAAGCTAGTGTATGATATTGTTAGTTTCCCATCTATATAAGCTCATATAAGGGACAAAGGAAGTCCTAAATATTCACTAGTGTTGGCTTGATACAAAGACATTTTGTTTTTTGTGGATCAGATGTTTCTATTATCTGAGATCGTATTGGACCTGCTTTCATTCTGTTTTTTGATTTTGGTAAAAGTATCTTATTAGAACTATATGAAAGGAGGCATGGTTATACATGCTTCACTAAAGTATTTGTATTTGTTGGATTACAATCCATATCTTTTTCGAAGTGTACTGTGATGTAAAATATTATATTTACTAATATAATTTGAAGCAAATTTTCAATTTTGAAAAAAAAATCATATATGATTTTGTGAGTTACCCATCTATATAAACCTGTAAATGATTGTCACCACATAAAAGATCATTAAAATAATGAATAAATTTATGCCAAATTCTATAAAAATGATATCAAGAAAGACAAACACTCTCTCCATCCTATTTTAATCTAATCTTCTAAAATATCCTCACCTCACCTCACCTCACCTCCAAACAATCTAATACAATCTAATATTGTAAAATATCATCCCCTCACCTCACCTATACATACAAAAGAGAAAATCACCTCACCTCACCCATACATACAAAAGAGAAAGTATGAACATTACCTTCCAAATGATACCTTTATTTATGAACATTGGGCTTGTGCACCTGTTGACGGGCGAAATTGACCGTCCATCAACTGAGAGAGTGGAACCGGTCCGGGGTTGTCTAATAACCCAAGCCGTTTGGAATGAACCACCCTGACGGGTTTAGCAGCTCCGTTAGCCGATCTAAGGTCCTAGGAAAACCAAAGAGAAACTAATCTAAACTAACTAATCTAACTAAAACAAATAAAACAAACTAAACTAACTAAAACTAAATAAAACAAATTAACTAAAAACAAACTAAACTAAAACTAAAACAGAACTAAACTACTCTAATTAACTATATATACACAATCTACTAATTAATACTATACTAACTCTACTAATTAGCTATTTAACTACTTATTGCACTATAACATATTCACAAATATACAATATCTACAACTGGCAGATTTAAATAAAACCTGTAAAACTTATTTGCTTTCTGCCCTAAGACAGCTAGAGATATTTTTTGATTTATATGATTTTATGAACAAGAAATAGAACTCACTGAAATTAAACAATCTAATATACTAACTACACATATATCTAACTAAATACTAACAAATACACTAAACAAACAAGTGACAAACTGACCTGGAAACGCTCCAAATTTGTCCTGCGTATGATGACTTCGAAGCTGGTCGGAGGAAGGAAACTCGCACCGGATAATCCAAAAGCTTCCCGTAAATGATAGGTTGTGCTGCTCTTTGAGTTATTTACAGGACAAACAAGACATAAGAAATCATAACAATTATATGATTTATAAATCTCTGCAATAAGGGAAACCTGTTATGCAAAAACTTATACTTAATAATTCAACTCATGAAGAAGAGAAATCTGTCATTCACAAACTGAATCAAGTAATTGCTATGTTTTTTACACACTTGGAAGAGATCAGATATGAATTATATTGATTAAATTATATCATTTGCAAAAGACTAAGATAGCTAAAGTAGTCGTTAACCAAATGCAAATAGATACACATAAACATAAAACAAAATATTGATATTATGAAAAGCTAAAGCTGTAGCAGAATATCAAATTCTGTCTCAGTCTATATTAAAATTCCATATCCTTGTTCTTCCACAAATGAGGATTACAATTATTACAAAAATAATAAGTATATATAAGTTTCTCCACAGGGTAAAACCTCCCTGTGGATAGTATCAAATTGTTTACATAATCTGGGAAGATATTCCCAAAATCAACTAAACTAGGAAACTAAAATGCAAGTAAAATATTTCAAATATTCTCTAACTGCTCATCAAATCCACTGCAATTTCGAATTTATCTGTGTGATGACGAAGGTTGTTCAATTATGCCAACTTAGAATTCATGACAACTGTGGTTGATTCCACATTTTTAAACAAGATGGAGCCTGTCCCCCTTGTTTCTTATCAGTGGCTTGTATCTTAGCCTTTTGACTGGTAAGCAGTGCAACCTGGTCCTCCAAAGAGTGAATTCTTGACTGTAGAATCGACACATCAAGATAATATCTCTCTAACCATGAGCTGCATTGATCACAGGGTGGCACTGTAGGTTTAGATAGAGCAGGAGAGGGTTCAGATAAATGACCGGGGGCTTCATAAGGCAACTTAATGCCTGGGTAGTTAGGGTCGTCCTGTAGGCAAGGGGGTAGGTTTGACACAAATTCATACGAAGGTTCAACACACAGACCTTTCGAATAGGGGTATTCGCTAGCCAAGAAACGCTCCACTTCTGAATCAGAGTCTTCACTCAATATGATAGGGTTTGGATCGACAGGAGGTTTTGGCTTATTTCTTGCCATTTGCGAAATCAAACGGGCATTCTTTTTCCCTTTATCGTTTGCAGTGGGTTTTGCCTTAGTCTTTTTGCCCATAGGCTTAATAGTCTCAACACCCTTAGTCACATAGTGGGGTAGGTCGATAGGTGAGTCGGCCAAGGGTTTAGGTAGTAGGATGCTGTAGGGTACTAGGGGTACAACCTTGACCTCGCCCACCACAGGTTTGTCAACCCGTGGGGGGTTCGCATCCTCAAAATCATTCCGAGCAAGGAAATCGCTCCAACATTCTCCGTGTAGACTCAGATGATAGGAAACGATAATCTTAACTGGCCCATAATGAAAAAGGCTACTATCAGCCTGATTCCTTTTGTACTTCTTTGACATTTTAAACAAGCTTCTATGAAAATAATAGGGCATATTGAGCTGATAACCCATAAAAACCATAAGAAAATGAATGTGGTGTAAGAAAACAAACCTGTACTGACCTTCGCAGGTGATAAACTGTTTGATTATCATCAATAAATCATGCCAACGCTGTTTAAGCATGGTCACTGGAAAACCTTTATCACAGGAGGTGACTTTACGCGACTGGAAGAGCAGTGTCCATGGGACCTCCTCTACTTTGCAATTCTTGGACCATCGTTGTCCAGTGGCAGGCAAACCCATAGAAATACTGATAAACTGTTCGTCAATTTGCAATTGAATATCGCTGACCTTGACTCGACAACCATCAAAGGTCAAAGCAAATTGTCTAGCTACGCAGAGGTTAAAACCCTTGAATTTTTGTAAAAATGGAAGCCACCCATTTTCCTCGAGGTCACTGCGGGCACTGTCAAACATCAATAGGGCCTGGCTCCCATTGGGTTCAGCTCAGACGACTAGGGCCATGGTGTGAGCACATGGTAAGGGTTTGGTTCGAATTCACCAACGCATAGGAGCAGAGTTGTTCAGTCTAACAACAATGAACGATCAAAGGGGAACAATTAATGTGCGCATGCGAGGGTGGTGGAGTTATTTACCGCCATGCACAATAGTTATGGTAAATTACAACCGCCAAGTTCAACCTCTGTTCAAACAATCATAGCATAGTTCAAAACCAAAATTCAAATGGTGAGTTTTATGCCAACATGCCAACACAACTATAGTTTTTAAACCATTGACATTCAACGTGTAGCCAACACCGGATGTTAACCAGGTGCCATTGTATAAATGTTTAATCAAAAGTTTTAAACCATTGTACCAATCGATGCTCATAAAATTTACAAGCCAAGAGCCATAAAAAGATTATCAATAAGGATCACATCATATATATAAAAACAAAAATAAATCATGACCCTTATGCAATTCAATGACTAGGAAAGTCACAAAAAGTATAGATCTATATGCTCAATGCCTCACAAACTTAATAAAATCAAGTTATGCAATCAATATAAGAATTTCCAAAAATCCTTTCAGCCACATAATGATAAACCAAAGGTAAGTGCCATAGAAAATATTGATAAAAGGATGACGACAATTCAGATAATGATCGAAATGTGACCTCGAAAGAAAAAAAGTTTTCACGTTTATAGTGTTGAAAACTTAACGAAGACCAATTTGCAAGTGTCGCAAGAAATGAAAATATCGTCTATTTGAAAAATGCGACGACAATTTGAAGTTCAGAAGACATAGGTGTAGGTAGCTTATAGGTTAATAGAAAAAATTGAATTGGCTGCCAACAACACCAAATGTAGAAATTAAGGACACATTTAACAACTGTTAAAATCAGTTAGGTCTCTATATACATACATGGCATACATGACCATGGAAATGTATTCATCAAATGATCCGTCCATGGAGGTTGTGGGTGTGGGGTTTACATGGAACAACCATGCCAGTTAGATTCACCCCCCCTGGACGCGATTACAGTTGGTCGGTAGCTGGAGTAAAACACATGCATATTGTAATTCAAAGAATGTGGATGCATTTTGGTCACGTGGCTCCTCTCTCTTGGGAATAATGCCCCTTTCATAAATCAAGAGTCCATCACATGTTTCCTCAACATTATTAGTCCCTGCCGTAGGCATAGAGGGACTATAGTGATCGATAAATCATTGACCTGGTATTAGATTGTGCATTGACCAGAAATATTTCCATATTGTTTATTGTTGGAACAAGGGAAGTGAAGACATCGATTTTAATATAATAAAAATTATCATGTTTGTCAAGATATGATTGGACAAAGGATTGGAGGTCTTATTGTAGCCTTCGCTATTCCCAATGTTAAATATCTTGAATTGTCCAAAGTATTTGGTAGTATATGGTCTTTTTGAATTATGTATTTTATTATGCATTGGTCGATGGTGGATTAATGCTAGCATTAGTTCAAATTTCTCCCTTAGCATTTTCTGTTGGGTAGAATACATTCTCTACCATATTACTATATCTGATTTTTTCTTTATTGTTGCATGATTTAAGAGAACAGGCTTGCCACGCTGCATATTTTCTTAAATGCTTGCACAGGCCTACACCCTTCGACAGTCATGACAGTCTTAACTATTTACCTAATAGCTCTGGCAGTGTTAAATGATTATTGTACAGATGGGTTTCAATACAGTTTCATTCATGTTTGACATCGGTGCTTGAGTGTTCGATCCTTGTTCGATGCTTCGTTCCATGGTTCTAGTTCTTGTTTGATTCAACTTTGCAAAGTTGAGGTCCTACAATTGCAGTTCGAGCTCTTCTTGGTTGTTCACTGGTTTGTTATTTTTCAACTTTGCAAGCTGTTGGACCTGTTGTTGTAGTTTGCAATTTTGGGGGCTGAGCTCTTGTTGTCCTTTGTTGACGGGTAAGTTTCCTTGTTGTTGTTGTTGTTTTTCAATGGTGGCAGTCCCACCATCTTTGTCTATGCTCTTAGTTTCTGTTCATGGAAAGAATGCGTCTTGTAATGCAGAGGGATTTACAAAAAGTAGTTGGGAGCCATTAGAAGAGGGAACCATCGGGCGGGGTTTGTACGTATGGTATGCTTTCATTTTGTGGGTGGGAACACTACGTCTACCTATTCTATTTCTACTGAGTAAAGTTGTTTATTTATTTATTTCTTTTTTTTCTTGTCATCTGCTGTGGGGACTAGGGGGGATTGACATTGAGAAGAATAAGGTTCAAAGATACATACAGGAATTGGTGCCCTGCTTTGTTGTTTTTTTATGTTTTTCTACCTTTTATTTTTTTCTCCTGCTTTTCTCTGTTTTCATAGAAAGTGAAATTATGTAGCAAATAGCTTCAAAGTGACAGTTGAAGAGATGAACGAGGTAATAGATGTTGAGATGTACGAAATAGATGCATAGTCCATTGTACATGACAACATTGACGTGGTTTTGCATAGCAATTCACTTTTTAGATTGGATGCATTCTCGTATACTTTTGGGGATTTCCTTTTTGATACATTCCAGGTTCTATTGCATTTCCGCTATTTGTCGACCGAGATGCGCAATGGATTGATAGATTATTTCTTGACCTATTTTAAAAATGGCGATGCCGAGGCTTTGCAGTCCTATGAATACGAGCTGGAATCTGATTTTCTTCGGTAGTTGCATGGAATACAAGATGTCACTACATATTTTTCAAAAATGTGTTTGTCTGCATCTCCAGTTCTGCCTCTGCATGAGAGGGGACTTTGGTGAGATACATTTTGTATACGATGGTTGTCTAACTGGCTGAATATATCAGTTGCCATTTGGTCATTGACAAGAAAAACAAGATATCTACTATTCAATAAAACTGCATCTGACAATCCATTTTTCATCTTGTTCCATGATGCCAATGCCCTCACTAGCCATTATGAACCACTGGTGTACAGAAGAATGCCCATATTCAATATAGAAGGTACTCATATCTACTTGTCTGTTATTTGTAAAGACCTTCAATCACAATGCAAAGGGATTTTACATGGCATAGATTTCCATGGTTTACAACTGGAAACAAACGTTGTGTCTAGCTGTGGAGATAGTCTGTTCAATGCAATTTGTTGTTTGGTGCTAGCAAAATTCGATGTTCAGTCGCTGCGAATTTACACTGTACAGTCCTTTTGCAATGCAATTATAGGCGACAACCAACAAGCTTTTAGGTGCTTTCATCAACACCTTTTCCCATATCTCGTACAAAATATGCTGGCAATTGGAAGTTGGCAGGAATACCTTGTGAACATGGCACTTCCATATGAAAAAGGGCGTATGGAGGTTGCATATTCTATTTGCAATGGTTGTCTATCATATTCAGGGTTAATATCCAAGTGTGGTTTCCCTTGGCAAATGCCATTGTCCATTCTTGGGTTATTGATTCAAATTGCGATCGAACAATTGACATCCTTTCGTTGAAAACAGATACAACACATATCCATTATGAACATTTGCTTGTACAGATTAGTAGTTCAGGGTTGACTGTCCATGCCACCCAAACGACATCAAATTTGCATACACATGGAATGTTTTTTTGTGAAAATGAAAGTCCTCCTAGTTGCAATATGGGAAGACAGGGCTTGAACAAAAAAAACATGCATAAAATTCATGACAGTTGTGATAAGGCCATAGACGGCTTAGACAAAAAAACGTAGAGTAAGTTATCACAATTTGAAAAAAATTGTTCGTCAAATTCGCCCGACTTTTGATAAGGTCATGGAGACCTTGAACAAAAAATGTAAAGTAGTTTCTCAGAAACTGGGTGAAAGTGAAATTCATCCTAGTTGCCACCAACTCATCCTGCCCTTGGGAAATAAATGTAGACAAGGTTACCACAACTTGAAAAAGGTCATGCACGAGAGAAAAAAATGCATTGCTACACTTCCTTTTAGAGAGAAACTCACATATGACAATGTAAAGAAATTTGTTCGTGCAGAATAAAGCATAAATAGGTGCAATTGCATATCTGAGAATGGTGAGGCAACTGTATGACTTCGTGATCTACAAACAACACCATGCAGTAGTAGCAATGAAAACCAGGAAACAATTTCTACGAATACTTCCCTGCGAAATAAAAATGCAAGACAAAACTACATGAAAAAAATTAAAGACACTCCTTCCATTGCATGTGAAATTTGTGAACAATTGAATTTTTCAAAAAACAGTAAGTATTTCATGCCTGATTTGCAAGAAAAATACCTCTGCTTGACACCCCAAGATAAACCATTTTCCAATGTGAAAGTTTGTCTTCCATGCAAACGATCGCTTGAAAATGGAAAACTGCCATAGTTTGCAAACCCTGACCGAATAAGATGTAATACAACACTAGTAGATGTACGTGCACTTACTGAACTCGAGGAGAGACTTGTCTCTCTACGAATTGCATTTTCCCAAATCAGACGTTGGGGCTATAAACGACCCCAGATGGGCTTAACAGGATCAATTACTAATGTGTCTGTTCAACTAGATGTTGTGCAAAACACATTGCCACAATCTATTAACAATACAATTACAATCGTTGTGGCTTTGAAAAGACGCTTGCAATAAAAAAATTCCTATCAGATAGGCAAAGTGCATGTGCATGCTATTATGAAAGCATTAAATGAATTATGTTCCAGAGCCCTATACAAAGCAGAGAACATTTGTATAAATGCCAACTGGAACAATGTTCTTGCAGAAGAACATGGAAACTCTGCAGATACTCTTGAATCAAAATCCTAGTGATTTTGATTCAAGTGATGAATCGGACAATGAAATAGTTGCTGAAACATTGGTGCATAGATTCACTGATTCACAGTGCATTCATGACTTGCAATACAAAATTGTTGAAATTGCACCTGCCGAGGGGCAGCGTCCACTTGGAATATTCAAGGACAAATTCGTTGAGGAAATGAACTTTCCAAGACTCTTCTATGGAGATCCACGTGGCATTGATATACAAAATGATTCATTTATCATAAAATAGTTCGATGGGAGCTGCTACATTCAAGTGATTGCTTCTCCTGTCACATAACAAATTTGTTTTTCAAGACAATGTGCATAATAATTGAGCAAGTTCTGTCCTACATGTGGGTCCGAATAAGAAAAGGCCAGTTACAAGGAAGAAAGTTGTTCGCGAAGGATGTGAAGTACAAAGTTAACCTAGAAAAAATTCTGAAATCTAATATTGGATACATAGATTTCAAAAACATCTGCACCTCTCCTGATTATTTGCAACAAAACAAAAAAAATATTTTTGCAATGATCCGACAATTAGGCATGCCAACATTTTTTGTCACATTTACAAGTGCAGAGCACTACTAGGATCCAGTGGTGGCTGCGGTATCTGACCTTCATAAGAACAAGAAACGTAAAAAATAAACCAATACACTGGAAAATAACGACATTGACTACCTCATAAGAAAAGACTCGGTGAAATGTACTCGCTACTATAGACATAGAATAAATGCTTTGAGACAATTGATATGCCATGATGAAACATTTTTCGGAAAAATATCATACTACTTTTTTTTCACTGAATTCTAGAATAGGGGATATGAACATGACCACACATTGTTGTGGATAGAGGATGCACTAGTGTATGGAGTCGATAATAATTCAGAGATCGAACAATATGTGGATAAATACATAACATGCAACACAGATAATTTGGATCCAGAACTTGTGAAAGTCCATAGACATTACCATACAAGAAGATGTAGAAAACAAAAAAACTCACATTGTAGATACAACTTTCTTGTGCCGCCAATGAGAGCTACAAGAATCATAGAGCTAGTTAGTGTAGAGGAAAATGTTGTTGAGAAATCTAAATCCTTGTTTGCATTTCTAGAAGAAGGGGGATTTGACGAAATGATGATCTTTGATGCCTTCTTGACACAGGTAAATCTTTTAGAAGATGAGTACATCCAAGCCATACAATGTACGCTTAGGCAACCAACACTTTTCCTTAAACAAAAACTCTCCCATATTTGGAACAACAGTTTCTCCAGGGATATGTCAGTTATGTGGAAAGGAAATACCGATGCGTAGTACGTGCTGAATGTATATGCTGCAACATCACACTGTACCTCGTATATGATGAAGATTGACAAATCTATGACAAGTGCATTCAGAAAAATATGTAAAGAACATGAAAGAAGTCATATTGATGCCATACAAATGATACATACACTTGGCAATACATTTCTTAATATTCAACAAATGCCTGCTCAACAAGCATTTCACATTGCACTTTCCTTGCCCCTCACTTGTAGTTCAAGAAAATGTGTCTTCATAAACACATCTCCACTTGAAAAACGCACATTTGTCCTTAAACCACCAATTTTGCTGCAACATGAGCCTGACAATTCAGAGGATGTGGTATGTCACTCTATTATTGATTATTACATCCAACGTCCATCTCCTATTAGGCATATCTTCTTAGCATAATTTGTATCACATTACAAAAAAAATGGTGCACCCATATCAAAAAGAAAAAAACCTTCTGTCATACGATTCATCAAATACAACAAACATTGTGACTATGAAAACTATTGTAGAGAAAAATTGTTGCTGTACGTTCCATTTGATGAAAACGAAGAGACATTAATGCATAACTTCTGTACATGGGAGGCCACGTATGTTGCGTTTGAGACTATGGTGCACATCAATGAAGCTAGATTTACCTACAATGTTAATCCAACATGGGGCGATCTAAGGGTTGCACTTAATGACCTAGAAAACCCTGGCAATCATGATGACACATTCTAAGACCCAAAAACAACCAGAACTGCTTCCGAGTCCTATGAATTACAAGGAGATTTGCCTCGTCCTTGAGCAGCTGGAAGTGAAAAACATATCAATCTTGGTTTTCAAGTTACAAAACATCCTTTCCTAATTGAAAATAATGAATACCATAGAATAAGACGTCTGTTGAATCGTGAACAACAAACAATTGTAAAGGATATTGCTCTTAAAAAATGCTTGAACATGAATAGTCCTGTGCACGTGTTCCTTATAGGCGGAGAAGGAACATGCAAGACATTCACAACAAAAGCATTGTTCCAAATTCTTATACTAATCTATGATTCAAACAATTCCTCTGATGCTATGAAACCAAAGGGCCTAATAGTTGCATACACAGGAAAAGATGCATACAATGTTGGTGGAACAACAGTCCAGTCTGCATTTTTAATGCCTTTTAACAAGTCACAGTTTCTTCCACTTAGCAAGGAAATGTTGGATACATTATCTAAGCTTTATGAGGAAATCCAACTTGTCTTTATAGATGAAGCATCTTTGATTAGGAGTCGGTTCTTGTATTCCATTGACAATTGACTAAGAAGCATAAAACATGTGCAGACGAAATAATTTGGAAACATTGACATGATATTATGTGGGGATCTTTACTAGGGACAACCCATCCAAGATTCTTTGATATTTGAAAAACCCACGGTCAACATGGAAACAATCACCCATGACTTCTGGAGAGACAATATTAAATGCTTTGAGTTGCATACTACAATGCGCCAAACATATGAAACATTCATTGTAATTCTAAATAGAATGCACACTAACAACCAAACACATGATGACTTGACCCATATCAATTTGAGATGCTTACGGCCTGCACCAACAGATCCAACATTCCCTTACCTGTTCTATAGAAATAAGGATGTTGCAAACCATAAAATCCACATGATCTCCCTAATGCCTGGCGATGATATCATCATCAATTCCATTGACCTGGAAGAAGACAACCATGGAAATGTGCCACGACATGAACATTCAATCACTTTACCTTTGCAGCTTGTCCTCAAACTAGAAATGTTGGTTGAAATATATGCCTGCAACTATGATTCACAGGATGGGTTGGTGAATGGTGCAAATGGAATACTGAAAGGCTATACCAGGATAGAAAAAGTGGATGTCCTTTGGATTAAGTTCCATGAACCACATATAGGCAAGCGACAAGCAAACAAGTTGTCTTATCTATATAATTCAAATACTGGAAGCGATTGGATACCTATTTTGCGAATATTGAAGCCAATATCAACATCAACAAAGACAGGTCAACTGAAGATTCAAAAACAGTTTCCGATTAAACTTGCATGTGCACGTACAGTCCATCGATCACAAAGACTAACACTTGATAAAGTTGCTTTTCAGCCTGCTGGAATTCAGATACATGGACTTGTCTACACAACACTGTCCCATGTTAGAAGCATAGAGTCCTTGTATTTACTAAGTCCTCTCACAAAAGATAACTTCAATGTGAAACAAAAAGTTGATATTGAAATGGAACGACTGAGGACCACTGCAAAATGGAAACTACATTATGATTACCAATCCATACAAACAAATTCATCTGTATCAATTCTCTCGCTTAACACACGCAGCTTAAATGCACACATGGATGATATATTGAATGACTATGATATAATGCAATCCAATATTCTATGCTTGCAAGAAACACGCATGTCATTATGCATGCAGAAAAAATAATTCCCAAATCACAATTTCATATCAAGTTACATTACACATGGGGTCATGATACTGGTGAAAAAACATCTACCAATTTTGGACCATATACATATCGAAGAAAACAATGTTGAGCTGGTGGTTGCAATACTGAATCTGTATGTTTCTCCCCATGCAACATTCTCCAACATAGTACATGTTATTTCCAATGCATTGACCCATTTCCATCTGAACAGACCCATTGTACTTGTATGAGACTTCAATATCGATATGCTACAAAATACTGGCAGAACAAAAGAATTGGAAAACTGCATGTGCAAATACAGTGTCCGCTTTCTTATGAACAACACAGTGCATCTACAAAATGCACTAATTGACCATGTCTGGTCCAATGTGCCCATTCCTCAATACAATATGTTTGTCTTAGACACATATTGGTTTGATCATGATACAATTGGTATTGCACTTGAATTATGACATATACATCAAAGTTATTGCAAACTCATATTTGTATGTTTCAAAGCATATATGTATTTATGATTTGTACACACATCGATCTAGACGGTGTTCTACTCGAATTATAAAATTTACATTGTACAGGAAAAAAAAAAAAAGGTACATCCTCCCCAAAACTATTTCTGACTCTATTCAACATATTCTATTTTTTTTTTTGTATATGTACATAGTAGTTTCCTTTTTCTTAACAACTGAACTTATGTTCATATCCATTTTGCTTTGTACTTTTGTTCATAGAAACAGACAGGAAAAGCATAGGACGCAAACAATTCCTACCCACACATGTAGACCAAACCATGCAAAGGTGCACCCTTTTCCTGCTTGTGTTCCACAATAAACAATTTTTCATTTACTTTCTCTGTGTTTGTCAAATTTATTTGAAGCTATGATTTTTTTGGTTTTTTTTGTTTTGCCTGTAGAGGTAACTACCCTGCACATCCGCCATCCAACATATGCAATGTTGGGTCGGCCACCCTGCAATTCCACTTGTGAATTTCTATATCGCCCAACCATAACAGCTATTCGTAGGACAAGAAACATTAGAGGCATATTGTGCAGCTCACAAGTGTGTGATCCAAATAATGGCGTCTAAAATCTCAGCCACCCCGCAAGTCCACCTGTCAAATTGTATATTGCGGAACTGTATGTGCTATTTGTAGAAAAAAAAACAATAGAAGGCTTTTTTTGACCCCTCTCGCCCGAGAACCTGCAAGTATGGAATGCGATATGGGTACATGGTGTATAAATCTGATGTCGATACTTAATAAAGGTACATATCTAATTTTGTCTCATTTCTACACACACCAATCTGGTAACCACAGAGTTGGTGTTGCACATGAATTATGAAATATGCACTGGGAGTCGGACAGAGCCAAGTTCGCGATCCAAATAAGTGGCTAAGTATGGAATAAGGGATCTGTACATATTTGATATGTATTGCTCATTTCTAGGATCCCACCAACCCTGGAGTAGAATGTTGAGCTGGCCAAAATGCAAACCAACTTGTCAAATTATTGTCATAAGCTATTTGTAAGTAACCTAGCAATAGAGCCCCGTTTTTTACCCCGCCAGCTCGAGAACCTGCGATCCAGAAACTGTCAATGGTCTATAAAATATAAGCCAACCTGCATGTCCCCTTGTCTATTTGTATATCGCGGACCTGTGTGTGTTATTTGTAGAACACCAAACAATAGAGGCATTTTTTTGAGCCCGCCCATCTGATAACCTGCCATCCTAAAAGTGGAAAAGTATGGAATGACATCCGTACATTGCTTCGCTAAGCAATTCTAACTCATGCAGCCTCAACATTGTAAAATCATCAGTTTCATTATGCACTTTCACACTTGGCCATTCCTTCCTTTCTTTCTCTTCCTCGTGCCCGTCACCTTCGCATATCTGCATAATAAGAAATAGTGTTTATATATATATATATATATATATATATATATATATATATGTATATGTCTTCTTTCTAAATATTTAATGCTAACAGGTCATCGTGTAGGCATCATCTAAGCTGTCATTGATGCACGCAAGGCTTGAGAAGTTCTACCATCAATGCATTTTATGCGAAAGCTTTTCTTCTCCCTTCCCAGTCTTAATTTCAAACGACATGGAATGTCATTTGCACGCTGCCAGCATGCATCCTTTCGGAAACCTCCAATGTCTTCCAAGTCTTAATTTTAAATACCATGGAATGTCATTCACATGCCACCACCTTGGTTCCATCATGGAACCTTCACTCCTTAAATGTTCTTCGCCGTAACTTCCACCTTCTCACTTCTAAGTATGCAATAATTAAGCTTTACTTCTAACAGGTCATCATACAACACACATAGATATTGTCATTAATGAGGATATTTTCCATTTGCACGCATGGAAGCAATGTTTCCGGGGGATTATATTTCCCCCTCCAGTTCTTCATTTCAAGCAACATCTAGAGAAAATCAACGTTTCAACAAAGTACTGGCACCAGATATACAACAGTTTTGTAGAAATACAGTGAACATCTTCCTCACGACCTTCCCATGCAGAAGAAGGGAAAAAGAATTGCAAGGGAGGCAGAGCAGCCCGAAACTTACAGTGAAAACATGGATCTTGACGCTTATCTGGAAAGCATATTCTGCAACCTTGATCAGCACGCATAAGAAATTCAGCCTACCTACTCAATGGACATGGTTGATACCCTAATTTTTGAAGAAGATGAATCCTTCGTATTCTAGAATGTTGTTTTTGAATCTGAATAAAAAAAATTAATCATTAAAAAAAAAGATGTAAATAATAACCAAAGAATACATCGTTCAGAACTTGACCTTGCCAATATGCAAGTGTCCAAAATCTCTCAACTTCACATGGAAAACAAAGATTCTCTTCATGGTTCCATTTGACTCATTGAAGCCGAAAATGCCAGACTAAAGAACCACATTGAGGAATTAGAGGAAGCTTTGTTTCATATGCCATTGCTTCATAGTTCTTTGCAAATAACAATTCCTTCTACTACGTGCACTCCTGCAAAAAATCTAAAAGGGTCCTCCAGCTTCCTCGCATCTTGTAGAGGATATGTTGAGAAAAATATCAACAAAATAATGGAACTGATTACGAAGGCCTGGGAAACATCACAGAATATGTATTCCCTGGGGAGCAGGGCACATAACTTGCTCCTACTTTTGCAGATGAATTTAAAAAATGAAGAAAGTTTCTATGTGCACACGGGTCATCCCTTTTTCCTTTCAGGTCAACAACATGGCAGAGACCAAAAGAAGACAACATGATCTCCCTTCCAATAAATGGCTCACTCAACTAGAAGCATGTTGGAAAGAGAAAGTGAAAAAATTGTATTTCATCGTCTAGTCATGTGAGCAAGCAATATCAAAGAAAGAAACATTATTGACAAAGCTCACCAAAATAGACTTAGCAGGAAACACAAACGACTTCCAGGACCCCAACTTAATCCTCAACTCCCTGGCATAAACCAAACAAGATTTCGATAAACAAGTTGATAATTTGAAAGCCTTGTCTTTAGAAATTTTTTACATCATTATTGAATATCATGAACAAGAGGTGCACAACTGGCTAGTCCAGTATTCGGTACAGAATGCAAACATCGATGAAACTCTGTGCAAAATTTCAATTGATCTAAGCGAATTAGAAAATGAAGTTTTCAACATTCAAATCTACAATAATGTCAACGTCGCCCCTTTGAGAAACTTTAATGAAGAGAACTTGAAGTGGGTCATTGCCCAAATCCAACAGGGAAATGCATAGTTCTTTCTTTGTCAATTCAGTTATTCCAACTTCTCTGAGTAGAAATCTATAGCCAAAAAATGATCTTTCCATTTCTACTTTTAAGGTATTACATTCTACAATGTCCAACTCCTTTCCACAGTCCTATTTCTTGTACATATTTCTATTATGGTCTGTGGGAGCCCCAATCCCAGTATATATGAAAAACACATTTACATTTCCAGGGATATGTAACCAACTATTAATTTTTTCATATACTCCAAATAAAACTATTCTTTTGTCTGCTTATATATTTACGTGTTCCTAGATTTTTATCTTCAACCATGCTGAATGTGAAGACATTCTTTGTTTAATTTATCTCAATTCTCTTTTTTTCCTATGCATCTTTTCTCCGGCCTGGTTATTTTCAAAATAAAGTATGAAATAAATCACTGACTCAAATTTGAGATATCATCTTTCAGATATATATATATATGTGTGTGTGTGTGTGTGTGTGTGTGTGTGTGTGTGTGTGTTTCTTTAAATTTCCAGGAATATCTAACAGGTTTCATTATTTTTTATATAAATGTCATGAAATTGTGTTCGCTACTTTTTTTGTACTTAAACGTCTAGACAATATGCCATTTGTTGGATCTTTACCACCTGTGCTTCATACTTTTGCCACAAAAGCCCTTAAAATTTAAATAGTTCGCAAATCCACTTCTCAATTTGCATATCGCCAAACTGTGGGTGGTATTTAAAAAATTGCATATTTGGTATGTGTAATTTATGCTCTCCAGGAACCTATAATTTGATACATTTCAATTTCTTGTATCCACTAGCCCCTGTTTTAAAGAAAACTAATTCGAGAATGCTATTTATTTGGTCCTTTTGTCCACCACCCTTTGTAACAGACGTTAGAAACAGGAGATGGAACAACAGAAGCTCCATTTTCAGGTCCCCAGCCCGAGAACCCGCGATCCAAAAACTGGACAAGTTTCGATTCAGGGTTCCCTCCATGCTCTAATTCGGGAATGCTAGTTTTTTTCCTGCTTTTATGTGTTCGTAAAATTTCATAGAGAGTATGTACACAGAGTTACGTATTTTCTATGTATATTTTATGGTCTCCACGAACCTATAATTTCATAAATTTCAGTTTCTTGTGTCGATGAGTGCCTATTTTAAAGAAAACTAATTCGTGAATGCTATCTATTTGGTCCTTTTGTCGACCGCCCTGTATGCCTATGTAAAGAAAACTAATTTGCGAATGCTAAATTTTTTGAACACAAGCCCCTTAAAATTCAAATAGTCCTCAAATCCAATTGTCAATTTGTATATCGCGGAACTGTTGGTGTTATTTGTAGGACACGRACCCRCAATCCAAAAAATGGTCAACTCAAGAACCCGCTCTTTTAAAGAAACTAATTCGGGAACGTTTTTTTTTTTCATGCTTATGTTAACTAGCCTATGTAACAGACATCAGTACTATGTTTTTTTCCTTTCTTTGTCCACCAACATATGTAAAAAGAAAAACTAATTCAGAAATGCTAAACTTGTTTTAATTAATTATAAATGATTTTATTGATATTAAAATAAGTTATTGAGTTTATTATTTCAATTTGCTTATTCGACATGAGCCTCTCCAAATTCAAATACTCCGCAAGTCTGACTGTCAATATGTATATCGTGGAACTCTACCTGCTATTTGTAGCACAAGGAACAACAAAAGCCCGCATTTAAGGTCCGCAACCCGATAACCTGCCTAATTCTACAACGCAATTTTTTTCATGCTTATGTTCACCAACCTATGTAACAGACGTCAGTACTATTTTTTTTTCTTTTTTTGTCCACCAGCATATGTAAAAAGGAAAACTGATTTCGGGAATGCTAAACTTGCTTTATTTAATTATAAATTATTTTATCAATACAAAAATAAGTTATTCAGTTTATTATTTCAATTTGCTTATTTGACACGAGCGACTTCAACTTCAAGTAATCCGCAAGTCTGACTGTCAATATGTATATAACATAACTCTAGGTGCTAATTGTAGACCACGGAACAACCGATGCCCAATTTGCAGCCCACCAGTCCGACAACCCGCAATCCATAAATTTCAAATAGTCTGCAAAACAACTTCTCAATTTGTATATAGTAGAACTCTCGATGTTATTTGTAGGCAACGAAACAACACAAGCACAATTTTCAGCCTGCAACCCCGACAACCTGGGATGAAGCTTCCATGCATGCTCTTTATATCTACTTCATCAAATCACATATTTTATTTCTGTAGGCCATGGAACAACAGAAGCCCGATTTTCAGCCCGCCAACCCAAGAATATGCGATCAAAAGATTCAACTAGTCCACAAAATTGCTTGTCAATTTGTATATCGCGGAAGTCTAGGTGCTATTTGTAGACCATGGAACAACAGGTCCCCAACCCGACAACCTGCGTTCCAAAAACTAGCTAATTCAAGAATCTTCTCTTTTTAAGAAAACTAATTCGAGAACGCCATTGTTTTCATACTTATGTTCACCACCCTATGTAACAGACGTCGGTACTATTGTTTTTTCTTTTTTTGTCCACCAGCATATGTAAAAAGGAAAACTTATTCGAGTAACAACAGAAACTCGATTTTCAGCACGACAGCCCCAGAACTCGCGATCCAAAAATTCAAAAAATCTGCAGGACCACTTGTCAATTTGTATATCACAAAAGTGTCCATGCTATTTGTAGACCACAGAACAACATAAGCCCAATTTTGAGTCCAGCACCCCGACAACCCAAAAACCCATGTCAATTCTGCACCAAACACTTCTCCTGGTTTTTCTTCTCCGAGCTCCGCCTTCTGCCCATCGTTTCCTTGCTCTGCTTTTGTCCTCTCCTACTCTGTTGCTGGCACATTTTCGCTCTCCCACTATCTTGAATATGCCCCGGCTACGAGGGAAGTCAAAACGCGGGTCAGCCTGCCAGCCAAATCGGCCCCGCCTGATCATCCATCCCCCACCTACTCCCTCACTTCTATCCTCCTCCTCTTCAACCACCTCCTCCTTGTCCCCACCACAATCCACTCAAATTCCCACTTCTCTCCCATCCCTTGCTACGTCCCTTGCCCTAGTGTAGAGATTGGTGTTTGACCTGTGTCGAAACATGAACGACCTCCGGTTCTGCCTAGAGGCCCTAGACAACAAAGCCTCTCAACTTCTGCAATTGCTCTCCGTGTTACAGGATGTTGATCACCTCTCACCAGAGGCAGGCCAAGAAGCAACAACCCAACCGGAAGCAACCTCCGCGCTAGTGTTGGCACTAGAACAGAAGAAAGAGCACATGCCATCACAAATGGATGACACCATGCAACTGAACCAGACACCATTCGATGAGGAGCTGCCTCCTCTTGGTGAGGCAAAATTTTTCGCCTTCTGCATGGCCCCGTTGCAACACTACAACCCATACCGGTGATCTGTCTATTGTTTTCCTCTGTTATTTTGTCATCTGCATGTCGACCTTTCATGCATTTGTCCATGGTTACTATATTTATGTTGTCTACACTTTCCACAGTTGTAACGACCACCCTTACAGGCCACAATTTTGAACTCTTTTTGCGTTAGCAATAGTCTACACTTCAGTTATGAAGCGGTTCAGGTGGCTGAGCTGGTTTCCCCTCAGGGAAGCTCAGTTCATACAATGTTATAATATTCTATAAATTACTGTCTCATGTATATGAAAAAATCGTTAAATGTATATCACAGCACTGTTTGGTGCAAAAAATATATCACCGAACACTCTCGACATCAAAATATTCATACAATTTTATAATATTCTATAAATTACTCAGTCTCATGTATATGACGAAATTGTTCGCTGCAAACTGTATATGACATAACTGTTAAATAAAACGAACCCGTGACTTCTCCTACACGCCACTCCGCAATTGCTGGGTTGCATTGGTTATGTACCAAACATTAATAATTTTTGATAAATTTCAAATAAAACTAATTCAGGAATACCACGTGTACTGCAACTTGCTACCCATGCGTTTACTTCGCGTCTAGCATGGCAGGGACTATGCTGCCATGCAACACTTGTTTTAAAACACCACCTAAAATCAAGCGTAATTTGTATTTAACTTTTGAAATATTGTATTCATTTTAAGTATTTTAAGTATAGGGTTGCCTATTTTTTGATATACACACAATAAATAATTGAATAATACATTTTTTACGTTTTTTTTTAAACACAATATTTGGATAATACTATATTTTTTACTATTTTGGTTTTTAAACACAATATTTGAATAATATATTTTTAAAGTTTTTTTTGTTTTTCACACATTATTTCAATGGTACTTTTTAATTTAACTTAATATATAATGTATATTAATTTAATTTAATAGATAACACTTCTTGATTTAACTTATTCAAAGGGGTAGGGTATGTATACCTCAGTAGATTTTACCAGTCAAATCAAAGAAGATGTCTCACACACTAATTTGGTGTCTAGCTTGACTGTGACCTTAAAAATATATTATTATTATTATTATTAATTTAATTTAATAGATATTTTGTTTAATTGTATTTTCTTTCACAATATATAAATTTTATTAAAAAGATTTTTTATAAGAATAAGTTAATAAGTTTTATAAGAAATTTGTTCACTTAATTGATGAATTTTTAGGATTTTAACCTATTTTAAAATGATCTAAAAAATTAATAAATTACATTTAAATTAGGGTTGAACTTTATTTGTTATAAAAATAATGACCTTATGGAAAAGTTTAATTATGATTAAATTAGGGTTGAACTTTATTTGTTATAAAAATAATGACCTTATTGAAAAGTTTAATTATGATTAAATTAGGGTTGAACTTTATTTGTTATAAAAAGAATGACCTTATCCAAAATTTTGAATTTGTTCACTTATTATTTTATTTCTATCTTGTTATTTTATTCTTAACCTATAAAAAACAAAGTATCTTGGTAATCTTATTACCAAGTTATTTAACTTAATGTTGGTTTTTTTTTTTTTTCCACATGAAAATTGTGCATTATATTAAAAATATAATCAGTTTACATAGACCAGAAACAATTACATTCAAAGGCTGTGCCAAATACCACAAAGGGTTATAAAAGTCTGTTCAAAAATGGATACAAAAGGAGGACTAAGACATCACTAATCATAAAAGACTTCCCTTATGAAACTGAATGACCATACAACAGACTCCCAGTCTGCCTCACAAAACCAAAAAAGAAACTGCTAGGAACAATAGCATATCTAGTACAACTTAATTTGGTATTTTGGCCCCTCATGATCATTAGTCCTCTAATTGTAAAGTAATGTTCCAAGAGGATCAAAAAGTGCCTTTTTGGATAGATAATTGGCCTCCTGATTTTATTCTCTGTAGACATGGGCGAAGGTGATGACATAAAAAAGCTTTTTGAGTTTCTTTACTCGGTCTTTCCAGCATTCAATGGATATAACCTCCAGAGATCCAACATTATTTAGCCATTCAATAGTAATTTTGGAGTCCCCGAGAATGTGGATATCTGTAATAGCCAGTCTATGTGCCAAGGTGAGGACAACCCAAGCATCCAAGAGTTCAACTCTTGTATTAGTGCCCCTACCATAGTTAATGGTCCATTTATAAGTAGTGAGCTCATCTAGTAGAATAATACCCCCTGCACCACTTTGTTCTCCATTTCTCTGAGATGCCCCATCAAACAACCCAATTGGTCTATGCTTGGGTAATAAATGATCAATACGTCTTATAGTTTTTTTTGGTGTTAGGGAACCATGGCTCGCTACAACAACAATAGAGGGAATGAAAATCTTCTCCATGGATGGATGTTTTGATTAAAAAATGGCCAGGTTCCTTTCAATCCAAATATACCAACAAATAAACGCTGGCAGAGAAGAGTAAGCAAAGTTCCTTTTCAGCCAGAATTAAAAACAGTCCAGCACGGTGGAACCTGACCACCCAAAGAGCAACTTGAAATGTTCGGTAACTTTACTCCAAATGGAAATAGTAAAATGACAATGAACAAAAAGGAGAAGAACCGTTTCCTCATTACCTCTACACAAAAGACACAGATTGGGTCCTTGCTAGCCGCACTTGAGGAGATTGTTCTAGGTAAGAAGCTTGTCTTTTAAAATAAGAAGAATTTTAAAAGATACTAAAATTAAAATTAAAGATTTTAATTCATAACATTTTTTTCAATTTTTAAATTTTTACATGACTCAACACTTTTTAAATTTGAGAATTATAATTTATAAAGTTGTTTAAAATTTTTAATTTTTTGCATGGTTTAAAATTTTTTAATTTTTATGAGGATTGAAGTTATTTAAAATTCACACACACACACACACACACACACACACACACACACACACATATATATATTTTAAGATGATTGATTACAATTTTAAGATATATTTTTGTAAGCCCACAATTTTATGTATGTTAATTAAAATATGAAATATTTATAAAAAATCTACTTATTGATGACTTATCATTGGGAAACTAGACCAACAACAGTGGTATAAGTCATTTGTCCATGTAGTATTAGAGGGATTTTTTATTCAGACCATATTAGTGACACGGTTTGAACATTTCAAAGATACAATTTTCTTCTAACAAAATACTAGATGGCATTTCTTATAGAGCAGTAGTAAAATAAACAAAAAATTAAACATATTGGAGATTATTCTAGTGGAACTTTACCAATTCTTGAGGTGTCTCAGGAATTGGTTGATGGGGGGAATTCAATCGCTGGTTAGTAGTTGATAGGCTTGGAGTTAAGAGCTTGGATTGGATTTCCTTGAGCAACAACTGTATCTCATCCAGTTGCCAAAGGATTTTATCTTGCGCCTCCTCTCGATCCTCTAGGAACCAACTGCCAATCTCCTCATCTATTTCCTAGTCGTGGAATAAAATTCTTTCCAGGTGCATTTCCCCTTCTACATTTTCCATTTCAGCGTGAATATGCAAAGGAGTGAATGATTTGAAATCCTCTACTGCGGCTTGAGCATCCTACTGCACCCTTATTCATGGAGGGTTTGGACTTGAATTTCACGAGCCAGAGGTATCGACCTGGGTCTGACTCTGTCGTTGGTATCCATGGGGATATCCTTGTGTAGGTGACATAGTTGAAGCCTTGTTGATATTAGTGATCTAAAGCCTTGTCAAAGCTAGAGAGGTTTGAAGGTCTTCACAAATTTCTGAAGTCTGGTATATGTAGTCAGAGAGTCAAGCCTCTCCTTTAACCTTGCTATTACCACTCATCACCATAATACGATCAAGATGTGCCATTTTGTTGCACTCATGGAGTTTTTCTCTCTCCATGATCACCATTGTTCTATTATCATTCAAATTGTAGGTAGTGTGGATCATGGTTAATGTTGGGTAGGTGTTATATTCTTTGCATGTGTGTGTGGGGGGGTGCATCAGATTTGACGATTGTGTCTGACAATCCCACCAACTGCTTCTCTTTGCGAGTGTGTGTGTTGGGTGTGGCTCAAGGGGGGGTTCTAAGGGGAGGAAACATCTCCCCCATAGTTATGCAAAGCATTTGACTCCTGGCACTAGCCTGGAGCCAATAGGGTTTGGGGCATCCCCCTAATTGTTTTTTGGCAGTTTTTGTGATTTTAACATTTTTTGCTATTTTTAGAAGGTTTCTAAATTAATCCTGGATTAAGGGATTAGGGTTTTGGTAGTTGCAGAATACCTAAAATATTGTATATATTGTATTGTGAATGAAAAAATTAGTACGATGAAGAGTTGAGAGGTGTGGCACCAAGGAAGGTTGGTTTTCTCCTCGTTAAGGGTTTCCAATGTAAATCTCTGTGTACATAATGTATAAGCCATTGAAAAATTAATGTTTTTCTTATGAATCTATATGCATTCATTTACTTCACATGCTAAAAACTTGCATGTGATATCATAGCATGTTGTTGCTTCAAGGGGACTCCTTTGTTGCCGAGGATTTGGCTCGGTCTTGATAGATCAAGTTTATCTTGGGTATGTGATAAACCTGGGTTCAATGGGAGATTTGCAGTGGTGATTCATGTGTTGAAAAATAATAGCGAGTAGTTCTAGGATCGATATTGAGAAGTTTAATGGTCAAAACTTTGAGCTATGGAAGCCCAAGATGAAGGACCTTCTTGTAGACAAAGAAAAATGGATCACTACGGATCCTAGTAAGAAACCTACTGGTACACAAACTACTAGTACTCAATCTATTGGTATGTCGAAATATTGGGAGAACCTGGATAGAAGATCAAGGAGTACGATTCGAATTTGCCTCACAGATTCAGTGTCACTGAATGTGTCATGAGAATCTGCAGCTAAGGAACTATAAGAAAAGTTGGGGAATTTGTATCAGTCAAAGTCCCTCGTAAACAAGTTGTTTCTTCTAAAGAAGTTGTATATTCTTAGGATGGAAGATGGAGATTCTGTGACAGAGAATGTAAATGCCTTCAATACTGTAGTAAGTCAACTTGTATTTGTTAATATTACAATTGCAAAAGAAGATAAATGTATTACTTTGTTATGTTCTTTGACAGACTTGGGATAATCTGGTTGTAGCAATTGGTAGTACCACTCAATCTGCATTGAAGTATGAGGATGTAGTTTCATCCTTGTTATCGGAAGAGATGAGGTGGAAAAGCATGGATAGTCATAGAAAATATGCTTTATTTGTAAGAGGTCCTCCCCAAGATAGGAATAAAATTAGGTCTTCGAGGGGGAGATCTAAATGTAAAAGTAGATCTAAGTCCCCAGGAAACAAATTGAGAAAATGTTGGAAATGTGGTAAATATGGGCATTATAAGAAAGATTGTGGGTCTAAGAATGTTGATAAAGAAAAAGGATATGATGATGCCTCTTCCACAGAGGTGAAAACCTCCATAGAAGGAGGTGATGTTTACCAGACATCTACAGGTACACATGCAGATCGTGATGTATGGTAGATCGAATTAGGTGCATCATTTCATATGACTCCTCACAGGGATTGGTTCAATGAATATGAAAAGTATGATGATGATGATGATGTCTTCCTAGAAGATGACTCGACAACCACAATCATGGGACCTCAAAGGTTTAAATTTTTGTTGAAAGATGGAAGTATTAGAACTCTCCCTGAAGTTCTTCACATTCCAGATCTAGCTAGGAGCCTAATTTCTGTAAGCAAGTTGGATGATGCAGGTGTGGATACTTTATTGGGAAATGACACTTGAAATATCGTACAAGGAGAAATGGTGTTGATGAGGGGAGTTCAGTGTGGAACTCTGTACAAGTTATTTGGAATAACTTATATTGATGGGTATAACAATTCTATTGTCCTTGAGCATAAAAATAAAGAAGGATGTGGCATGAAAGACTATGACATATTGGAGAAAAGGGCCTTCGAACACTACATGTAAATGTATGGTTGAAGGTATGTCTAATTGCACCCTAAATTGTGATTTTTGTGAACATTGCATATATGGTAAAAATAATTGAGTAAGATTACCACATGGTGCTACAAGATCAAAGGGGATCTTCGAGTTGATACACAACAATATAGTCATACATGTTGCTATTCCATCACTAGGTAAATTTGTGTATTATGTTTCATTCATAGACAATTTCTCAATGAACACATGGATTTATTTTCTTAGAAAGAAATACGAGGTATTTGATAAATTCAAAGAGTTTAAGGCTCTGGTATAAAATCAGACAAAGAATAAATAAAAGGTGTTAAGGACAATTAATGGTGGAGAATTATGTGGGAATGAATTTGAATAGTTATGTAAGAAGTGTGGTATAGAAAGGTACAAGACTACTCCATACACACCTCAACATAATGGGTTTGCAAAAAGGATGAACATGATGTTGATGAAAAAATCAAGGAGCATGGTCAGTGGTGTCGGGTTAGGACATGAATTCTGGGTAGAGGTAGTGGGTACTACAGGTTACCTAGTAAATAGATCACCCTCATCAACGTTGTTGGATAAAAATCCGCATGGGGTATGGACTAGTAAGAAACCCTCTCTTGAACATCTTAGAGTGTTTGGTTGTGATGCTTATGTACATGTTTCAAACGAAAATAAGAGTAAGATGGATAATAAAGATGAAACATGTATCTTTATTTGTTATAAATATGGTATGAAAGGTTATAAACTTTAGAACCCAGAAACTAAGAAGATTGTTTATAGTCGGGATGTTGTTTTTAGAGAGGTTAAAGTTGTTCCCAAACATGAATTCCTACCAAGGCAAGAAAAACCTGAGAAAATAAAGATTGAGTTGAATGATGTAAAATCTGAATCAACGGAAGAAGATGAATAAGAAGAAGAAGAACCCCATACTCAAGTATTAAGGAGATCAATGAGGGAAATAAGGCAACTAATAATGTATAGTCCACTTGATTTTCATGCTAATTTTACTTTATCTATTATTGATGATGACCTCATAACTGTTAGGGAAGTAGTGAATTCATAGGATAGTAAACTATGTAAGAAGGCCATGGTTGGAGAGATGGATTCTTTGGATAAGAATGAGACATGAGATCTAATTGATTTTCCAACTGGAAGAAAGGCCATTGCTAACAAATGGGTGTTTAAGAAGTTGAATGCAGAAGTAAAGTGGAGAAATACAAAGCTCGATTAGTAGAAAAAGGTTATTCCCAGGTAGAGGGAATTGACTTTGGTGAATTTTTTTCTCTTGTTGCCAAGTTAAATTCTATTAGATTTCTTTTATCTGTTGTTGTTCCTTTTGATTTTGAATTAGAATAGATAGATGTGAGAATAACATTCCTAAATGGGGATCTGGAAGAAGAAATATACATGAAGCAACCATAAGGAATTGCAGTGAAGGGAAAGAAAGAGTTGGACTGTAAGCTTAAGAAGTCACTATATGGTCTGAAGTGATCACCTAGGATGTGGTACCAAAAGTTTGACACATACATCCTTGGACTGGGATTTGTAAGAAGCATGGATGATCACTCTGTATATTCCAAGTAGGTTGGTAATCACTTCATTTATGTAGTGTTGTATGTTGATGACATGTTGCTGGTAGGAAATAACATGGATGTTATCAAAGAGGTGAAATCACAACTATCCTCCAAATTTGACATGAAGGATCTCAGTGCTGCTAACTTTATTTTGGGAATGGAGATTAAAAAAGATCATGCAAACATGAAACTCTGGTTGAATAAGAAAAAATATGTTGAGATGATATTACATAGGTTTAATATGTAGAAAAGTAAATCGATCAAGGTTCCTATTCCTATAGGTGTAAATTTATCTACATATCAATGTCCCAAGACACAAGAAGAGGAAGATGACATGTCCCATGTTCCATATGCTAGAGCGGTTGACAATTTCATGTATGAAATGGTCTGTACTAGATCGAACATTGTACATGCAGTGGGAGTTTTGAGTAGGTACATGTCAAAACTAGAGAATGAGCATTGGACAACAGTAAAGAAGGTTTTCAGGTATTTACGCAACACTTCTAGTTATGGATTGTGCTACCAAGGAAGACCAAGATTGGATATAGTGTTGGACATACATGGTTTTGTTGATGCAAACTTGGCTGGATATCTGGATCACATAAGATCTACAAGTGGGTATGTGTTTAACCTATTTGGAGGAGAAATCAATTGGATGAGAAAAATACACGTTGTAGTGGCACTCTCAACTATAGAAGCTGAATACATGACAATCGTGCATGTAAGCAAGGAAGAGATATGGTTATAGAGATTGTGTTCATGTATTGCGTTGGTACAACAAAAAATAAGATTAGATTCTGACATTCATAGTGTAATATTCCTAGCATAAAACCCAGGTTGTCATTCAAAGACAAAACATATTGATGTTCAATATCACTTTGTGAGAGACATGGTTGAAGACAAGAAGGTGTTACTGGAGAAGGTTGTCACTTTGAAGAATGTTGTAGATTCATTGACAAAGTCTGTGAGCACCGAGAAATTCTCTTGGTGTATAGAAACAATGGGCATTGCTACCCTAGATTGTTGATTATGTAATACTGTGATCCCTTGTATGCAAAGAAAACAACAAGTGGGAGAATATTGGGTGGGTGTTATATTCTTTGCATGTGTGTGTGTGTGTGTGGGGGGG
>ML782702.1:175018-196771 GCA_009831015.1 Picea engelmannii
TTTTAGCGTTTTCACTATTTTTAGCGGTTTTCTAAATTAATATTGGATTAAAATATTAGGGTTTTGGTAGTTGTGGAATACCTAAAATATTGTATATATTGTATTGTGAATGGTGAAATTAATTGAGTGAAGAGTTGAGAGGTGTAACACCAGGGAAGGTTGGTTTTCAGGGTTTCCAACATAAATCTCTGTGTATTGTGTATGAACCATTGATTAATTTATGTTTTGCTTTAAAATACGTATGCATTGATTTACTTCACAGGTTTAAAACTTACATTTAATCTAGTGTGTGAGGTGAAGGAGGAGCAAATACCTTCGTTACTATCAATTAAAGTATGCATTCAATATCCTGACCTGGGCATAGTTCGCCTCATGCGAATTAATGATATCACTATCGTGATCCGTCACATGTTCCATCCACCGGCTAGACATGTCCTCATCCTGCACCATTTCCAATGAATCTCACATCCCTGACACGCCATCTAGAGGACAATTTTCAGAATTTTAAATGACACTAAAATTAAAATTAAAGATATTAATTCATAATATTTTTTTTTTCAAAATTTTACAAAACATAAATTCATATATATTTGATAGGTAGAATTTTTATATTTATTTTTTGAGAATGACTAACTTGTATATTTGATATATACTTTGATTTTTTATATTTATTTTTTGAGAATGACTAACTTGTATATTTTGTATATATTGATATATACTTGTAAGATTTTTATTTTCGAGGTGTTAAAGTATTGATTTTTTTCCCCTTATAGCTAAGTAGAAATATTTTTGGAGACTTCATTGTTGTGGATGGTGGTAATTGCAGTAAATTTCTAAATTATTGGTGCCTAAGTTCCAAAAACCTCATCCTAAGGGTGTCAAGAGAGTCAAATATATGACTTCCCTACCCTATATAAGAGACCTCATATTCGACTCATAATTGTTTGAGCTAACTCTTAGGGTTGTCAACTAGTTTTGCAAATGTATCTTTTTCTTTTGAAGTGTTCAAAAGATTTTAAAAGTACACATTTTGTTGGTAAAATGTGAAGTCAAGTTATCATGTCCATACCACTTGGTAAGTTGTCACACTTTTATGGCTACTTGTATTCAACTATCAATTAGTTTTGAACAAGTTCCGTATGAAGTTGTTGTAAAGGTTGTTAATGTAACTGATCACAATGTTTACATCTAAATTATTGCTAATTCATGAAGGGTTCACATTGATCATTGTTAGGTTTCCACAAATCAATGGGTTTTCATTTCTATTGCTACATTGGCAAGAATTATTTGTTGGTATTGTTTAATTCTCTTGTTTACATTTAAATTATTGTTAACTCATGAAGGGTCCATGTTGATCATTGTTAGGTTGTTGTCATCAATCAATGAGTTTTAATTTCCATAGGGGGTGGACCTTTCTGAAAAAGATTCTCCAGAAAGGGCCTAAAATCAAAAGGATGGCCCCTTGCCAAAAAAGATGCTCCAAGAAGGACCAAATTCCTTGTCGTATAATTCCAACAAGGATAAAAATAGTTCTAAAATAAATAGTTTTATAGTCATTCAAGTGAGCACAGTTAAAAAGTTTGTAAAAGACTAGTCCTTTGATTACTCTGGTGCTGTTGAATTCTTCCAAAATATAGTGAAGCCCTTCCAATTCTAGGCTAAACTTGGAAATTTGATCTGCTTCCATATCCATCTCTTAGAATATATGTTGAAAAGTGATGTCCTAAATATTTTCTTTAATTTCCTTCAACTGTCTAGCCAAATAAAAGAGAGAATTATTGAATATGTGAATATCACAATTCATCCAATTAATTGTTAGGAGAGAGTCCTCGATCACCTACAAGGATACTAAGCATGGACTGAATGTGAACTTTAATCAATAAAATAAAGCATTGAACTCACCAATATTATTTGTTCCCCGATCACAGTTTTCCTGGAACGTAAAGAAATGATCCTATGATAAAAATAACACAAATACCAAACCAATCATCAAGTCATGGGCTTTGCAGGCTCCATCAAAGTAAACCCACAGTTTTGTTTTGTCTAGAATTGGAGGGGCCATATTTATAGGAGCTAAAGTTTTCAGAGGAGTCTTGAAATACGACATCAGGGCCCAACTTTTTGCTGATGATTGGAAACTGGCTCTTAAATTTTCTTTGAAAGTAATAAGATTATGATCCATCCATATCCCCTAGAGCGCTAGAAATGGTAAGTCCCTCCAAGGTTTTAGGTCCCTTTGTTGGCACACAATTTTTGGGTAAAAGATCGTGTGTGCACACAAATGAAGTTGTGCACACCTATTTCAGTTTTGCATGCGCTTAAATAGTTGTGCGAGGGGTGACAAGAGGCGTGCACACAGAATCAATTTTTGCTAATGTGTGCTAGTTCCAGTTTTTCCAATGCATGTTGGCCTGAGTTTTGTGTTGTGCACCAGGAACTAAGAAGACACCACATGAACACCGAAATCAAGAAAAGAATCTTTGAGAAATCTTATTGAATGATTACTTCATACAACACGAGGGATTGTGGAGTAGTAAGAAGATGATTTGGAAAGGTATTTGATATTGTCATGATTTCAAAGAGGCTAAGTGGAATGTATGCAGGTGACATAAGCATGCGAGACTGACAGTCAGAGGAGCAAGTGGGGCATAATTGAAAGAGACAGAGCGCCAGATTTGAGAAGCAGATAAAAAGGAGAAATGACAATAGAAAGAGAGTTAGTGAGTTTGTTATTGATTTTTGATATTTGTGGGTATTTGTCCCAGGGGTTCAGGGACAATGCCCCCGATTTTCTTTTTTTTGACATTTTTTGGCAGTTTTTCGGCACATGGTTTTGACCGACAGTTTTCTAATTTTGGTTAAGAAATTAGGGTTGTTGACTAATATGGGTCAATGGATTAGGGGTTTTGGATGTGGCATGATCATATATATGTATTGTATTATAAACAATGAAGATACGATGAATAAAATATTAGAGGTGTGGCTGTAAACAGGTTGCTAGTTTTCCCGATTTGGGTTTCAAAGTTAAAAATATATGTGTGTGTGCAATTGTATCTTTTTTTTATTATTAAGAATTAATTTGCAGTAATTTATTGTACAAGGTTAAAATTTACATTTGGTATCAGAGAAATTATTGGCTTTAGGGTATTCCTTTGTGGTCAGGGGTTTTGACTCAGGTTTGTGGTAAACCTTGTTACAGTGGGAGATATGCGGTATTGATTCTTCAGGTGAAGAGAAATGGCAAGTATTTCGAAAATAGAGATCGATAAATTTAATGGGAAAAGTTTTGAGCTATAGAAGATCAATATGGAATATCTGTTGATGGACAAATATCAGTGGATCGTTGTGGATCCATGTATTGCACCTACAAGAACGTCAACAGAAGACTGGGAAAAGTTGGATCAGAAGGCGAATAGTATAATCTGGTTGTGTCTATCAGATTCAACATTAATAAATGTCTTAGGGGAAGCTATAGCCAATGAATTGTGGGATAAGTTAGGGGCTTTGTATTAGTCAAAGTCCCTGTTAAACAAACTGTTCATGCGGAAGAAGTTGTATAACTTGAGGATGAAATATGGAGACTCAATGACAGAGCATATGAACACCTTCAATACAGTGGTAAGTCGGTTATTATTTGTTGATATTAATATATCTAATGAATATAAGTGTATCATTTTATTATACTCTTTACCAGAATCGTGGGATAGTCTAGTTGTGGCAATAGGTAGTAATACAACTATTTTAAGTTTTGATCATGTGGTCTCATACTTGTTGTCAGAGGAGATGAGGTAGAAGAACATGGGAGGATAGAGTACATATGCATTTTTTGCAAGAGGATGCTCCCCAAAAAGAAAATATCTAAGTCCTCAAGTGGGAGATCCAATATAAGAGTAGATCTAAATATTCTGGAAATTTTGTAAAGGTATGTTGGAGATGTGGAAAAAAAGTGCACTACAAGAAGCAATGTAGATCCAAAAGTGTTGAGAGAGGAAAGAGATTTGAATATTCTCCTTCTATAGAATAAAAAACCTCCTTGGAAGGAGGGGATGTGTACTTGGCTTCTTCAAGAATGCATGCATATCATGAGGCATGGTTGGTTGACTTAGGTACATCCTTTCATATGACTTCTCATAGGGAGTGGTTCTATGAATATGAAAGGTATGATGGAGGTGATGTTTTCCTAGGTGGTGACTCAACAACCAAAATCATAGGACGAGGAAAATTCAAGTTGAAGCTCATGGATGGAAGGATTAGAACACTCCCTGGTGTTCTACACTTCCCAGGATTAGCCATAAATTTGATTTTTGTAATCAAAATGGAAGATACAGGGGTAAAAACAATGTTTGAGAAAGAAACATGTAGGATGGTTCAATGAGAAATGGTGTTGCTAAAGGGAGTTCGGTGTGGAACTCTTTATAAGATACAAGGAAGATCTATTAGTGATGGGTGAAATAGTTCCATTGTTTCCGAGATTGGAGTAGAAGAAGAAAAAACTCCTAAAGTATTTAGAGAAAAGGCTATGTTGTGGCATCAAAGACTGGGGCATATTAGAGAGAAGGTCCTTCAACTACTACACGATAAAGGTATGGTTGTGTATAACTGCTCTCTGGATTTTGATTTATGTGAACATTTCATATATGGGAAGCATAATTGGGTAAGATTACCCTTTGGTGCAACAAGGGAAGATATAATTTTATAGTTGGTGCACAATGATGTGTTTGTACCTATGTCAGTTCCATCATTGGAAAAATATGTTTACTATTTCTCATTTATAGATGAATTCTCGAGGAATACATGGATATATTTCCTCAAGAAGAAATCATAAGTCTTTGATAGATTTAAAGATTTTAAGGCTCTTGTGGAGAATCAAACATAGAAGAGAATTAAGGTGCTGAGGACGGATAATGGTGGAGAATTTTGCGGAAATGAATGTGAAGAATTCTATAAAAAGTGAAGCATAGAAAGGTAGAAGACTACTTCATATACACCTCAATAGAATGGAGTTGTAGAAAGAATGAACATGACGTTGATGGAAAAAGAAATGTGCAGGCTCAATGGTGTCAGGTTAGGACAAGAATATTGGGTAGAGACAATGGGTACTACATGTTACCTAGTCAAATCGATCACCCTCATCATCGTTGGATGAAAAGACTCCACATAAGGTATGGGATGGTAATAAACCCTCTCTGACACATCTCAGGGTGTTTGGATGTGATGCCTATGTGCATGTTCAAAAGGAAAATAAGAGTAATCTAGATACAAAGGATGAAAAGTGTATCTTTATTGGGTATAAAGATGGCCTGAAAGGGTGTAATCTTTGGAACCCAAAAACTAAGAAGGTAGTGTATAAATGAGATGTGGTATTTAGAGAAATAAAATATGTTTTCAAATATGAAGTCCTACCAAGGAAGGAATAACCAGAGAAAATAAAGTTTGAGTTGAAGGATGATGAATCAGACTCTACAGAAAGACATGAATCAAAATAAGAATATTCTCATACTCCAGTATTGAGGAGATCGGTTCAGGAAATAAGGAAACCAGAAAGGTATACTCCACTTGATTTATAATCAAATTTTTCTTTGTCTATTATTGATGATGATCCTATAACTATTAGGGAGGAAGTGGATTAAGAGGATCGAAAACTCCAGAAAAAGGCCATGATAAAAGAAATGGCAACCTTGGAAAATAATGAGTCTTGGGATCTAGTGGAGTTTCCAACTGGAAGAAAGTCAATTGACAAAAAATGGGTGTTTAAGAAGAATTTGAATGTAGAAGGAAAAGTGGAGAAATACAAAGATCGGTTAGTAGCAAAGGGTTATTCCCAGGTAGAGGGAATTGAATTTGGTGAGATTTTTTCTCTATTGCCAAGTTAAGTTCAATTAAATTTATTTTATCTATCGTTGTTGTGTTTGATTTTGAAGTAGAAAATATAGATGTGAAGATAACATTCATACATGGGGATCTGGAAGAAGAAATCTACATGAAGCAACCATAAGGATTTTTTGTGAAGGGAAAGAAAGAACTGATATGCAGGATGAAAAAATCCTTGTATGGGTTAAAACAATCACCAAGGATGTGGTATAAAATTTTTGATACTTATATGTTGGGACTTGGCTTCACAAGGAGAAAATCAGTTAACTGTGTGTATTTCAAATTAATCGGTGATCATCTCATTTATTTGGTCTTGTATGTGGATGATATGTTGTTGATAGGAAACGACAAGAACATTATATAGGATTTGAAAACTCAATTGTCCTCTAAATTTGACATGAAGTATATTGGTGATGGAAATTTCATTTTGGGCATGGAAATTAAAAGAGATTGGGAAAATAGGAAAAATTAGTTAAATCAAGGGAAATATGTCAAGACAATATTACATAGGTTTAATATGCATGAATGAAAACCGGTCAAGGTCCCTATTCTTGTAGGTGTAAATTTATCTATGGATTAGTGTCCCAAGACACAAGAAGAGGAAGAGGACGTGTACCATGTTCCATATGCGAGGGTGGTTGACAGTTTGATGTATGAAATGGTATGTACTAGACCAGACATTGCGCATGCAGTGGGATTTTCGAGAAGGTATATGTCAAAACTAGGGAAGGAGCATTGTGTTAAATTTGGCAGTATCGACAATCATTCTCTAATGAGAGGCCATATGGGCCACCTTGAGTCTAGACAGGGAGATTTGGAGAATCAACTAGTCTTGTGAGGTATTGACTAAATCCAAGGGGAACAGACAACCTCTGTGAGTCAAACCAAAAGTCAGGACAAATGAGATGCTATGTGAGTCTAATGCAAAAGTTAGGGGGAACATACAACCTCTGTGAGCATAGACAGTTTAGTGAAAAAGTCAGGGGGAATGTACAACCTCTGTGAGCATAGATAGACTATTGCAAAATCTAGGGGGAACATACAACCTCTGTGAGCCTAGTCAAACCTTGTGAGCCATGAGAAAAAGTGAAGGTATCTAGAAAAAGTTAGGTTGAATGTAAAATTCCTATGAGATAGAAACAAATGATATTCCTAATATTACAAATGATGTAATTGTATTGATATAGTGCGTTGGCACGTGTAAACATTATCCATCATGAAGAGAATTTCAAATTTCCTTGTCAAGAGTTGTAACTAAAGTCTTGAGTCTAGTTCTATGTTAGAAATAAAGTGTAATCTTGAGTTGCAACTAAAGTTTTGAGTCTAGTTCTATTTTTAGTAATGTTGAGTTGCAACTAAAGTCTTGAGTCTAGAACTAAAGTGTAATGTTGAGTTGCAACTAAAGTCTTAAGTCTAGTTCTAAGTTTGAATTAAAGCATGACAGTCTCAAGTCTAGTTCTAAGTTCGAATTAAAGTGTAATTTTGAGTTGTAACCAATCTCAAGTCTAGTTCTAAAGTTTGAACTAAAGTGTAATGTTGAGTTGTAACCAATCTCAAGTCTAGTTCTAAGTTCGAACTAAAGTATGAAGCTGAGTTATGACTAATGCATGCAATTAGGTTACTATTTCAAGCTTCTCCTCTTCCCCTCTTCATCCTATATAAGAAGAGGTTGAACCCTCTCCCCAACACAGTTTCGCAACACAGTTTTGCAACAAAATTTTGAAACAAAGTTTTCATATGTAGGTTGAGGGTGAAGTAATAGAGGAGCACATCAGTGATAAAGAGGCAACATATCAAAGGTATATTTCAGCAAGGTCTTGTAAGTCTTTGTCAGGTCAAAGTCATCTTGGCAAGATATTTGAGAGAAGTATATTCATGGTAGATATTTGTAAGAGATCTTACATTATTAATGCAATAAAGGAATATTGTTTGCTGGGGTTTTTCTCCCTGTACAGGGTTTCCCTAGGGTATATGTGTTGTTGATATGCATGTTTACTTATCTACATAATTATTGCTATTCGATTATGATTTGAAATTGTTGAAGTGTATTAAGCTGGAGTCAAAGTATTGAAGAAAATAAAAGAATTAATCTGCATAAGAAACCAAGCTCATAATTTAACACATTGGACAACATTAAAGAAAGTTTTCATGTATTTGCGTGGCACTATTAGTTATGAATTGTGCTACAAAGGAAGACCATGAATGGACAGAGTGTTGGACATACATGGGTTTGTTGATGTAGACTAGGCTAGAGATCTGGATCGTAGAAGATCTACAAGTTGGTATGTGTTTAACCTGTTTGGAGGAGAAATTAGTTGGATGAGCAAAAGACAATCCATTTTTTGACAGTTTTTCACTACATGGTTTTTGCTGATGGTTTTCTAATTCTGGTTAAGGAATTAGGGTTTTTAGCTAATATAGGTCAATGGATTAAGGGGTTTGGATGCCACATGATCCTATATATGTATGTATTATAAACAATGAAGATATGATGAATACAATATTAGAGGCGCGACTATTAACATGTTGCTGGTTTTATCATTTTGGGTTTCTAGGGTAAAAATCTTTGTGTAATGTGTGTGTGTGCCATTGTATATTTTATATTTTATTAAGAATTCATTTGCAGTAATTTATTGGAAAAGGTTAAAATCTACAGTATTGTTGTTTTTGTTGTTGTTGTTAGTCCTTGAGATCACTTCGAGCCTCTGTTTTGTAATGTTTGTGAGTCTAGATCTATTATATCTGTAGAGTCTAGAGAATTTGCATGACACTATGTAATGTAATACTAGGAAAATGTAAGGAGGAGAAAGGATATGTTGTTGTCAATTGACAAGTTGCTTGATGTATGTCTGTCATATTTGAGTAAAGACAATAAAGCTGCAATGATTTCTACTCTATGTTGTATTTTTCTTATGTCAAATGAATGTCTATGTTCATATTGCATGATGTTAATGGTTACGTGTAATGTTATATCAAGATTTGCCTCACCCTATGCAATATTGCACAAAAGGCCTGTTTCCATTTCCCCATGCAGACTTATCATCCCTATTTGTAAACCCTAGAGCTAAAAATACATATTTTTCTACATGTACACACCTTTGCTACTATACAACATGCATATATGCAGGATGCACCACTACAACCCACGTACATCGAGATTTGTGCCAAAAAATGAAATTTGGTGTTGGGTTCCATGTCACGACATGAGATCTATGATCCTTGGCCTTCCATATACTGGAAATGTTATGAATCGGCCCTTCAGTTCCATTTGAAGGCTATAAATGAGCCAACTCCAACCTATGGAAAAGAGGAGAAAGAATTCAACTTCGAGAGAAAAGTTACTCTGGAGAAATTATTTACTTCGTATTGAGTCTGCATCCCTTTGTCCTTTAAGTCTGAAAACAATGTTCAACCCCCAAGCTCTTCCCTTATTTATTGAGAACCTCATAGTTTCTCTTTTATGAGCTTTCCTTTGGTGGAGGATTGAGGTGGTGGAGGCCCAGCTGGAAGGAACTTAGTTTCTCGGTTCCAAACTTTGCCAACACGGAAGTCTGTAACATGTTCACTTCTGTTGATCATATATTAATAGAAATACTCTTTTCCCATCCAATTGATATCTTGAAAATAGTTGAATTATTATTCCATGGGCGTATTTGTCATGTTTATTAATGGATTATGCCATCAAATGTGCTAACATAATTTATTATCACCATATGCTTTCTTTTCTTGGTTGTTGAGGACTAGCTGCATGCATATTTCTTTGGGTCAAGTGCTCAACGATGGACTTCATCGAATGCCTGGATAAGGTAGGCCTTTTATCTTGTCTTTATAGCATATTTGTTTACATAACATACTTGAGAATAGAGTTGATTTCTGCAGTCATTTTCATCTTTTGTGGTTTACCCTAGCCATAGATATATTTTCCTCGTAACATAATTGACGACCATATTGGGGATTGAATCTTCTTTCTTAGGGTTTGGAGTACTTTTATCCTTAGATTTATCTCGTTCCTATCATTTTTCTTGTCATATCATTGCTTGACAACCTCTGTTCACTCGAGGTTTGAGTTTTTTAGCCTTCTCCCTTTCCTGGCTATGTTTTTGAAACATATACACAGTTTTTGGCTTGACAATCATGTATATACACGGGTTGTCCCTCTGCAAGCTGCGTACATACGCTCTATTTCCTTGAACAGACACTTACATCAGCCTTCTTTGCATGTTTGATGGGTTTGGTGGTTTCTAGGTGGGATTTGATTCTTGCTGAGCCTTCTTGGGTCTTTGTAGTGACTGTTAAGTGCTCGTGGGATGACAGGAAACCTGTCTTTAGTTGAATTTTTGGGTGGAGTCTTTCTCATCATATTTTCATTTTGATTGTCCTTGTACATTGGGATGGGTGTCTTGTTGCTTGGTATCCTACTTGAGTTGTCTGTTTCTATACACAATAGAGTTTATATATCAAGTTGTTGTTCAGTCCATGCATTTTCACTTTTCTTATATTAAAAATAAAAAAATATTAGGCATTTTGCATTGCTTGGAATTTTTTATCTTTTGAGTCTTGGTTGTTAGCTTAGTGCATGTAATGAAAGATTGCATTTTTACTTCAGAATTGAAGAGTTGAAATTGAAAATTGCATTTGTTATTAGAAGCCTATCATTCATTGAAAATTGAAATTAAGACTTTGCATTATATTCATATTTACTTTTCTTGCTGAGTCATAACATCATGAGTTTCGCTACCATACCTTTTTGAGTAATCACGACCACTAAAATTAATGCTATAATTTAAAATTGATTAGTCATGATTTTATTTTCTAGGGTGCACAAACTAGCTTAGGATTTAGTACCTTGGAATATGATTTTTTGAGGAAACTTCTCCAAGGAAATTAAATCAACATATGTGTCTGACAAAGGTAGTGGAGAAATCCATTGTATAATTGGTAATATTAGGAGGTTCCACTCACATTGGATTTAATCATGAGGTCATGCAAGGTTGGTTGAAGGGATATCCGTCCGATACCTTCTTAGCGTCAAAGATATTTCTAGGGATCTATTCGTATTTGGGGATCTTGCTAGTGCCTTTACCTCCGTGAGAGGTGGTACTTTCAAAGTTTCGGGCTTTGCTACCCTACCCATATGGTGGACCTGACTTACGAATGCTCACCTATGCATCGGTTATACATTATTTTCTTAGTTGCTTGACTTAGGTGCCACATAGGTTACTTGAAGGGGTTATTCTACAAGTATCCTGGGTCAGATAAGGGTTGGACAACACACAACCTTTATGGAGGATTACCTCTCCAGGGGGATCTGACGACTGGATGTTAATACCATGAGGGCCCTTATAACTGATTCTATTACCTTCGATCTTTAGCAGGGAGTCTCAAACCCCTCTTGGGTGAGACATACCTTCTTTAGGGAGGGAGGCCACTTTCAACCACTTTACTCGTTTGTGTGCATATTAGCCATTTGATTGTTGGTGTGCTCTTTGTTTACTGGTCGGCCTTAGGATTTATTTTTTGTCTTTAGAGTCTTAAGTCATCGTGGAGTTGGACCAATGTCCCCGCTGGTCTTGTCGCTTGTTACAGTTACCACCAGATTTTGAGTCTTTGCCTTCTAAAAGGCGTAGAGTTATTAGATGTGGTACACACACCTCCACTGTTCAGATTCATGATTCTACAAAGATGAGTACTGAACCTAGTCTTCAGAACACTAGGATCCCTTCAAATCCCACACCCACTATAGTTAATGGCACCCCTTCGACTCCTGCAACCACAATGGTTGTGGTGTCGGAGGCACCTATCATTAATATGGCTCGACCTATAGTGAATGCTCAATCACTTGCCTCAAACCCTTTCGGGTCTCTTGGTCACTCACCGGGTTATAATGTTTAGTCCATCCCTATGGCCTCTAGTCCTTTTCCCTATGGTATGTCGAAATTTACTTCGCAGTTTTCGAATGTCATCCCAGCCACTGGCCCTAATGCTAGCATCAGGCTTGGGGGAACTACACTTGCTTATACTCCATTTTCGTTTGGTGGTTCTCAAATCCCTTAAACGAATCCTAATATGGGAGGCATTCCTTCTTTTAACCTTGGGTCTAATCCTCTTTCTTTTGGGTGGAACAACCAACATGGAAGACAAGCTTCTGCTCAAGTTTCATCCTATACCCATACCTCCTCAGTGTCGATTTTGACCACCACGTTTGGCATGCTGAATCCACCTCTATCCTCTGGAGTCACACCCGAGGGAGGTCAATTTCATGCTTTGGGAAACCCCCAACCCGAATCCAATTCAGCTGGGGGAAATTTTTATAACCCCCATCAGAACATTCCTACTAGAATGATGCCCAACCAACCTTTTATGAATCATTGCAGAGGAGGGTCTTACAATCCTAGACAGGGCCATGGTGCTTACCAGAACCCTAGATGGGAAAAAATTCCTCAAACAAAATCTTTCCAGGGAGCTTGGGGCCAGATGTTGCAACCCCGTCTCCCTTTTCTAGCCACGCTTAATCTACCAGACTTGTCTAAGTTGATGAATGACCCTGTGAGTCATGATCCTACATGCCCCCCCGTCCCCACCAAGCTTCCTTCGGACATTTTGATATTCAAAGGTAAGAATGGCGATGATCCTGGTGATCACATTACTACCTTTCACCTGTGGTGATCCTCGAATTCCCTTAATGATGATTCCATTCGGTTAAGATTATTTCAACGCATCCTCATTGGAGTCACTGTGAAATGGTATGTTGAGATACATAGGGGGGCATATGGGACCTTTAGTCATATGGTGTTGGTCTTCCTTAACCACTTACAATTTCCAGTTCATTACGATGCTGACCTAGAACTTCTGTCGACTTTACGCTAGGACACAACCACTCATATCTTGGATCATATCCATGAGTGGTGTAAAAAGAAGAGGTTGATTAAGGCCTCCATACCCCCGAACTTTCTTTTAGAATGGTTTATTAAGTCTTTGTAGCCTCCTATCTTGAAGGATGTTGCTACATCCGGGGTCACCACTGAGGAAGATGCGATTTACAAATCCCAACATTTAGATCTTATATTCTCAATCTAGGATGTTATACCACATTCTTCTGGACACACCACGATCAACTTATGACCCTAGAAAAAATCCCGGACCTCATGCCGATGGCATCGTAGGCTCTACCAATGTAAAATACGCAGACTCAGTGACAAGCCATTTGAAAGAGTTTTCTCTAAACCAGTCTGTAGGAGGGCCAACTTCATTTGTGTCTTCCAATCCCACTCAGTTGGTGGATGTACATTCCGTGCAATCGTCGGCCGACCCAAATGGTAACCAACAACTAGGCGGGAATAAGAATAAAGGATGTGATAATCGTAAGGGTGGAAAAAATAATAATAAACCCAAGGACAATGGTAATAATGAGAAGACAAATAATAATGCTAGAGAGGGAAAGAGAGAAAGACGTAAGGTGAAATTTCCTTGTAAGATTTGTATAGATGACCACCTTACTCATTTATGCCCCAAAATTGTGGAAGATGTGAGGCTATTATCTCTACCGCCCTCTGTGCTGACGAATCCTTTTACACATAACCAACACATGGCCTCAAGCTCCTCAAATGACGAAAATGCGGTTGGTGGGAGTCAAAACACACCATTGCAAGATGGTGACTGTTTTTGTATCAATATGGTCGATGAAAAAATTAATGTAGCCACTAGATATCGAGATTATATCTCTTCAAAGGCTACACTAGGTCTAGAATCTCCTCCTCCTTCTCCGGAGATGACTTTACATATTGAATAACTAGAGCCACTGCCTCATATTCCGGAAGGAGTACTCAAGCACTCTACCCACAATCTAAACGCTAGAGCCGCCCAAAACTACTCTATTTTTGAGGAACTGGGTCAAACCCCTTGTGCGATGTTGGATTTGGAGGTACTCCAGATGTGTCCTTCACAAAGGAATGGCTTACTATTTGCATTAGGATCTCTAGAACCTAGTGTCTCGAAAGTTATCAAGTTTGATTTCACGGATGTGAAGCCTCACTTGCCTTACCATGTGGCATTCCAAATCCACATGGGGTACTCAAAGTATACCATCAAATGTGCGGTTGTTGATGAAGGCGATGCTAGATGTGTGATGTCCCTGATATGTTGGAAAGCTCTCAATTCTCTGACTCTTTCTAAATCATCGAACATGTTGACTTCCTTTGACGGTCATTCCTTCTGCCCTAACGATATTCTTCCTGCCTCTCCGGTCCATTTAGTTGGGAAGATGGTAGAGGTCGAGGTAGTTTATGCGCCTCTTGATTATAACTTATTATTACGATGCAATTGGACCTATGCTATGGTCGTTGTTGTATCGTTCGACTTCCATACTCTTTGTTTTCCTCATGAAGGGAAGATTGTGAAGATCGACCAATTATCCTTTGCATATGATATTCCCAATGCATATGTTGAACCGTCAATCCCTGTGATCGAAAATTCTCATCCGACAACTGAGAATGTCGGTGTCAGATTGTATTCTTACCTTATGGGTACTTTTGACTTCATGACACCGATTCACTACGTTTACGCCATGTCCAGTAGGCCCATTTTGATAGGGAGGTCCATTCCTTTCCGCACTTCCTATTTTAGTGATCCGTAGACCCTACCTCCCCCGAATTCGTCTTGTGAAGGTCAGTCACATGATATAATGGCCATGCCACTATCGAAAGACGATATTGTGTATCAATTTATTGTTGACTCTTCCATCGATCCTGATCTTATTACCTTGCAGATGGACGAGGAGGATCCCGTTCTTAGGCCCGTGTGGGCCACTTCTTTGTCTTGTTCACATGACTTCCTCGATGGGACTTTTCCTTCAAATGAATCTATCATCGAAGCCATGAATGGTTCCGAAAAACCTTGGGACGATATGCATCATCGCTCTTATTTTCTCCCAGATCTTGAAAGAATCGAACAAGATGACTTTTGATCTACTTTGAGTGAGATAGTCGGTCACGTCGTAGTTCCACTTGATGTAACGCCCCATATTTTGGCTTTAGGTAGTTAGAAATTTGATTTTTCTCATCTTAGTAATTCATTTCTTAACAACTCTTTGGACTCAACAATATTGATATAGACATACGAGAAGTGTACATATGGACCTAGTTATGTGTTTCATAATATTATTTTAATTGTTATATGCTCATGATGATGATAACTCTTTGATTTGCTTAAACATGCAAATTAAGATGTGGAATTTAGGTACATGGATATTGCTTCAAAGTTATGTTGAGAATGCATAACATATGTAAGACATGATAAAAATAAACATACATTTCTTAATTGAACGTCAATACAAATATGGATTCTTATATAAAATTATGATGTATATACATGGATATGAGTTATTGGTAAATTAACCTACAGGTTGATGAGCTATGTGATAGCCAAATGACTATAGTGATGAGATAGCATGGATGTCGTAGACATCAAGAAGATAGTGTATGCTATAAGTTATCATTATTATTTAATTTATGATTCAAAATATTGTTATGATGTGTGGTAAGTATGGTTTTGACAGGACACAGGACTTTCCCAGAGTGGTTGTTTGATGACGTGACTCTAAGAACAATAGTTTCACAATAGGGCTTGATGTAGGGTGTTGACCTAGTTCTATGAGGAGGGGTGGAGGTATTTCCCACCGTTTATCCTTTGAAACCTAGAGTCATGGGAGGGATGTGTGAAGTCACGCTCCCCTAGACGTGTGATGGTGACTGCTACTTGCCTGTTAGGGAAGCTTGGTCGAGATGTATGACACTTCCACTTATGGGTTTTATTTGGAGTTAGGTCAATATAGTTGATGCTCCAGCTTAGTCCAACAGAGGAAAGGATAGGATGAAAGATGGAAGTAGGTTAGGAAGGAAGGATGCTTCGATCTTAGTTCAAAACACTGATTGAGGATTAGTGATGCCACTATTGTTTACTCACTTGGTTCCTACCATGTTTAAAACTCTCTTTGATTTCCTATTGATATTTTAAGTGTGATAATGAGTTATTGATGAATTGGTGTAATTTTGTTCGTTAAAGATTATTAAATGATGCATTACTTGATCTGTTGTCCTACATGTCTTGATGATCATATAGGAACTATGCACTAGAGGCAATGTTTGTTTATCGTTAGTGCATACATGGGATATGTGTCTTCTAGCTACGCACACATACCCTACCCATGTACATTAGTACAATTAATTAATATATTAATTATTAAAGTAAATTATTAACTATTTAATTGAATGTTTATTGAATATTAAATTATATTGCATACAAAATATCTAGAAGCATTAAATACCTTCTTGAATTTGATAGATGGTGGGTGTGATGAATTAAATGAGCGTGGTGGGGTGTTATATACATTTTGGGGAAAATTGTCAAATTACATTTATTAGTTAGCATGAGAAGAAAAACTTTTCTTTTTATTTATTGTTGTTTAATGCAAGTCATTTATATTTTAGTTTTTATTTTAATCTTTTCAAAAAAATCTAGATAAGGAAGGTTGATGGATAATAATGAGGGTGGTTGAAGAGACTTGGGGAAGGGTGTATGGAAACTTGATAAATAGGGAGGAGAAGTGGAGAGGAAAGGGGGATGGAGGAGGTTTTTGAGCATGATGAGAGGTTGTGAAATCTTTGGAAGATATATTTCTTATGATAGTTTTCTTTGAGCATTTGTGTTTTTCTGTTCTTGGAGTCATGGGCATGGAGGGCCAAGAAACCGAAAGGTTTCTTGGAGCTATAAAGCCGGCTAGACTCCTAGTTGGTTGGGAGGATTCTGTTGTTTCACTCTGGGCAAGCGTGAAAAAAATGCTTGGAAGCGCCCAGGACTACATTCAACAAATGAGCTTCGACAAGCTAAGGAGGAGGTATTTTTCAGTGGTATTTGGTTATTGATATTTTGTATATACTTTTGTTTTAAGTTCTAAATCATAGAGTTAACATATTACTTATTTCATCATGTTATCTAGATTTATCATTGAACAAATGTAGAAGAATTGTGTAAATGAAAATCAATGAAATTATGCTAAAATGTTGTTATTGTGTATGTATTTAATGAAAGATTAATTGTTTAACATCCTAGATGGGTGTTATATATGGTATCAGAGCCCAGTTTCAAAACTGAAACCTAGGCTTCACCACCCACAACACTAAGATTTTGTCTTTGTGCCAACACGGTCTGCAAGGTCTGCACTCAATCGGGGTTGCACATCTTGAGTTCACACAAATGTCCAATGTATCAAATATTGATTCTCAAGATATCCATATTGAAGCTTCACAACTTCAAAGTACATAGAATATCGGGGTCTAAATGGGTTCATGCCAGTCTAATGAAAATCTACAGATTTAACCTCCATCTTAAAAATCAATACAAAACAACATATTTTTTTTCAAAATTCACAATTAAAACTAGCTAGGCTTTCAGCGTTGGGACCAATAGATAAATAGTCCTACCTTGATCGACCAAGTACTCAATCAAAAACGTATATGTTTAGCAGTTAGGAGAAATATTTTCTTCCATCATTTCTTTATACAAAGCCCGAGCCTCCTTCGGCCTATTGTTCTTCAACAATATCTTGATAATAGGAGAATAAGAGACCACAGTGGGAAAACACTCATTACACTTCATTGTCTCCCAGGTCTACAAGGCACCATCAACATCCCTGACCTTAGAAAGCGAATGCATCACAATAGTATACGTAACATAATCAATCCTGTGACCTTGGCCTCCCATTTCCTGCATTAGTTTTTTCATTGAATCGATTCTCTTAGCCTCCCCGAGGATATCGAGCATAGTCATGTACATGAGTTGGTTGTGCTTAAAGTCGAGTAGGGTTTTGGCCTAGTTGAAGAATTCTTTAGCCATTTGAAGAGGGGGGTGGGTTTTGAGCACCTGGTTTACTGTGTATGAATCCCATTGGACATCCATGGTATCTAATTGCTGTGCTACGGATGACCATAAGGAGGAGCTTCTGAGAATGTTTGAGATCTCGTGGATGGTTAATCTCCTGTAATGTGAGGAAGGGGTTACTTCCGATACTTTTTTCAGGTGCGACTTTGATGGTTTTGCTCTGTGTTTGGGATTGGGGTTTTTAGGGTTTCGAGGGATTTGTTCACGGCTTTGTTGTGAGGTGCACATGGTTTTTATCATCACCTTCCTTATGGTGTTGTTGTTGAGGGCCCTTCTGAAGATTTGGCAGAGATAACGTGTTTTGCATTGTTGTTGTTTGAAATTGTTCAGCCATTTCTACAACTCCTCCAGAGATCCATCCAGGGTAGTGTCAGACCTTGCAACTTCTGATATAGCTTGTTGTTTGGTGTTTTGATGGTATGATTTTGGAAAAATTCAACTCCCATTGCGAGAGGTCAGCATAGTACCCCTATCAAACGCCATGAGTGGTATGTTACATTCTAGCTTGTAATGTTCCCCTTATCACCATACTATCAATTATACTATTGTTGGGCATCAAGTATATGATTACAAGGGAGAGCTCCAAAAATAAGAAGTGAAATATTCATGTAGAGATCTGCCGATTATAAGCTTGTTAAAAAATAATTGATATGATAGATGATGCAACAACACAAAATACAGCTTGCTTGAACTCAAACAAGGCACCCAACCCAAACTTTGAGAACAAATATAGAAAGAGATCCTCTGTTGTGTGTGTGTATATGAAGATAGAAAACCCTATTCTTGAGGGAACTAAAACATGTTTGTAGAGATATGGTTTGAAGGGTTCGTTTCAAATTATATAAACCATAGAAGACTGCCTTCATTAATACATTGTCTACTGATAAATACAAGAACAATCCTCAAGCAATAATTCCTCGTGAAAAAAATCAAAGTTCTGTGCCATATGATTCAAACTTCCAGGCAAGAAAACAGAGTTTTTTTGGACTTGCACTCAAGGTCCTCAAATCAACATACAAATTCAACCTTGAGGGTATATTTTTTTGTGTCTCAAAGTATATCAACTTCAAGCTTTATTATAGCCCTCTATTTGAAATATTATACAATGCATATTTTTCTTCATGAACAAGGGTACAAGTATCAAGGTTGTACGAGCTCAGTATAAGGAGTGTTGCAGGAGTCTTTCCTAGCACTTGTAAGGAATAAATAAATAGAAAATAAGGAGGGAAATATTCACACTCAGGAAATCATCTTCATCATGCACAAATAGGGTTGATAAACCACCCCCTGTAAAATCTATTATGCATGCAATGAATTTGTGCATTTATGCATTTAATCAATGAATTTGTGCATTTATGCAATTAATCAAACAATTATCATGCAAGCTTGTATAAGCCCACCCTCTTAAATTTTGGATTCAAAATGAATCAGTTTTAGGTGTTGTAGATTCACCCTCTTAGACTCTTACCATGCTAGAGGATATGTGCACTTCCCAAGGAATTTTGTGGCATGACAAGACTCTCATAGGGGCCTCTATTTCAAGTTTGGTTGAAAATGATTATGCATAGCAGAATGAATAAGAATCAGTCCAGGCAAGTATCACAAAAATTAATTGATAGACCACCCTAACCTCTAAGCCAATACACAAGCAGAGATGATCCTGGGAAAAATTCTAAGAATGTTTGCAATTGAGTTATACCCTTCAAAACTTTCTGGTTGTCCTACATGATATTACCCATTTCAGACTTAGAACAACTAGAGTCATGAATTTTTATCACAACTCGTATATAATATTGGCATTTTCAAGGTTTCCAGCAGTAAATCAGTAACATTGATGCAAGTCTATTGTTCTCAAGTTCAATCCCTGCCTCATCCAATAGACTTGTGCGCCCGAGGAGTGAGTTCGCCCTTTCTAGAGGTCTGAAATTGTGAGTGGAGGGTGTCCCTATCCGAAACATATCTGAGTCAAATATTCATTAAAATCTCTAGATCTGTTCCTTGCAAAAGTTTAGTTAAAACGACAAAGGGGATGGCTGTAGAAGTGAGTTCCAGTGCCTTGTTTGGGTTCATTGGGCTATGGGGTCAATTGGGACACTCCCAGGAATCCATTTTGGTTCAAAATCACATAATGTAGATCTGAAACACTACAATGCTTGTCGCCTTAAGTTTCTAAAACTTTTCAGAAGGTTATAGAAATGGATAACCTTCTCTAGCATGAAATCTTGAATTTATCCAAGAAATTCCTCTTTAGATATGCAACCAAGATTTGAGAAATAGACTGTTGCAAGAATTTGTAATGAAGAAATACAAGAAATGAGAATGCTTTGTTACCCAACCCATGTTAGAAAATGAAACATACCCATAGCTAGAGCTCAACAAGAGTTGGAGCACAAAATACCCTGAGAATGCGCCTCGGTCAGCCATCCATGAGACAAAAAATAAAAAAATAAAAATGAAACCAAAACTATAGCCGCCTTCAGGGAATACATAGCTTGAGAATTCTTTGATATATCATCTACAAGAGTCCAAATATGATAATTACTTAGCATCCTGACCAAACTTCTTCTTACCAACCGCCATGCCAACCAGGCTAATACATTCCATTGACTTAGCACGCATCATTCGATTTGATTTGTTAGTACAATTGAGTAGTATTTATTTAAAATAAGGCATCACATTATCATAATACACCCAAAAGCTGGACTGTGAGGCATCTACAATTGATGCCAAAGAAGTCAAAGCCCCTTCCTATACCAATTGCTTCCCATTCTGTGATTACAAAAATCATCAATCGCAACACTGAAATTTTTGGGAGTTGACGTCTTTAAAAGATAAATTCCAACTTAATATACCTGAAGAAGGACAAGTAACTTGCTCACAATCCCATCAAGGTCAGTAACCACTCTTGGGTGAAACTGTTCTTGCAACTCTGGACCCAAGTCTGTGGAAAGTTGCGCTAGAGCATTGATGGATGCCCATCAAACTCGGGGATGAGGGTCTTTGAAAGAATTCAATACCATGTTTACCACTGGCTCAATTTTTTTCCTCATAAACTTATCACAACCTTCAACAATCTGTGTAAGTGTTATCAGTGCAACATGTCACTTCCTCCAATCTTGATCAGATATGTACAAAGGAAATAACTCTGATGCTACTGGCAATATTGTTTTACCCCAAGGTAATTTGAGAGGTGATCCAAGCATTCCTATCCTACTTCATAATTACTAGTCACCCTGGCATCTTCATCCTCAGCTTCTGTAGTATTCCATGCAGAAACATCTTCTACATCAAGTAGCAAGTTAACCAATATAGAAAACAACCTTCCAATAAACTGTGGTAGTTTTCTCATCATCCTAGGAGCACGCTCTTTGGCCTCAGAAAGGTTGATTACCAACTCCAGTGATAAGTGGCTAATTCCTTCTTCTAGACTCTCAAAATCATCTATTTGAAGCATGCCTCTTACAACCTCTGCTATATGTTTACGAAGAAACTGTGGGGCTGTTACAACAACTTCTATAAGCATTTCTAGGGCCTCCTATGCAATAGCCTCTTCATGAATCACAAGAGCCCTAGTCAATGTCTGAACCATTCCTGGTAATAAATCTTGAAACAAATCCCTATTTTGTGAAGATTCCAATGACTGTACAACACTTGATATCGCACGAAGTGCTGCCAATCTTAAATCCCCCAGTGCATTGGGTGAAAGAGTCTATTGAAAAATATCATGAAGTGCTGGCAGCTGAGAATGGAGCTGGGAATAACATGGTTTGGTTTAAGAGTAGATAGTAAATATATAACAAATAACAAAAAGGTGAGTATTATGAAATTTTTTAGTATATAGTTATTATTATATAATATTAAATAATTTTATATTAGGATATAAAATTTTATAAATGTAAAGTGTATATAAAATAATAATATTACTATAACATATAAATTAATTATATA
>ML782702.1:197218-211863 GCA_009831015.1 Picea engelmannii
TTTTTATTGATAACGAGGGAGAATCTAACCTTAGTAATGCTAAGAGTGAAGGACACATCATTGTTACAAGAAAGATATTGACCACTTACAAGTTAGTAAGATGAGTGATAAGTACCTTAGCTAATGCTAGTTAACTAAGAAAAGTGAATTGAAAGAATACTTTGAGAAAAGGGGGTATTCCTTTGGAAGGGTGTCACTTTTTCCCATAAATTTATTGGTAGTAGACATCACAATGGAGTGTCGTGGTTTATTATGCACAAGTCTCTTGTAAGAGAGGTGAGTTTTCTAAATGGTAGCTCACATCTTGAAATGAATTAATTAGTTTAACAACTGCTTTCTCACCAAGAAGGATGTTTCCCTATGAAGAAACTTTGATTGAAAAATAAAATAAAATATAGATAACGAATGATGAAAACACTTTCCATCATTAACCTTCTTTCATAGTAAGGGGAAAGATCTTGAAAGTGATAGAGATGAACAAGAAAATAGTTATAGGCTAGAGTAGTAGGATTTATGTAGGTATAAACGATATAATTGTGAGACATACAAAGTGTAATTATGAGAAGAGAACACCTTAAGGACAAGTGACTAAAGAGTTTGGAATGAAACCTTAGTAATTTATTCTTGGTATAGAAATGTTCACTAACTCATGTGTCAAAATGATGTTCTTTATGTATAGGCACATTGGTAAAAATTAACTATGGATAGAAAGCATGATTTTCTCAACTATGATGAAGATAATCCTACTCAACCATTAACTTGGTCAAGATCTAAATTATATGACTTAAGAGGAAAGCAAGATCAAGGAAAATGACCAAACAAACCATAAAGTGAAAACATAACATGGCAATCAGTTAGCATTATCTTAGTCTATGTTCCTAAGCATGATTCAAACTTTTGTGTGCCAATCCCATGAGTGATGGCATATGTATCGTCAAACTAGAGTAATAATCAAATTCAATCATGATTGTTTATAATTATCAAGGTATCCAAGGTGGGATTGTATATATGACATGATGAAATATATATTGAACTCAATATAAGACTCACTTAACTAAATAAATGATGATAGCTAAGGTTCTAACTGGTGACCAAACCAATAGACTATACTCTAAATACGAGGCTCCTATATGAAACTTAGGAAGAATAAATCTACAAGAGAAACATGCACCTTCATTAATTTAATTACCAATGGTAATAAAATAGAGTCAAGCCATAGTAAAGTGCCTACTAAATAGGCGTAGTTACAATCAATATATCAATATATCAATATATAGTAAAGTGCCTCGACAAGTTGTAATCAAGTCTTGGTCCAATGGGACCAATATAACACAAGGTTTGCTATCGTGAAAGACAAATAGAAGTTGTGTCATAAATTCTACTCATATTGTGAATGAGCTTAACTTTGGGACGTAGTTTCTTGAAGGGTGGGTGTATGTAACGCCCCATATTTTGGCTTTAGGTAGTTATAACATTGATTTTTCTCATCTTAGTAATTCATTTCTTAACAACTATTTGGACTCAACAATATTGATATAGACAAACAAGAAGTGTACATCTGGACCTAGTTATGAGTTTCATACTATTATTTTAACTGTTATATGCTCATGATGATGATAACTCTTTGATTTCCTTAAACATGAAAATTAAGATGTGGAATTTAGGTACATGGATATTGATTCAAAGTTATGTTGAGAATGCATAACATATGTAAAACATGATAAAAATAAACATACATTTCTTAATTGAATGTCAATACAGATATGGATTCTTATATAAAATTATGATGTATATACATGGGTATGAGTTATTGGTAAATTAAACTACAGTTTGATGAGCTATGTGATAGCCAAATGACTACAGTGATGAGATAACATGGATGTCGTAGACATCAAGAAGATAGTGTATGCTATAAGTTATCATTATTATTTAATTTATGATTCGAAATATTGTAATGATCTGTGGTAAGTATGGTTTTGATAGGACACATGACTTTCCTAGAGTGGTTGTTTTATGATGCGACTCTAAAAACAATAGTTGCACAATAGGGATTGATGTAGGGTGTTGAACCTAGCTCTATGAGGAGGGGTGGAGGTATTTCCCACCGTTTATCCTCCAAAACCTAGAGTCGTGGGAGGGCTATGTGAAGTCACGCTCCCCTAGACGTGTGATGGTGACTAATAGTTTCCTGTTGGGGAAGCTTGGTCGAGATGTATGACACTTCCGCTTACAATTTCTATCTAGAGTTAGGTCAATATAGTTGACGCTCTAGCTTAGTCCAACAGAGGAAATGATAGGATGAAATATGGAAGTAGGTTAGGAAGGAAGGATGCTTCGATGTTAGTTCAGAATACTGATTGAGGATTAGAGATGCCACTATTGTTTACTCACTTGGTTCCTACCATGTTTAAAACTCTCTTTGATTTTGCATTGATATTTTAAGTGTGATAATGAGTTATTGATGAATTGATGTAATTTTGTTTGTTAAAGATTATTAAATGATGCATTACTTGATCTGTTGTCCTACATGTCTTGGTGATCATATAGGAACTATGCACTGGAGGCAATGGTTGTTTATCATTAGTACATACATGGGATATGTGTCCGCTAGCTACGCACACATACCCTACCCATGTACACTAGTACAATTAATTAATGTATTAATTATTAAAGTAAATTATTAACTATTTAATTGAATGTTTATTGAATATTAAATTATATTGCATACAAAATATCTAGAAGCATTAAATACGTTCTTGACTTTGATAGATGGTCGGTGTGATGAATTAAATGAGCATGGTGGGGTGTTATATACATTTTGGGGAAAATTGTCAAATTACATTTATTAGCTAGCATGAGAAGAAAGACTACTCTTTTTATTTATTGTTGTTTAATGTAAGTTATTTATATTTTAGTTTTTATTTTAATATTTTCCCAAAAATCTAGTTAAGGGAGGTTGTGATGTAGGCGAGGGTAAGCCTGCGCTTCTCCCCTCTCACCCGCTCTCAAGATCGCTCTCAATCCCCTCTTTCAAACGAGCCGAAATTGGCACTTTCGATTCCCAAGTGGAATCTCTGTGCAAATACCCGATCCATAGGTCCTTTGACTTCCCTTCACGGCCTTCAACACTTGACTGTGGTTATTCCCCGGCTCTCTATCGGGGTTCGGGGTTTTACCCTTCCTATTGTCGAGAGTCACTATAGTCTCCAACTCCCAATTTCCGATGAACTCCTTCCCTGGCCTTAGCCCCTCTGGCTATACCCCTTGGTCCATACGACCATTCTCCATGAGACCGTATCCTTACCTTCCTTTCGGGGTTTTATTTCCAAAAACCCGATGCACTCTCTTCTCCACGTGCTAGCCCTCCTGGCTCAGCTCCGGGTCCACATGACCACTACCCACAAGACTACAGCCTTATGCCTCAATCGAGGTTTCGAACTTTTCGGTGCCAATATGCACAAGTCCACGGGACCCACGATATGCCGAATCCCGATGCGCTTCAGCCCTCCTGGCTAAGCCCTGACCCGCGTGACCATCATTCCGTGACCACTACCTTACCCGTCGAGGCCACAGGGTTTACGATGCCTAAGTGCATACACCCACAGAACTCGCGATTATCTGATCACCGACTTCCTCTGTATCACTGATAGCTGGCCTCCACTACGCCTATGTTCTCCTCTGATGCTATGCTGACAGCTGGCCCCCACTCATCGGGGTTTCGCGGATTGCAATTCTGAAATGCACAAAATCTTCTCTCCCGGGATCCCCGATATCCTGATTCCCGATACGCCAATAGATGCCTCCTTGTCGGCTCTCCTCGATGGCGCTCGATCGCTGCCACACGTCTTGCGACTCTTGACGCCAAGCTCTCAACCCTTCTACTCACGAACTCCCGAGATGCGATGTGCCACCTGTCTACTTGCCGACTCCTGTGGGCCCACACCGTTCTCGTGGTCTGATATCCCGATATGGGGTCAACTAGGCCCCACAACATGGAGCTCTCGCCTCTTCACCACTCATGAAGTCGAATGGCTTCCTCTTCCAACTTCCGATGTCCAAGTTCCTGATGTGGATAATCTCGTGAAACATGTCCGCTCCCAAACGAACGGTCCAGATCCTCACCGAGATTTCGCAGCTTGTGTTGTCCCAATTCTCATGACCTCGAGAATCCCAATTCTTCGATGGTCGATGTCCCGATGGCTCCACCCTTGATCGAGACTTCTCCTCCTGTTCACGGGATTAAACCTCGCACAACTCCTGCAGAGCTGACGGCTGCCGGGATCTCTGCTCAGATCAAATGGCTCAGACTTGTTCTTCTGTGCGCTCCTCTTCGGATGCTTCCTGACCGTGAACACCAATGGTCCAGATTCTATCGGCTGATCCAATGGCCGATATTGCTCCTCCCTGAGCTCCTGCGCTTTCCTCTCAACCTTGGAAGAAATCGCCTTTTCAAAGGCCTCGACCTTCTCTTTGTCTCCGTGAACTCCACAACTATGAGTTCTCGACTGTATGAACCGCTATCCTTTCTGAGCTTTCACAAATACTCATACCCCTTGGGGGATTTTATCCTTCTTCTCCCTTAGATGGAGAAACTGACGCCTTCCTGGCTGTCCTTCACTCAAGCAACCTCTTGCTGAGCCTTCTGGGTATTCAGCCACCCAGTGAAGATCCCTCAGAGAATTCTTCTTCAAACTACAAAACTCAAAAGAGTTCTCTTCTCCTGTGTCGTCTGCACAATATCTCTATGCCCTCCTAGCAGAGTGTCTTCCTTCCACAGAACGTTCAACAGTTATGTTCTCCTGTTCACTTATGCACTTCGCTCGATGCCCACCTAGCAGAGCTCCCAGAATCCTCCATGATTCTGTTTCTCTTTCAAACTCTCAGTAGAGTTCTTTCTCCAGCACCTTGTGCTTACGCTCAATGCCCACCTGGAAGAGCTCTACAAAACTTACAGCAAAGTTCTGTCTGCTGCTGTGTTTCAACTACACAGCCTTACCTCTAAGGTATTCAACAACCTTGAGGTCTTCCTTCTTTGAGCTGTTGATTTCAGTCCCTGTGCCTCAGCAGATCTTTGCCTGAACCCGCGCGTTCAACAATGCATCCTCAGTGCACTATCCCTCAGAACCCTCAGCATCCTGTCACACCCTCTTGGTGAGAAGCCTCAAAGACCTTCAACCCTGAAATCAAGAGAACTCCTGCAGAATGCATCCACAATCATACATTCACAACATAAAAGGAACACTCACAGACACCCATATAACACCGAATCAATGCAAGAAAAGCTGCTCTGTTTATATTAATGGAAAATGCCTATAATTACAAGGTGTTCCCGAGCTCTCTCTGGATCTTCTCATCTCTACCTCAACTAACTCAAAATGAGATCTCTAAATCTCTTTTACCTGAGGGGATCTTAGCGCTTCCCTCCAAGTTCACCTACTCTAATAAATTACATTCAATGGTTGTCTAGTCCAACATCTGGATCTAGATCTCAGTCGATCTTGGCATTAAAGTTGATCGTATCTAACGCCTGCTCAAAGGCACGGCTTTCATGGCTCACCAGCCTAAGAAATTCAATTACATTCATTTCAAATATTGAATGAGGTTGCACCTCCCTTTCAGCATCTAAATGCATGCGCGCTGATGTGGCTGGTCGGCTGGCTGACTGACATGGAGCGATGCTCCTGCATCATACTCCACAGCTGCAAAAATCATGAGCTCCTACTCATGAGATTCCTCTCTAAGCTATTGGAAATCCTCTTGGATCCCAAATAAGTATTTGGAGCTTTCCATCTGCTATTGTTGTTTCTTCTGTTGTGCTGCTGCCGTTGTTTCTTCTCTACCTAGCCCTTCCCTACTGGCAGTTTCTGCTGATCTCAACATCAACCTTCCAATGTCCTCTATCTCTCGGTCCAGCTGCTCCAATGGCTAGCCCTATTGTTGCAGTCTCCTTAGCTGCAAAAAATTTTGGCCATTGAGCAGATCATTATGATCTCCCATGCCATCTTTTTCATCTTCATCCTTATCTTCATCTGTTTCCTCCAGTTGCCACTCTGCTACAGACTTTAGCTCTGCAGTCTCTCTTTGAATGAATTGTTGTTTAGTCATCCTCTTCTCTGATAGCTCAAATTCTGTCAGTTCTCTTGTTGGCTCTGGATTGTTCAACCAATCCTCCAGCATCTCCAGCTCCATCTCCCATGGAGTGATAATTCTATTTGATCGCTCCTCGGCTTCTTTTGATGCTAGCTTCAATGCTACAACTCTCTCAGCTTCATGGCTGAATATGATGAGACACTCCTCAGAATGCTCTCTTTCTCCTTCTGCTTCTGCTTCCTCTTCTGCTATCAGCTCCAATGCTACAACGCTCTCAGCTCACTGGCTAAAATCATTGAGTCGTTCCTCAGAACGCTCATTCTCTTCATCCTCTTGGGCAGTCTTAACCATCTGCTCCAATTTTTGTTTGACAGTCACGACTGACTATTCCTCTGATATTTCCGCATCTGCAATACAATTTTCTGCCTCCTCTGGGGCAAATGGCAGGAATATTGAAATTCCCCCAATCATCAGAATATCATTCTGATATTCCTTCTCTGTCAGTTGCATCTGCTGATTTAAATTCATCCCTGAATTTACGAGACCCTCAGATAGTATCACCTTCTCTGTCATCTCCTCAGGTTGATCCAAATTCACCTACTCATCCCTGCCCACCTGGAAATATGAGATGCTTCCGCTGCTCTCCTAGCAGACTATGAGGTCAACCGATCCCATCTTCATCAGCAACCCCTGCTAAATTGAACTCTTCACTGAGTCCATGAGACCTTCAAATGGTCTCAATTGTTCATCTCTGCCCATCTGACAGTTCAATACGCTTCCACTGCCTCCTTGACAGTCTTCGATGCTTCCGCTGCCTCCCTGGAAGTCTTCGAGATACCATAGTAATCTCTGATCATTGCCCAACTGGCAATGAAAAATTCCCTCACTGTCCTCCTGACAGTCTTTGAGATCCCCAGCTGATCCCAACTCATCGCCCTCTAGGCAAGCTAGAATTTCCACTTCTCTGCCCTCCTGGCAGTTCTTGAGATCATCAGCCGACCTCATCTCTGTTCCCTTGCCCATCTGGAAATTTGGAAACCTTCCCCTACCCTCCTAGCAGTCTATGAGATCCCTCAGCAATCTCTAATCATTCTCCCCACCGAGAATGTCTCCAATCTCTGGTTCGCATTCATGAACCATCTCCTCCTTTTCTATGGGTATGAGGTTTTCAGCATACCTCAGCCATCTCCTTAACAACCTCTGTTTTCTTTTGACCATCAGCTCCCTGACTGGCCATATCACTTTTGGCGTCTTCATGGGCCATTCATGCACCCATCTCGGATTTTTATCCTGCCGCATCTTCATTTCAAGCTCCTCCATATTTCGCTTTATGTCAGCGAGCTCTTTATCCATTTATTTTGTGCTTATCATCTTTGGTCTCTTCCATTCAGCAGACCTATGGCCTTCAATAGCCCTCATGCTATGTCTATCTGCCTCCCTAGTAGATCTATTGTTGTCACTCAACATCCCTGAGTGTTCCAGCTTCATCTTCTCATAGTCCTGCTGACTGTCTATGGACTGCTGTCTACCTGCAAACAAGTCCTCACAGAGTCCTCAGTAACTCGGTCTTCTTCCACCTCCTCTTTTCTCCTCTTGCCTGAAATATACAAACAATAACTCACTTTGATACCACTTGATGCAGGTGAGGGTAAGCCTGCGCTTCTCCCCTCTCACCTGCTCTCAAGATCGCTCTCAATCCCCTCTTTCAGACGAGCCAAAATTGGCTCTTTCGATTTCCAAGTGGAATCCCTGTGCAAAAACCCAATCCATAGGTCCTTTGAATTCCCTTCACGGCCTTCAGCACTTGACCGTGGTTATTCCCTATCTCTCTATCGGGGTTCAGGGTTTTACCCTTCCTGTTGTCGAGAGTCACTGTACTCTCTAGCTCCCGATTTCCGATGAAATCCTTCCCTAGCCTCAGCCCCTCTGGCTATACCCCTTGGTCCATACGACCATTCTCCATGAGACCGTAGCCCTACCTTCCTGTCAGGGTTTTAATTCCAAAAACCCGATGCACTCTCTTCTCCACGCGCTGGCCCTCCTGTCTTAGCTCCGGGTCCACATGACCACTGCCCACAAGACCGTAGCCTTATGCCTCAATCGAGGTTTTGGAATTTTCGGTACCAATATGCACAAGTCCACGGGACCCGCGATATGCTGAATCTTGATGCACTTCAGCCCTCCTAGCTAAGCCCTGACCCACGTGATCGTCATTTTGTGACCACTACCTTACCCGTCAGGGCCACGGGGTTTACGATGCCTAAGTGCATACACCCACGGAACTCGCGATTCTCCGATCCTCAAATTCCTCTATATCAATGACAGCTGGCCTCCACTACGCCTCTGTTCTCCTCTGCTACTGTGCTGACAGCTGGCCCCCACTCATCGGGGTTTCACGGATCGCGATTCTGAAATGCACAAAATCTTTGCTCCCGGGATCCCCGATATCCCGATTCTCGATACACCGATAGATCCCTCCCTATCGGCTCTCCTTGATGGTGCTCATTCACTTCCATGCATCTTGCGACTCTTGACGCCAAGCTCTCAGCCCTTCTACTCATGAAATCCTGAGATGTGATGTTCCACCTGTCTACTTGCCGACTCCTATGGCCCCACACCATTCTCGTGGTCCGATATCCCGATATGGCATCAACTAGGCCCCACAACACAGATCTCTCACCTCTTCGCCACTTATGAAGTCAAATGGCTTCCTCTTCCAACTTCCGATGTCCGAGTTCTCGATGTGGATAATCTCGTGACACGTGTCCACTCCCAAACGAACGGTCCAGATCCTCGTCGGGATTTCGCGGCTTGTGTTGTCCCAATTCTCACAACCTCGAGAATCCTGATTCTCCGATGGTCGATGTCCCGATGGCTCCACCCTTGATCGAGACTTCTCCTCCTGTTCATGGGATTAAACCTCGCGCAACTCTTGTAGATCCGACGACTGCCAGGATCTCTGCTCAGATCAAATGGCTTAGACCTGTTCTTCTGTGCGCTCCTCTTCAGATGCTTCCTAACCGTGAACACCAATGGTACAGATTCTATCGGCTGATCCAATGGCCGATATTGCTCCTCCCTGAGCTCCTGCGCTTTCCTCTCAACCTTGGAATAAATCACCTTTTCAAAGGCCTCGACCTTCGCTTCGTCTCCGCGAACTCCACGACTATGAGTTCTTAACTGTACGCGTGAAACCGCTATCCTTTCTGAGATTTCACAAATACGCAGACCCCTTGGGGGATTTTATCTTTCTTCTCCCTCAGATGGAGAAACTGACGCCTTCCTGGCTGTCCTTCGCTCAAGAAACCTCTTTCTGATCCTTCTGGGTATTCATCCACCCAGTAAAGATCCCTCAGCGGATTCTTCTTCAAACTACAGAACTCAAAAGAGTTCTCTTCTCCTGTGTCGTTTGCACAATATCTCTATTCCCTCCTGGCATAGTGTCTTCCTTCCACAAAACGTTCAACAGTTCTGTTCTCCTATGCACTTATGCACTTCGCTCGATGCCCACCTGGCAGAGCTCCCAGAATCCTCCATGATTCTGTTTCTCTTTCAAACTCTCAGCAGAGTTCTTTCTCCAGCACCTTGTGCTTACACTCAATGCCCACCTGGTAGAGCTCTACAGAACTTATAGCAAAGTTATGTCTGCAGCTGTGTTTCAACTACACAACCTTACCTCTAAGGTATTCAACAACCTTGAGGTCTTCCTTCTCTGAGCTATTGATTTCAGTCCTTGTGCCTCAGCACGTCTTTGCCTGAACCCAAGCGTTCAACAATGCATCCTCAGTGCATCAGCCCTCAGAACCCTCAGCGTCCTGTCACACCCTCCTAGTGAGAAGCCTCAAAGACATTCAACCCTGAAATCAAGCGAACTCCTGTAGAATGCATCCACAATCATACATTCACAACATAAAAGGAACACTCACAGACACCCATATAACACTGAATCAATGCAGGAAAAGTTGCTCTGTTTATATTAATGGAAAATGCCTGTAATTACAAGGTGTTCCCGATCTCTCTCTGGCTCTTCTCATATCTACCTCAACTAACTCAAAATGAGATCTCTAAATCTCTTTTACTTGAGGGGCTCTTAGCACTTCCCTCCAGGTTCACCTACTCTAATAAATTACATTCAATGGCTGTCTAGTCCAACATCTGGATCTAGATCTCAGTCGATCTTGGCATTAAAGCCGATCCTATCTAACACCTTCTCAAAGGCATGGTTTTCATGGATCACCAGCCTAAGACATTCAATTACATTCATTTCAAATATTGAATGAGGCTGTGCCTCCCTTTCAGCATCTAAATGCATGCACGCTGACGTGGCTGGTCGGCTGGCTGTCTGACATGGAGCGATGCTCCTGCATCAGGTTGATGGATAATAATGAGGGTGGTTGAGGAGAATTGGGGAAGGGTGTATTGAAAATTGATAAATAGGGAGGAGAAGTGGCGAGGAAAGGGGGATGGAGGAGGTTTTTGAGCATGATGAGAGGTTGTGAAATCTTTGGAAGATATATTTCTTATGATGGTTTTATTTGAGCATTTGTGCTTTGTTGTTCTTGGAGTCACAGGCACGAAGGGCCAAGAAACCAAAATTTTTCTTGGATCTAGAAGTTGGCTAGGATCCTTGTTGGATGGGAGGATTCTGTTGTTTCACTCTGGGCAAGAGGGAAAAGAATTATTGGAAGCGCCCAGGACTACTTTACAACCGATGAGCTTCGACAAGCTAAGGAGGAGGTATTTTTCGGTGGTATTTGGTTATTGATATTTTGTATATACTTTTTTTTTAATTTCTAAATCATAGAGTTAACATATTACTTATTTCATCATGTTATCTAGATTTATTATTAAGCAAATGTAGAAGAATTGTGTAAATGAAAATCAATGAAATTATGCTAAAACAAAGTTGTTATTGTGTATGCATTTAATGAAACATTAATTGTTTAACATCCTAGATGGGTGTTACACTTGATACAGATGGAATTTATGTCGAAGGAAATATGTTGAGTATTTCTCCTACCATCATGATCGATATTGCTTGTACCCCTAGCAAGATTGAAAATGTACATATCGGTGCAGATTGTTCGCTAGAGGAAATCCTGATCTACACCAAACTCTTCAAGGAATTCTGAGATGTATTTGCTTGGTCATATGAAGAGATGCCAGTAATCGACCCTCGTATTGTCAAGCATGATATTATAACTTATCCAGATTCTAAACCTGTTCGACAATGTCTTAGAGATGTCAACGTCAAGAGAAGCTAATTAATGTTGGTTTCATCTACCCAGTTCCCTTGACTGAATGGGTATCCAATCTTGTTCCTGTGAATAAGAAGCAAAGAAATATCTGTGTATGTATGGACTTTCCTGACCTTAACAAATCTTGTCCTAAAGACAACTTCCTGACACCTTTCATCGATCAAATTCTCAACGAGTGTGCGAGAAGTAAAGTGTTTTCTTTTATGGATGGGTTTTCATGGTATAACCAAATTCAAATTAAAACTGAGTGTCAACACAAGATGACATTTATTTGTCCTTGGGGTACTTTCACATACCGGAAAATGTCTTTCAACCTTAAGAACACCGTAGCAACCTTCCAATGTGCTATGAACTTCACATTCCACGATCTTAATCATATAGTCAAAGTTTACCTCGACGATATTGGTGCTCACTCTCATAAGAGAGAGAATCACTCTACGCACCTTCGACTTGTTTTTGAAAGATGTTGTTACTATATAATTTGGTTAAACCCTCATAAGTGCATCTTTTGTGTTAGGTCTGGTCACCTTTTGGGTTTTCTAGTTTCTGAGACTGGGATCATGGTAGATCCATTAAAGGTTGAGGAAATACTTCGATTGACTCCCTTACGCACTATTAAAAAAATTCAAGGTTTACAGGGGAAAGCTAACTTTCTACGTCGATTTATAATAAATTATGCCAATATCACTAAGGGTTTCATGCGTCTTTTGAAGAAGGACACCCATTTTATCTGGGATGAGAGAGCCCATGAGTCCTTCGATGATTTGAAGAAATCCTTGGTATCGACACCTTTGTTGAAGTCTCTCGACTATAGTAGGGATTACTTTCTTTATATCGCCGCATCTGAGGAGACGATTGGTGTGGTTTTGGTTTAGGAGGATGATGAGCTCTGCGAGCATGCCATCTATTATATTAGTTGAAACTTAGTCGGTCCCAAGATTAATTATTCTCATGTTGAAAAACTAGCTTTGGTTGTGTAACACCCTATTTCCCCCAGTTTGTAAAAATAACTGGACTAGCCAGAACTGTGGAAAACTCATGAATGTGAATATGTGATGTGAATGAACCTTATGGAAAAGGTCAATGAATGTGAATAACATTATGAATTTATATTACAGGACTGCTGAGACGGGATGTGCAGGAAAAGAGACCATGATGGCAGTGGAAGGCACTTGGAAAGGTGGCGTTAACTTCCACCGAGAATTAATACCGTATTTTGACTTCACTGGCCCGGAGAACCAAAAGCGGCTCGCTGGCCCTGAATTAAATGTCTCACAGGCTAGCAGGTAGATGGCTCCTCAGGAATTAATGAGGGATGGGGAGGTGAACCACCCATCTGTAGATCCATCATGACTGACCAGTGCGAGGAAAATCGCGCCACACACAACCTCGCAAGAGGATAAGGCATGGGGTAGAAGCGATTGGGGGGCAGACACGAGGGGAGGAAGAGAACTCTGGCAATATGCAGAGTGATTGATAGCAGAGAGGAAGGAGAGTAACCTTTTCTTTTGGTCACTGGCAGACAGAGACGCAGTCTCACAACATCGTGGTCTCATCTTGGGGTGGCTAATGGTAAATCCACTGGGAGTCGCTGAGCCTACGGTTGGGTGGAAACGAGCACCCCTCTCAGTAGTTGCTTAACCCCTGGTGTTATTTCTGATAAGTGTCTTGCCTCTGGCATCTTGAAATATATATGTTTATTCTAATAATTATGCCCATAAGCTGTGAAACTGTGAATGATTTCATTGTAAGAATGTCTATATGGTATTTGATCAATACTGGTAAATGCATGTCTATAATGGAAAGACTACGTATGGATTATGTCTTCATAAATCTCTATTTATATGCTTACCAACCTAATTCAGACCGCATGTCAGATTCGTGGGAGAAAGGTACCCTTATATGCCTCAGATAGTACCCCGGGTAAAAACCTCCCCATAGAGATAACCTCCTTGAAAATCCCATCAAGAACTGGGAAAGAGAATGTGAAGGCGCAAGGCCTTAGTAACCCTACATGAGGAGGAATGATCCTCTTGAAAACCCGAGATGGCAGCATAAGGATGAAGTAACGAATCGATGGATGAGATCCTGCTGGGAGATCTGTGGTCACTCACGACCGTCAGATCGGAGGAAGAATATGGAGTGTTAAGTGCCTTATCCCTGATAAGTGTCGAATCGACGGACGAGATCCCGTTGGGAGATCTGTGGTCACTCACGACCGTCAAATTGGAAGAAGAAGCTGGAAGGTTCAGTACCTTCACCCTAAATTGGTGTTGATCGACGAACGAGATTCCATTAGGAAACATGTGGTCACGCATGACCGTTAGATTGGTAGGAGTAAGTAGGGTGTTAAATGCCTTACCCCATTGTTTTATGTGTCTTCATGGACAATGAAGAATTTGGGACCATAGATCTCCAAGGTCCATGGGAGTATCTGGATCATTGATTTTTCCACGTCCAGGGAGTCGTGGAAGAATGCACGGGTAGGAACCAATCTGAGTCGTCTGAATGATGGAGGCCACGTGTCGAGAGATTACCCATTTCGAGAATCACGAACACGAAAGTCTTGGTGACGAGAGTTCAGGATTTTCCATGGTGAAAACCCCAGAATAGATCTGAGCCGTCCGAATGATGGAGGCCATGTGTCGTGATATTACCCATTTCGGGGAATCGAGAATCACGAACTCAAAAGTCCTGGTGACGAGAGTTCGGGATTTTCCATGGTGAGAACCCTTGAATAGATCTGAACCGTCAGAATGACGGAGGCCACGTGTCATGAGATTTCCCATTTTGGGAAATCAAGAATTGCAAAATCGAGAGTCTTGGTGACGAGATTTCGAGACTTTCCAGGGTGGAAACCCCAGGATAGATCTGGGTCGCCCGATCTTGGGAGGCCACGTGTCATCAGATTACTCATTTCAGGAAATCGGGGATCAGGGATTTAGGAGTCCCGTTGACAAGAGGTCGAGCTCTCACCTTGATAAATCCCAATGGAAATAAAACTGTGGTCATATGAGAAGAGGTCATATCGACCAAGGCGTAGCCAGGGGGAGGCTAATTTCCAAACGAGGCATATTCGACACTTCGACATTTCGGTACTCAGGACACTGAGGGGTATGCTTCCCTGTGCCAACAAATCCTGAAATTAAGACTTGCAAACCCCCGTCAGTTAGTATAAGGTTAAGTATCGATCAAAAAACAAGATCCTTTCAGAGGATCCAGGGTCTGGGATGACCGTCAGATGTGGAGATGAGACGTCAACTTTAAGCTGGGGTGCGAATACGCCTTAGGGTAAGC
>ML782702.1:215655-255506 GCA_009831015.1 Picea engelmannii
ACTATGAGTTTGTGGTAGTGCCATTTGGGTTAACCAATGCCCCTGCCACTTTCATGTGCTTAATGAACAATGTACTCAGTAAATTTTTAGATAAATTTGTACTAGTTTTTATGGATGACATATTAATCTACTCTAAGAATAGAGAAGAACATGAAGAGCATCTTAGACTTGTGCTGCAAGTGCTAAGAGAGCATCAACTCTATGCTAAATTCAGCAAATGTGACTTCTTTCAGAAGCAAATACATTACTTGGGACATGTTATGTCCGAGGAAGGGGTAGCAGTAGATCCTGACAAGATCAGGTCTATCATGGAATGGCCTACCCCAAAGGATGTTTCAGACATCAGATCCTTTATGGGATTAGCAGGATACTATAGGAGATTTTTAAAAGGATTCTCCAAGATTGGTTGTCCAATCACTGCCCTCCATAAGAGGGGGACAAAATTCCTATGGACACAACAATGTGAAGAAAGATTTCAAACCCTGAAACATCTATTGACCCATGCACTCGTGTTGAAAATCGTTGACCCAGAAGCTGACTTCCTTGTGTGCACAGATGCCTGCAAGGAAGGGATCAGAGGAGTCCTTATGCAGAAAGAAAGTGTGATTTTCTATGAATCCCAAAAATTGAACGAACATGAAGTCAACTATGTGACTCATGATCTAGAACTGGCTGCCATAGTGCATGCCTTGAAAATGTGGAGGCATTACCTCTTGGGAAGAAAATTTTTACTCATGACAGATCACTGTGGATTGTGGTATTTGTTTGACCAACCAAAGCTCAATGCCAGACAAGCTAGATGGATGGCCCTCAGCGAATTTGATTTTGAAATCAAACACATTAAAGGGAAAGAAAATAGGGTGGCCGATTCCCTTAGCAGAAGCATGAAAACAATTCACCTGGCAACGGTGAGTACCTGGGAGACAGATGTCAAGAACAGAGTCAGAAATGCACAAGAGACAGATCCCTTCATTCAAACTGTGACCCTATACCTACAGCAAGAACCCGCTGGAGTAAAATATGAAGTCCACCAGATGACTGAAGGAGGTCTGCTCACTTACAGAGATAGACTGTACATTCCAAATTGTGATAACTTGAAGAGGTTCATTATGGATGAACTACATAAAAGACCATATATTGGTCACCCAGGATACCAGAAAATGATCATTGCCACCCGGAAACAATTTTATTGGCCTGGATTGAAGAAAGACATAGCCAAATATTTGGCCCAGTGCATAGAGTGCCAACAAGTTAAAGCAGAACATTGACACCTAATAGGACTATTACACCCTTTACCCATCCCAGAATGGAAATGGGAAACCATCTCCATGGATTTTATCACTGGATTGCCGACTTCAAAAAAGAAGAATGGGGCCATTATGGTAGTGATGGATAAACTGAGAAATTCTTCTCATTTAATCCCCGTCAAATCAACCTGCAACGTGATATATGTCACCCAAGTATTCATGAAAGAGGTATTCAAACTGCACGGTATGCCGAAAGAGATAGTGGCTGACAGAGACACAAAATTTACTTCCAATTTTTGGAAATCACCGATGGCTGGTTTGGAGACCAAATTGTTGTTTAGCACCGCCTATCACCCTCAAACCAATGTACAGACAGAGAGAGTGAATCAAATATTAGAGGATATGTTAAGGATGCATGTAATGCATCAACCCAGGAAATGGGAAGACTACCTGCCATTGGTAGAATTCACCTACAACAACGGCTACCAAGCATCCTTAAAGATGAGTCCCTTCGAGGTCCTCTATGGTAGACCATGTAATACTCCAGTCAGCTGGAGTAATCCTGTAAATAGGATTTCTTTTGGACCAGACATGTTGAAAGAAATGGAACAACAAGTGACTCAGATAAAACAAAATCTGAAGGTCACTCAGAACCGACATAAAAGTTATGCTGATCAAAAGAGAACTCCAAGAGAGTTCAAAATGGGAGACCATGTATATCTCATAATTAAGCCCAGAAGGAGCTCCATGAAAATGGGAGCTTGTGCCAAGTTGGCACCCCAGTATTGTGGACCCTTTGAGGTTCTAGATAGAGTGGGACCTGTACCCTATCGGCTAGCACTTCCTCCCACAGTAAAAGCACATAATGTTTTCCATGTTTCATTATTGAAGAAATATGTACATGATGCTAATCATATAATTGACTGGTCTGTGATCTAGGTGGAACTGGAGGGATAATTTCTACTAGAACCCCAATGCATATTGGATAGAAAGGAAACCCCACTCTGGAACTGAACCATTGCACAGGTACAGGTTCAGTGGAGACATTTTGGCCCAAATGAGGCTACATGGGAAATGGAGGATGCCATGAGACATGCATATCCGTTTTTGTTTACTTTTGTACATATAATTCATGTTAAAAGATAAGAACATCGAGGACGATGTTCCTTTAAGAGGGAGGGAATTGTAACACCCTGTTTCCCCCAGTTTGTAAAAATAACTAGACTAGCCAGAACTGTGGCAAACTCATGAATGTGAATATGTGATGTGAATGGACATTATGGAAAAGGTCAATGAATGTGAATAACATTATGAATTTATATTGCAAGACTGCTGAGAGGGGATGTGCAGGAAAAGAGACCACAATGGTGGTGGAAGGCACCTGGAAAGGTGGCATTAACTTCCACCGAGAATTAATACCGTATTTGGACTTCACTGGCCCGGAGAACCAAAACCGGCTCGCTAGCCCCGAATTAAATGTCTCATAGGCTGGCAAGTAGATGGCTCCTTAGGAATTAATGAGGGATGGGGAGGTGAACCTCCCATCCATAGAGCCATCATGACTGACTAGTGCGAGGGAAATTGCGCCACACGCAACCTCGCAAGAGGATAAGGCATGGGGTAGAAGCGATTGGGGGGCAGACGCGAGTGGAGGAAGAGAACTATGGAAATATGCAGAGTGAGTGATAGCAAAGAGGAAGGAGAGTAACCTTCGCTTCTGGTCACTGGAAGATAGAGACACAGTCTCACAGCATCATCGTCTCAGCTCGGGGGTGGCTAATGGTAAATCCGCTGGGAGTCATTGAGCCTACAGTTGGGTGGAAACGAGAACCCCTCTTAGTAGTTGCTTAACCCCTGGTGTTATTTCTGATAAGTGTTTTTCCTACGACATCTTGAAATATATATGTTTATTCTAATAATTATGCCCATAAGCTATGAAACTATGAATGATTTCATTGTAAGAATGTCTGTATGGTGTTTGATCAATACTGGTAGATGCATGTCTATAATGGAAAGACTATGTATGGCTTATGTCTTCATAAATCACTATTTATATTCTTACTAACCTAGTTCAGACCGCATGCCAGATTCATGGGAGAAAGGTACCCTTATATGCCTCAGATAGTACCCTGGGTAAAAACCTCCCCATAGAGATAACCTCCTTAAAAATCCCATCAAGAACCGGGAAAGAGAATGTGAAGGTGCAAGGCCTTAGTAACCCTGCACGAGGAGGAACGATCCTCTTGAAAACCCGAGATGGAAGAATAAGGATGAAGTAATGAATCGACGGACGAGATCCCATCAGGAGATCTGTGGTCACTCATGACCATCAGATCAGAGGAAGAAGATGGAGTGTTAAGTGCCTTATCCCTGATAAGTGTCGAATCGACGGACGAGATCCCGTAGGGAGATCTGTGGTCACTCACGACCGTCAGATCGAAAGAAGAAGTTGGAAGTTTAAGTACCTTGACCCTAAATAGGTGTTGATCGATGAACAAGATTCCATCGGGAAACCTGTGGTCACGCATGACCGTTAGATTGGTAGGAGTAATTAGGGCGTTAAATTCCTTACCCCTTTGTTTTCTGTGTCTTCATGGATAGCGAAGAATTCGGGACTGTAGATCTCCAAGGTCCATGGGAGTATCTGTACCATTGATTTTTCCACGTCCAGAGAGTCATGGAAGAATGCATGGATAGGAACCAATCTGAGTCGTCCGAATTACGGAGGCCACGTGTCGAGAGATTACCCATTTCGGGGAATCTGGAATCGCGAACTCGGAATTCCTGGTGACGAGAGTTCGAGATTTTCCATGGTGAAAACCCTGGAATAGATATGAGCCGTCTAAATGATGGAGGCCACGTGTCGTGAGATTACCCATTTCGGGGAATCAAGAATCATGAACTCGAAAATCCTGGTGACGAGAATTCGAGATTTTCCATGGTGAGAACCCCGGAATAGATATGAACCGTCCGAATGACGGAGGCCACGTGTCGTGAGATTTCCCATTTCGGGAAATCAGGAATCGTGAACTCGGGAGTCCTGGTGATGAGAGTTCGGGACTTTCCAGGGTGGAAACCCTGGGATAGATCTAGGCCACCCAATCTTGGGAGGCCACGTGTCATCAGATTACTCATTTCGGGAAATTGGGGATCGAGGATTCGAGAGTCTCGTTGATAAGAGGTCGGGCTCTCGCCTTGATAAATCCCGACGGAAATAAAACTGTGGTCAAATGAGAAGAGGTCATATCGACCAAGGTGTAGCCAGGGGGGGCTAGTTTCCAAACGAGGCATATTCGACACTTCGACACTTCGTTACTCGGGACACCGAGGGGCATGCTTCCCTGTGCCAACAAATCCCAAAATTAAGACTTGCAAAACCCTGTCGGTTAGTATAAGGTTAAGTATTGATCAACTAACAGGATCCTTTTGGAGGATCCAGGGTCTGGGATGACCGTCATATGTGGAGATGAGACGTCAACTTTAAGCCAGGGCGTAAATACGCCTTAGGGTAAGTGGCGAGCAGATCTAGACGGCCAGAGTCCACCCACAAAGATATACGACTGAGGTTTGATTCCAGAGCCCCCTTGTTGTTCTGCCTTTAGCGGTGGGGGGGGGTCCAGAATCGGATGTGAAACTCTCGAACAGTTGAGATTAATTCACCTTGATCAATGGTGCTTAGGTGAATTTCGGATCCCCCTTGCCATTCTTCCTTTAATGGAGGGGGGTGCTCCGGAATAGTGTGGCGTGTGAAGTGGGGCCCCCTCCTGTCCTGTCGACTACCGTGTCGCATTTCCCCCTCTCCCACCTGTACTCCACTTAACCATGCGACGAGGCCTATTCTCATTGGTTGTTCTCTATCCCTGTTGGGATTTGTTCCTATTGGTCGGTCGCTAGCCCTGTTGGGGTTCGACGGTTGCAGATTCGAACGATTAGACACCCCTGTAGCACCGAGGCACAAAATACAAATAGGCACCACTATTATTTGAACTATGACCATGACCCGCGATCACATGGGAACATAGAGAGAGAAAGAGATAGCTTGCACAAGGCCTCCGTAGGTAATTCGGGGGGCTCTGATTCAGCAGAAATCAACGAAAAATTTGATTGAGGTAGTGGGTATGTGAAAGGTTTTCATTCACATAGTCCAACTTTAACATCATTATATATTACTTTGCAAGAATACTGTGGTTTCCTATGTAAAGCCATTTCAATACATCCTTACCAGGCATATCATAGGGGGAAAATATAATAAATGGATTGTCATTTTACAAGAATTTGATCTCGATTTCGCTTCTGCGAAGTCCAAGAAATTGTTAGTCTTCATGGAGTTAATAACCAAATTTCCATGATTAGATGAGGATGTTATCCATGTTGATTCTTTTGTGGACGAAAACATTTTTCTTGTCTCGTCATCCGACCCCTGGTATGGAGACATTATTCCGTATCTTCAAACTTTGAAGTTCCCTCAGCATCTCTCGCGAGATGGACGACGACATATACGATACCAAGCTAAGAATTATACTATTTTCAGTGACACTCTGTATCGCTGATGAATAAACAATATCTTGTGTCGTTGTTTAACTCACAGAGAAGTCAATTCAGTCCTGAACGATTACCACAATGGGGCTTGTGGTGGTCATCTATCTGGGCTTGTGACAACCCAAAAATTTTTGTGAGCCAGTTATTTCAGGCCTTCTATATTTAAAGATTGTTTTGAAGTGGTTAAGAAGTGTCACCCCTGCTAGGTTTTCACTTAGAAAATGTGCTCACATCTAGCCCCTCTTCACCCAGGCATTGTCGTCGATCCCTTCACCAAGTGGGCGGTGGACTTTGTGGATTGCAACCCAACTTTGGCTGGGGGGAATCAACACATTGTTTTAGCCATTGACTACTTTAATAAGTGGGTTGAGGCCATGCCTATAGTTAAATCTGACGAGAAGACTGTAGCCTTCTTCGTATTCAATGAAATTATCACCTGGTTCGGTATCCCGGGTGAGATTGTCACTGATCATGGCAGTCACATTCAGAACAAAATGATGGAAGAACCAACATCTAAGATGGGGTTTATACATGGACATTCTTCTCCTTATTACCCCTAAGAAAATGGACAAGTAGAGGCCATCAACAAGTCTCTCAAGACCATTTTGCAAAAAAATGTCAGGCAGAGTAAGTCCGACTGACACATTATGCTATATCCCGCACTCTGGGCATACCGAACCTTGGTCAACACTGCCACCAAATTTTCCCCTTTCCAGTTAGTACACGGTGTGGAGTCGATATTACCTATTGAATGTGCAATCCCTTCTCTGAAGTTGGCAATCACACTCCTACCTGACACTTCCGATATCGAATGATGCCTTGTACACCTAGAGAGTCTTGACGAGAAACGTCGAGACGCCTCTACGGATATCAAGGTGAACAAAAGATGTGTCAAGGTCCAATACGATAAGTATTTCTGTCCTCAGTTGTACGCTGAGGGTGACTTGGTTCTATTATATGATCAAGCCAAATAACCATTGGGGGAAGGCAAGTTTAAACCCATGTGGAAGAGTCATACCCAAGATCTGGGCACACCAACCACTTGCCGCTGCATGGCTTTCGACAGATCTTCTACCTGAACCATTAGAATCCTATGAGTCAAATGAGACAGGTTTCCCTACATGTTTTGAAGGACTCTCTCATCTTCTCCTCTCGTTGCCTCATCTCCCTAGTTCCTCGAATGGTGTCGAGGAAGCCCTTTCGATGTTCACGGACCCACATCTGTGTTACACAAGTGTCTAGTTAGTACTTAAGAATCATCCAAAAATATTTTTGTTTCACTATACAAAAATACAAAAAAAAATGAAATATTTAAAAAACATTTGACATACCTATGTCCCCGTAGGCGGTCCCTGGTGGGAGTGGCATGTCTGAATCCCCTCTAAAGTCCATCCCTGCATAGGGATAGTCATCCTGAGCAATGACTTGTCGCTACCACCAGTAGAAGAAATCTTTGTTGTAGGGTGTGGGCACCCTACCTCCCCCCTGTCATCTCATTACCTCGATCCACCATACCATGGCTAGATCGCGAGGTCCTCTCAGAAAAATATCGACTCTAGGTCCCGAACCTTGAACCCGCTCGAAGAAAAAATTGCATAAGATAGAGGCAAACCCGAAGTTCCTCTTGCTACCCTGTTTGCACTCTGTCAGTTGGCTCTTCATATTTGCCAGTAGTGAGGTACAACAATCATATACTGTGGGTCTCAAGCACTCTACATCATAGAACATGAGTGACCTTGATTCCTAGTGCAACGAAGTCGATCCTATGATCCTGGTCAACACGAGGACAACAATCTTAAGGATGAGATAATTTATCGCTCGGATGGGGAGTTGACTCCCGACCTTCAGAGTCCTTGATACACAGTGGGCATATATGTACTCCTCTATTTTCATTCTGCTCCCTACTCCCAGTAATTTGAGGTTTACGACCTCATCCTGATGCGATAATCAAGTCAAAAAGTAGATATCCTATACTTCAATCCTCAATGGTTTCCCATTGAGGTTGAATCTTTCACTGTCAGGGTCCTAGTAACCCACAAGCATCTCAAGAAACCTCACCTGGGCCCTCATCCCTTTGAGTGCCCAAAATTTATATAATCTGCATCTTTTCAAGGCCATTTGGGCCCTAGGATCTCTGTCCACAGCAACATCTACCTCCTCGTGCTCCCTTTCCCTCCATTCTAGTGCCATCCTGCCAGATAAAAGTCAAAATTTGAGTTAGCAACCATAGAAGTTATTGATTACACACTTGTACGCGAGCTTCTTCATTTATAGTTGTCTATAGGGCTGAGTATATGCACCCTTTAGTTTGCACAATCGGGTATAACCCAACGTATACGTGACCCGATAAGTGGCAGCCCATGTACACTGAGTTACCTAATTTGCGCCCTAATTTACTCAAAATTTGAAATCTAATTTAAAAATTTAATCCTATAGAAAGGAGGAGGAGGGGAATATGAATTACCTGGTCCATACTTTTTCTGATTTCGTCACCTGACGCTCCTGCAATCACCAGTTGAATTTTGGAGGTAATTTGGTCCAATTTTCACTATGTGGGTAAAAAGTCAAAATGACATAGTAATTTTTTGTTTTGTTACTATTTATAACAATTTTTACCCACTTTCTATAGTTTTGAGTCATTTTTTCGCCTAATGGACTAATACAGAGGTCGACTGAGGTGGTTTTTGTAGTTTTCACTAGGGTTTTTTGTGGATTTCAACGTTATGTTGGTTGTTCATCACCACAGGCAAGTATTTTCACTACCCAACATATAGGATAGGTATCCATTCCATCATGCATTTTTGCGTTGTCCTATAACTATCACTTTTTATGCCGTAGGTACGAACCCATTTGTTGCAACACATAACCTTCCATCTGCTATAAATAGTGTTGTTATCAAGTGGTAGATACTTACCAAACATGGGTGCCCTAGTTGGATCCTCTACTTCATTTGGTGCACATGCAGTGATTTTTCCATAGGATCATGAGTCCCTTATAGCTAGTACATGACTTTATGCTGAGCCTCATTTCTCACTCATAAACATGCTGCCTTATACCTAGAGGACTCCCAACCGAGTTTAATTTAAGCTCTTTTCCAACTCGTCTTCAAAAAGAGAAAAGATTTCCAAGTGAACTTGTTTCTTTCACACTCGTAAATTGGATTTGAAATGACGTCTATTTGACAAAAGTTTATCCCTTTTTCACACCAAGTAGACTAAAGGTCATAAAAAAAGACATTTTTTGGCATTAATTTTTTATTGCATCTCATGCCCTTGCTTGTAGTATTGAGCCTTTAGCTAGTTCTCTCTTTGCATTATAAACCATTTGCCTCAACAATTTTTGTATCCTCAGCCAAGTAGAGCCTCATTTATATCCTTCACAATTTGACACCCCATACCTAGGAGGGAACATTCCCCCGAGTGTCCATCTCTCGCATGCATCTCCTTGCATTGAGAATAGGTATGTTGTACTACCGGAACTAGTTTTTCTTACTTGCGACACTCGTTTCCTCCTCTGTATCATAGCATTCATTTGTCTATGAAAAAATAAAAAAGACGGGCAGGAAGAGAGTATTATCTTATATTGGAAGCATTTGTGTTGCCTTTGAACAAAGCACAAATTTATTGAGTCCATTTGTCATCATAATTTTGAGATTATAATGGCCTTAAGAAACCAAGCTCGTTACAGAGTCTTCTCTACTGACTGGTTACTCTTCCAGTCCCTATAGAGAATTTCATTGATGCCTCCTGCATCTCATGGTTTCATCATTGAGTCTATGCTACCAGAGTCTTCCATATGTATCATGCTCTTGTTCAAAGGAAGTCTATCAACCTATGTTGGCCATTTCTTAGAAGTCTTGACTTTGCATGTCAGCCATACCCTCAGTTTGTCTTAGAGTCACATGATACTGTAGTCCTATCACACACCCTGGTCCTACTTTCATCATTGGTAGGTAACCTTGAACCTAACAGTCAACATTTCATCATTGGTCATTGACTGGGTAGTTTCCCTTATGTTTGATGGCAAGACATATATTCACACATTGGGATTCATGAAGTGTCTTGGATGCCATTAGCCTTATTGGTGGTTTTCTCACCTTTGTCAACAATTTTCCTCATTGGTTGTTATTTAGAGGGAATTTTCCGTGTACCACTTGCACTTGGCTATGAATGACACAGGTGTTGAAAGTATGCCAATGTAGGCACCTTTCATCTCCCCCAGTCCAAAATTGTTGCATGTCCCCATGCAACCAACAATCACTCAGTGTTAGAGAAATCAGGGTGTCCATAAAGGTCACTGACACTACAATATGCCTCCCCTACTTCCTCCTTCTTTTCACTAGTGTCATGTCTTGTTGTAGCTCCTTTGTCTTCTGCTAGTTCTTTCTCTCTTTCTATTTGAGTGGCCTCATCAACTAACATAAAATGTGTAGTGTGGACAATTACTTCATTCGTTTCTTTGATTTTAGTTGTTTCTTGTGAAATGGTGAAGGGTTCCCTTATAATAAGAGGACTTGTTGTAGGGCAACCTTATTTCTGAGGTGTCCTTTGTTCATCAGGATCATCCTTCCACATTTTCAAATTGAGTTGTAGCTTCCATTTCTTCATTCTCAACATTATGTTTTTCTTGACCAATGAGGCATAAATAGGTAACGAGTGTGGGATGCTTACCCAGGCTGTGGAAGTAAGCTTCCTATTAGGCTCAATGGTCTCTATTTTTGGTTCATGATGCCCTCATTCTTGTGCATTAGCTGAGTCATCTCCACAAGTGTTTCCTATTGGATCATCAAGCTCTTCTACTTCCCATTCTTCCTTATCTGAGTCCTATGAGTGGGTAGGTTTTTCCCCAAGAGTGCCTCCTACTGGTTCTTTTGTAACAGTAAGGGCCTCTGGTTCTAATTCTTATTTCTCTTCTAGATTGGAAATTTTTTCATCAAGAGTACCTCTTTCTGGTTCAACAAGAGCCTCTGGTTACTGTGGAGGAGCTCATGGATCTCCATAGTGCTCTAGTTCATTTGTTTGAGACTAATGAGGCTTGGAAGAGTCTTCTTGAGGGGTGCACTCTTCTGGTTCTTGAGGAATAATGGGAGCCTTTTTCTGTGTTTCTTCCTTTTGTGTTGTATTCTCTACCTCTCATGTATCATGTTCCCTAGAATGACTCTTCACTAGATATTGTGGGACAGTGGGATATTTTTCTTCTGGTTCTTCTTCATCTAAATATGATTCGAGGAGAGCAATAAGCCCTTCTCCAAGAGCGCCTTGTTATGGTTCTTGTGTGTCATCCAAGGCCTCTTCAACTTCCAGGTTGATTCCCTCCATTGGTTCTTGTGTGTCAGTAGAGGGTTTTATCTCTACTACTATTTTCTGGTCTCATTTCTAGTCTTGTTCTTTCTGCTCAACAATTTTTATCCTTTTATGTTGAGTTGCAGTTGTATGGATGGTTCTTATTTTCTTAGGCATGAGGGGTTGTCTCTTTTTGAACCCTCTGAGTCTCTTTGTATGGGGTTTTATGGTGGTCACTTCAACATCATTTTCATGGTCTTTCTTCAATGGATTTACAACATGATGACCCTTTCTCCTACTTTTTCTTTTGGGTTTCTTTGGTGGAGGTGTTGCAGCATCGACGACATTGTTAGTTGTTTGTGGAATTGCATTTGTTGCCTCTTCCGGTATTAGAAGTGCAACCATTGTTGGTTGAGATACTTGAATCATAGCCACTGTGTCCACATAAAATATCATAGGTGGTTGAACAATACTACTCCAAGTGCGGCTTTCCCTATGCAGGGAATGTTCAACCAATAGCTTGATAAGGACATGGTGTGAGAGGGGGTCACTAGGGTTATTTTCCCTTTGGATGAGTGTTGTCCTCATCTACAACATTCTGAACAAGAAGTATATATATATATTTTTTTTAAGTTAAGATTATTATTATTATTATTTTTTTTTTTTTTTTTTTTTTTTTTTTTTTTNAATACATATATATTTTTTTAAATGGTTGTTTTTTGGGGAAATTTTAATTTTTTTTCTTATCATTTTAGTGTTTTTTTCACCTTTTTTTAAATTTTTTTTGGGGGGGTTTGAATATATTTTTTTAAATGTGTTTTTTTCTTCATTTAAAAAAAAATTGTGAAGATTTTCTCCTTTTTATTTATTTACTTTTTTAAGTAAATTTAACAAAAACAAACATTAGTAAATAAATTTTGAATTAACCATTTAGTATCCAATTTTGAGTTTTTTTTGCATAGGGATCTATTGTGAAGGCCATAGTTTCAATTAGGTCGTAATCAACCATAATTTTAACATTTTGAAAAAAACATTTTGCTTCATGTAACATAATTTTTTTATTTAGGTGTCGATTTGAAGGTTTTCCTGAGCTATTGTATGAGTTTTGAAAGTCATGTTTTATAAATATTGTAATTTTGACCCTGTTTGAAAAGTGGTGCTACTGGTAGCACCACCTTTTGATTTGGGGGTTGATTTTCATGTTTTTTATGAAAAAATATGGGTTTTTTGGGCCAAAGTTCTTGTTAAGTTGGTAACTTTGTTTGGAGGCATTGCACGTATTCCATCCAATCAGATTGTTCTATAATTTATCTGATGTTGTCATAGACCTCGATTAAGAATGCTTCAGCAGGTTCCCTGCGTATCAATGAACCTCCCATGGTTCCTTCTTTCTGCTAACTTTGATTGTTTGTGGTTGCAGATGAGATGTGTATTAATCTTTTGGAGAATTTTGAATTACTGTAATAACGATGGTGGGTATGGTAATAAAAGTGCAAGATCGTGAATATAGAAATGATGTTGTAAGGTGGAGGTTATGGAGGAATGATAATAGACACATTCCATTAAAACTATTCATTGCAAATTCTTATTGGAACACGTAACTATCTCTTCTTACCTCAAGTGGTTGTATGAGTACAATGTTGATGGAGTTGTGGTGGTGGAAGAAAAAGTTTCATCAACAGCCTTAACAATAATTCCAGCATCGACATTGTTGTTTTTGTGGATCAGAGGTCCAATAACAGTGATGCTGACAAGGTGAAAGTTGCAAGAGAAGTCACAACAATGTAGTTGAAGTGATGGAGCTGCAACACTGGGAGTTGCAACATCGTTGGCATGGACAAAGAGCGTAGAAGAGAAGTACAAAAAATAAAGTTGAAAGAAGAGTTGCAACAATGGAAATGAGAGGGGAGAGGTTTGGAAAATGAAGTGGAGCTGCAAGTGGAGTTGTAGCAACGAAAATTGCAACAAAGGGAATTTCAACAACGAGAATAGTTGTGGCAAAGGGAATTGCAACAACAAGAATTGCAACAATGGGAATAGTTGCGGCAATGGGAATTGCAACAAAAGGAATTGTCACAAGGGGAATAGTTGTGGAAAAGGTAATTGCAATGAGGGAAATTGCAGCAACGAGAATAGGCATGTAAAAGGGAATTGCAAACGAATTATCCAATCGAGATTCGTTCTTCCTGAACGAGTTCCAATTCACTATCGGGCCACCCATTTTGCGATCTTCCTAAAAAATGATTTCATTGATAAGGGTCGATGATATAGGTGAAGCCTATGTCCATTAGCCATTATAGGAATTCCTTCTTCATCTATGGTACGTCATTTGATGGCCCGACTATCATATATTGTATCAATCTCGTATAGACCAAGATATCTGGTGTAAAATTTCCCTTTGAAATCTTTGAACTTGGAATCAACTAGTAATTCCCAATCTCCAACTTTAAACGTTTTTTCTTGATAAACTTATCATGCCACTTGGCCTTTTGATGTTGTATCATTGTGGCTTGGTGTAGGGAATCCTATCGTAGCTCATCCAACTCGTTAATTTGAAGAAGTCTTTGTTTCTAAGCCTTTCATAGGTCCAACCCGAGTTGTATTGTTGTCCTAAGTGTCTATATTTTTGTCTCAATGGGAAGTATTAATATTTTCCCATATACTAACTCATAAGGTGTGCATCCTGTAGTAGTTCTCTAGGTGGTTTTGTAGGCCCATAAAGATTCGAGGAGTCTATTAGACCAATATTTAAGGTGCAATCTCACATTTTTAGTGATAATGGCCTCAAGGATCTTATTAGTCCCCTCTACTTGTCCATTTTCCTATGGGTGATATAATGTTGTTACTTTTTGCTTGATTTTATATTTTTCCATCAGATCTATGATAAGACATGATGTGAACTAATTTCCTCCATTGGACACTATCTCTAATGGTATCCCAAACCTTAAAAAGATTTCTTCATGGAGAAACTCAACTGCTACCTATTTGGTTGTTGCCAGAAGTGTTTTTGCCTCCATCCATTTTGTGACATAATCCATACAAACAAGGATGTAGGAGTGCCAATGGGAAGGGGGATTTATTGGTCCCACAAAATCAATGGCCCATTTGTCAAAATGTTCTAACACCAATTGTGGTTTTAGTGACATTTCATTTTCTTGTATAGGTCTATCCATGCGTTGACAATTATCACAACTCTTCACATACTCTTTGGCATGTCTGAAAATTGTGGGCCAATAATACCCCTGATGGAGTGCCTTGTACCTAGTTCTTTATCAAAAAAATGTCCCCACATGGCCCATCATGACAATATTTTAGTATCTCATGGATTTTGTCTTCTCATACACATCTTAAAATAATCAAATTAGGACTAGTGTAAAAGAGGCAACCATCAATCCATGAAAAAAAATCACTTTTCCTGACTATACTTTTTCATTCTTTGGGAGTAAGATGTTGTGGGAGTTTTCCTGCAACCACAAATCTAGCAATATCTACAAACCATGGTGATTTAGTAGATACTAAGAAGATATGGTCATCTGGAAAGCGATCTTCTACTAGAGATTCATTTTGATGTTATTCTAGAAAGAAAGTCAACAACTACATTATCTTTTCCTGGTTTATTTAATATGGTAATGCCAAATTCTTGTAATAAACACAACCATATAGTGACCTTGCCATTGGTGATTGGTTTATTCATTAAATACTTAATAACAACATGATTAATATGTAAGATTAAAGGATATCCGGTAATGTAGTGCCAAAACATGTTTATTACATGAGTAACAACAATAAACTCTTTTTTCAGTTACCGTATAGTTTAATTCTGTGGGCGAGAGATTCTTACTGACATAGTAAATTTAATATGGGTCTTTTCTTTATAGTTGTACTATAATAGCTCCAATGGAAGTTTTTGATGCATCTGTGGAGAGGTAGAATGGGAGGGACCAATCAAGTCCTCGTAAGACAGGAGCTTCAGACACTTTGATTTTCAATTCATCAAGTGCATGATGGCATGTATTTGTCCATGAAAACTCAATATATTTTCTAAGTAAATCAAATAACGGACAGGAAATTTGTGAAAACATTTCAGTAAATCGAAGGAAGTAATCGGCATATCCCAATAAAATTCATACCTTCTTTTGTGAAGTTGGAGTTGGAAAGTTTAATAGTATCTGTACTTTTGTTAGATCTACTTGGATACCTTTGGTTGAGATGTGGTTTCCTAGTACAATGCCAACAATTAAAATCATAAAACATTTTCCATTGCCGAGGGAAATGTTTGATTCCTTACACCTTAAAAATGTTTTCTCTATATTGGATAATGCATCATCAAATTCATCCCCATATGTTGTGAAATCATACATATATATTTCCACACAATCATGAATTAGATCGGAAAATATACCAATAACAACTCGTTGAAATATGGCGGAGGAATTGTATAACCCAAATGGTAGAACAGGGTAGGAAAATATCCCCCAAGGGTAGTTGAATGTTGTTTTGTCTTAATCTTTGGGTGCAATTTTGGATCTGGTTATACCCACTAAATCCGTCGAGGAAAGAAAAATATTTATTTTCGAACAACATATCCATGACCTCGTCAATGAAGTGGAGTGGGAAATGGCCTTTATGTATTTCTTTGTTGATTTCTCTTATATAATCGACATAAATTCTCCATTTACCATTTTTATTTGGTACTATGACTACAAGGGAAACCCATTGGCTATCAAAAATTGGGTAGATGAAGTTGGCTATAAGCAATTTATGTAACTCCTCTTTGACTATGTCCTTCAATGTTGGATTCATCTGATGTTGGGGTTGGCGGATGGGTCTATATCATTCCTTAATATATATGTGATGTGTGCATAGGTTAGGATGGATTCCCTTGATGTCAAAGTAATCCCAGGCAAAGGCATCATTGTGATTTTGCAGTGCTTTAATAAGTCACTCTTTTTATTGTTCAATTAGTCCTTGGTTTATTTTAAAGGTTTTTTGTGGCATGATTTCTATAGTTTCTGTAAGGGATCCTAGGTATTTTCCTGGTGGGGATTCGTATTCGATGGGTGAGATGATTTTTGAGGCTAGAGAAGCATGTGTTTTCGATTGCATAAATTGCTCAAGAATATGTGTGTTTTCTGAGGAAGAGGAAGAGGCCATAAAATCGTTGATTCCGTCGCCCTTTGTTTTATCTCTTATGTCTAAGTATTGATTTATGGAGAGGAATTGATGGGCTTCCCCTTCTTCCTCACTATCTTCTACGTCAACCCAAAGTGGTGTTCCTAGATCTATGCTCATTTTGGTAGGAGGATATAGGGTTAATTTTTTTGTGGATGTCCCATGGGATATAGTCATGTTTCCTGACCTACAACTGATGTAGGCATCGACAATGGACAACTAATTCCATCCCATGATTAGAGGATACCCTCCTAGAGAGGTTTTGGGTTGTAGGACCATGAATTCAATGGGATATTCCCATAAATCCACATATATCACTACATTTTCTAAGATTCCCTCTAGTTTAGTATTTGATCTATCAACGAGTTGAAATATGGTTGGGGTTCCCCTAAGTCCTGTAATACCTAAGGATTGCATGGTATCACATTTCATAATGTTGATGGTATCCTATGGGTCGATTAATGTGTTACTAATAAGTGTATTGTTGATATTCATGTCAATGACTAGACTTCCCAGGTCAGGGTATGTGTTATATTCTTTGCATGACTAGCTATATTGTTTGCTACATTTCGTTGGGCGAGCAGGGGAAATTCCCCTAAGAATTTTTTTCCTCGGGAAATGTGTCACATTTTTGCCTCATTTTTTGTGTCGCCTCGATTTTCATTTCCTTTGTTGGGCAGTTTTTCAGCACATGGTTTTTATCGATGGTTTTCTATTTCCAGTTAAGGAATTAGGGTTGTTGACTAATCCAGGTCATCAGGTTAGGGTTTTGGATTTCATTGGCTCCTATATGTATATTGTATTGTAAACAATGTATCACTATGAATGAATATAGAATATGTTGGTTTTCCGGGTTTGGGTTTCCAAGGGAAAAATCTTTGTGTAATGTGTGTATTTGCAATTGTATATTTTATGTTCTTTTATTGAAAATCAGTTTGCAGTAAAATATTGTACAAGGTTAAAATCTAGATTTGGTATCAGATATTTGTTGGCTTTAGGGGGACACCTTTGTGGTATATTTTTTGGCGCAATACTGTGATAAGCCTTGTTACAGTGGGAGATCTGTGGTTTTTATTTTTCAGGTGAAAAGAAATGGTGAGCAGTTTTAAAATGGAGATCGAGAATTTTAATGGGAAAAGTTTCGAGCTATGGAAGATGTGTTGGTGGGAAAATATCAGTGGATCGTGGTGGATCTAGGCACTGCACCTACAGGAACTTCAACAGATGATTGGAAAAAGTTGGATCGGAAGGCGAGGAGCACAATCTGACAGTGTCTCTCATATTCAGTATTACTGAATGTGTAAGAAGAAGGTACAACCAAATATTTATGGGATAATTTGGGGAAGTTGTATCAATCTAAGTCCCTAGTAAATAAAATTTTCCTGAGAAAGAAGTTGTATAACATGAGGATGAGAGATAGAGACTTGGTGCAGAGCATTTGAATGCCTTCAATATTGTGGTAAGTCAGTTACTATCTATTGACATTAAAATTTCAGACGAAGATAAGTCTATCAATTTACTGTGATCTTTACCAAACTCATGGGATAGTCTGGCTTTGGCCATAGGTAGTAATACAACTGCATTGAAGTTTGATGAAGTGGTATCATCCTTGTTGTTGGAGGAGATGAGATGAAAGAACATGGAAGGACAGAGCATAGATGCATTATTTGAAAGAGGACGCTCCTAGGAAAGAAATAGATCTAAGTCCTCAAGTGGTAGATCTAAGTCTAAGGGTAGATCTAAATATCCCAGAAATTTTGTAAAGGTATGATGGAGATGTGGAAAAGAAGGGCAATACAAGAAGCAGTGTAGATCCAAAATTGAGAAAAAGAAGGGATCTGAAGAAGCTACTTATACAAAAGAAAAGACCTCCAAGGAAGAAGGATGGGATGTGTACTTGGATTCTTCAAGAAAACATGGAGATCATGAGGCATGGTTGGTTGAATCAGGTGCATCCTTTCATATGACTCCCCATAGGGAGTGGTTCTGTGAATATGAAAGGTAAGATGGAGGTAATGTTTTTCTAGGTGATGACTCAACAACCAGAATCATAGGTCGAGGAAAATTAAAGTTGAGGGTCATAGATGGAAGGATCAGAACACTACTTGGTGTTCTGCACATCCCAGGTTTGGTCAGAAATTTGATTTATGTAAGCAAAATGGTTGATGTAGGGGTAAAAACAATATTTGAAAACGAAAATTGCAGGATGGTTCGAAGAGAAATGATGTTGTTGAAGGGAGTTTGGTTTGGAACTCTGTATATGCTGCAAGGAAGCACTATTAGTGATTGGGTTAAAAGTTCCATTATTCCTAATATGGGATTTGAAGAAGAAATATCTCCTACAATATCTATAGAAAAGGTTATCTTGTGGCATCAAATACTAGGGAATATCGGAGAGAAGGGTCATTGACTACTACACTGTAAAGGTATGGTTGAATTTATGTCTAACTGGTCTCTAGATTTTGATTTAAATGAACATTGAGTATATGGGAAGCAGAATCAGGTAAGATTCCCCTTTGGTGCAATGAAGGAAGAAGAAATTTTACAACTAGTTCACAATGATGTGTTTGGACCTGTTTCGGTTCCATCATTGGGAAAATCTTTGTACTATGTCTCATATATAGATGACTTCTCAAGGAATACTTGGATATATTTCTCAGGAAAAAATATGAAGTATTTGATAGGTTTAAAGAGTTTAAGGCTCTTGTTGAGAATAGAACAGAGAAAATAATTAAGGTGTTGAGGATAGATAATGGCAGAGATTTCTACAGGAATGAATTTGAAGAATTATATAAGAAGTGTGGTATAGAAAGGCATAATACTACTCCATATACACCTCAACAGAATGGAGTTGTAGAAAGGATGAACATGATGTTGATGGAAAAAGAAAGGTCCATGCTCAGCGGTGTTAGGTTAGGGAAAGAATTTTGGGCAACGATAATGAGTACTGAATGTTACCTGGTCAACAGATCACCCTCATCAGTGTTGGATGAAAAGACTCCACAAGAGGTTTGGATTGGTAAGAAACCTTCTCTCACACATCTCAAGGTATTTAGCTATGAGGCCTATGTTCATGTTCCAAAGGAAAACATGAGTAAGCTAGATAAGAAGGTTGAAAAGTGTATCTTTATTGGGTATAAAGATGGTTTCAAAGGTTATAATCTTTGTAACCCAGAAAATAAGAAGGTTGTGTATAGCTGAGATGTGGTATTTAGAGAAATGAAGGATGTTGTTAAATAGGAATTCCTACCAATTAAGTAAGAACCAGAGAAAATAGAGTTTGATTTAAGGGATGATGAATCAAAATTTACAAAAGAACATGAATCAGAAGAAGAAGATCCTCATACTCTAGTATTGAGGAGATCGGTTAGAGAAATAAGGCTACCAAAAAGGTATACTCCATCTGATTTCCATTCAAATTTTTCTTTGTCTATTACTGATGATGATCCTAGAACTGTCAGGGAGGCAGTGTATTCAGAGGATAGAAAGCTTTGGGAAAAGGCCATGGATGAAGAAATGGAAACCTTACATAAGAATGAGGCTTGGGGTCTAGTGGAGTTGTCGACTGGAAGAAATCCCATTGTCAGCAAATGGGTATTTAAAAAGAAGTTGAATGCAGAAGGAAAAGTGGAGAAATACAAAGCTCGGTTAGTAGCAAAGGGTTATTCCTAGGTTGAGGGAATTGATTTTGGTGAGATTTTTTCTCTTGTTGCAAAGTTAACTTCTATAAGATTTATGTTATATGTTGCTACTGCATTTGATTTTGAAGTAGAACAGATGGATGTGAAGACAACATTCATACATGGGGATCTAGAATAATAAATATATATGAAGCAACCATAAGGATTTGCTGTGAAGGGGAGAAGGAGTTGGAAACAACAAGGAGATTATCTAGGATGTGAAAAATCATTTTTTCTCTAAATTTGACATGAAGGATCTTGGTGCTTCAAATTTCATTTTGGGCATGAAAATTAGAAGAGATCGGAAAAAGAGGAAACTCTGGTTAAATTAGAGAAAATATGTTGAGACAATATTGCATAGGTTTAATATGCAGGAATGTAAACCGGTCAAGTTCCATATTCCTGTTGGTGTAAAGTTATTTGCATATCAGTGTCCCAAGACACAGGAATAGGAGAAGGAATGTCTTGTGTTCCATATGCGAGTGAAGTTGGAAGTTTGATGTATGCAATGGTTTGTACTATATCATACATTTCACATGCAGTGGGAGTTCTGAGCAGGTATATGTTAAAACTAGGGAAGGAGCATTGGACAACAATAAAAAGGGTTTTCAGGTATTTGCGTGGCTATAACACCCCGAGTTTTGAACCCCCATTTTAAATAATGTGTTTTTACAATGTTGAGAGCCTAGAGTGCCCAAACAATTATTAAAAGGCTAGTGTGCCCAAGAAATGTAAATTTTTTATCATTATTAATAAAAGTACATCGGCGGATGCTAGATGGACAAGGACTAGAGTTATAGGGAGCTATGATTCCATAAGAGAGGGGGATTGAGGGGATAAATGTTATTTCCTATTTTAATTACCCTTTTGTCTAAGGGAGTGGATCAATTACGTAAGCTTCTTGGGGGAGGCCGAGAGGTTCTTGATTCCCCACGAAATACTTAAACCCGCCCCTAGTCTATTGGGGGGTTGGCTGATTGATCGTTCACTCCTTCATTCACTTATGCATTCATTCACTTGTTCACTCATTCATTCATCCCATCCTTACCTATCACTCATTGATCCATCCTCATTTGCATCTTGGCTTGGGAAAGGGAAATGAATTGTCGAAGAGTAGCCATGGTATTGTTGGTCGTAGTGGTCACTAGTGTAATCCAGCCATGACTTGAGGCCTGCATGTCTGAGATGTGATGGCATGTGTCCAACCTTGTTCATAGTTGCGAGTCCTAAGAGTTCCAACATTGAGATTTTGGACCAGTTGCACAAGAACTCTGGAAGGAGAAGGACTACCTAATGGACTGCGTGGCAGAGAAAGGTGGAGGTCCATTCTCTTGGGTGGTGCAGGCTGGGTAGAAGAGAGTTGGGTACTTGGATTGTTGTGAGTGGTGGGAAAGCATGTGAGATATTGAGTGCTTACTGGTTTGGGAAGCCAAGTAACACTCCAGAATCATCCTTGTGGATTCATAGCCCTGGCTCGGGGGTAACACTGCTATTGAGATTTGGAGTAGTAGTGTCTACGATTGGGTGGAGCGTCCTTGGTCTACAGCCAGTTGGTGTCATGTTTTATAAAGATAAGTGCTCTCTGTTATGGTATTATTTACTTATATATGAATGTATTTCCATTGTGTATTTAATTATCATTTAATTGAATCTTTAGAATATGCATGCTTGCTGGTTATTGTTGTGCATGTCATTAAATTCTTTCTTTTATGCATCCTTATTAATTTAAAAAGGGTATCGATAAGAGAAATAAGTCCAAGGGAGGGCTTGAAGGTAGCGTACCCCGACCTGTGGGTGGTGAGGTATGTTACATATTGGTATCAAAGCCTCTGGTTGAAACATTGGGCCAGTATGGGCTGGGTATTTTGGTCAGAGTCTCGTGGTTGAGATCGAATTCTGACTGTGAAGTTGAAAATCTCAGGAGGAATGGAGTTGTAGAATCTACGCAGGATATAGAATGTCATATATCCTTTGTAAGGGTTCGAAGGATCGTGACTGTTCCTTTTGAATTTGGGAGCGATCGCCAATGTGGGATCAATAAATATCCGGGATCATAGGATCGGAGGGCAGGTGAACAAGGGTTGTCCGATGAAGGTGGAGAAAAGGTTAATTTACAACCGTTAGATCTCATTGGAGAGAAATCGAGGGTGGGGAGGCATTACAGGGATTGGAAAGGAAATTAAAGTTTCTCCAAGTTGTGAGCCCACGATCACTCAGGGTCATTGATCTTTCTAGATCAACAGATCAATGATGGATATTGATCCCACTACGGACGATCATCTTCACATTGCGGAGATCGGGAAGGAAATTAAAGTTTTTGAAATTTGTGAGCCTACAATCACTGAAGATCATTGATATTTCTAGATCAACAGATCAACGATGGATATCGATCCCACTACGAACGAGCATCTTTTCATTGCGGATATCGGAAAGAAAATTAAAGAGTGAGCAAGTTGAGTCTCTGCAATCACTCGTGGTCGTTGATCTCGTAATTCAGGAGGAAGTAAGAAGAAGCTGAGTTAGTAAAGGAATCCTGAAAGCTCGAAGATCCGAAGAACTAGAGTAGATTCAGACCATTGATCAAAGTGGACACATGGCAGGAGGTCCTACACTCCTGCGGATAACCACTTCAAAAGAAAGACAGATGCGAGAAGCCAGAACTCCCGAAGGCCCGAAGCCCAGAGTTCATTTCGACCGTCCATCAACAAGGACATGCGGCGCCAAATCTATCACTTCAGAGACTTAGTACTCTGGAAGGTTTTGCAGAGCGAAGAACTAGGGAAAAAACTACCTGAAGTCCCGAAGTATTTGAGGAGCGTTGATCTCAAATCAACAAGAACCATTGATCTTGCAGCAGTATCTCCCAAAGTCCATAATTGATATAGACCGTCCGATAAGGGAAACACATGTTGGTAGATTGGTCAGTTCGGGAATTTGAAATTGGGGATAATTTGAAGTGTTCTAGTGTGGAAACTCCCAAATCCTGAAGTCTCGAAGCCCGAAGAGCCGAAATGGTGGGGCATAATGACGTCACCTGGAGCTGATGTGGACCCTAGAATGCAAGCATAAAATCTTCCGGAGCCCGAAATTTCGAAGCGACATGTCTTGTGAATGTCACCTAGTATGACGTGGACACAAGGGATGTGTTCCACGTGTCAGTGAGTTTTGAACCTGTGAAGGATTGAAATTTCATATAGAATTTGACACGTGTCACCCACCTGATTAGGCCACATGTTCGGTTCTAGTATTTTGCCACATGGTGAGAGATCATGAAGTTCGAAGACGGGGCACTCCAAAGGAAAAAGATGTGATAGTTACGTTGGATCAAAAACTCCCCAAGGCATGAAGGTAGAAGTACATATCAACCGATGATCTTTGAGACACACGTGTCGATGAATCGTCGACTTCGGGTGAAAGAACTCCAGGAGAAAGTGAAGGCAGAGAGTTTGAAGCTCCCAAAGCCTGAAGAGCTAAAGCAATTCACAATCATTGATTTGTGAGAGACACACATCGACGAATTGTCAACTTCAGGTGAAAGCACTATGGGAGAAAGTGAAGGCATAGAGTTTGAAACTCCCGAAGCCCAAAGAGCCGAAGCGATTCACAACCGTTGATCTGTGAGAGACACACGTCGACAAATCGTCGACTTCGGGTGAAAGCACTCCAAGATAAAGTGAAGGTGGATAATTTGAAACTCCCAAAGCTCGAAGAGTTGAAGTGATTCATAGTCGTCGATCCGCAGAAAGACATGCATCGACAGATCGTGAAATTTGGGTGGAAGCATTCCGGGAGGAAGCAATCGGGGGAATTTGAGACTTTTGAAGGCCGAAGTCTCGAAGTGGACTAGAACTGTTGATTTGAGGTGAACGTGTGGTGCCTGATTTAGAACTCCGGGTACAGAGTACTCTGGGGATAAGCAGAGGTAGAAAGTGATGAACACCAAAAGCGTGGAGTCCCGAAGTGTATCTCGACCATTGATCATGAATGAGGATGAGGACCATGGATCTGGTCCTGCCTGAAGGTTCCAAAGTTGCGAAGCACCAGGAAGGATTTGGTCACGGTTTCTAGCCATGGTCACCCGGGGAAGTGGTTCAAAGGGAGTGCCTGTGCAGAATTAAATTATGTATCATTCAAGGGATAACATGGAAGTGTTATACGTTGCATATTGATACATATATTCTCTTCATGAATTGAGAAGAAAAAAATGACCTGTAACATGATTTGGCAATTTTTTTTTATCATATGCATAATTCTAACAAAATGTTCACTTGCACATTTTGCAGAATTAAGATATTAAACATATCATCTTAGAATGCGTATTGAATAAATGGAAGAAGGCAAGGGAGCCTCTAGCCATGATAAGGAGGCCGAAGGCCAGAATACTAGAGTTGGTAATGCAGAGACAGAGTCCAATGGACACAAGGAAAGAGGAGAGCAGGAAACATTAATAGAAACTGTAAGAAGCTTGAAAATAGAAGTGCAGAGCTACAAAGAAGACAATGAGAGACTGATGAGAGAGAAAAGTCAGATAAATGCTCGAGTGCTGCAGAGTTTAAATCAGTTGTAGAGGAAAATGAAGAAGGGATCAAACTCAAAACAAGAGGAAGAAGGCATGTTTTGTGAAATAAGAGAGGATCATGGAAGAGTTGGTTATTCGAGAAGTTCCAACATAACTCATAGACACCACTCACCTCCTTACTCAGAATTTTTTTTTTATGCATCAGAAGATTCCATAAGCAGTTTAGAGGTGTCTCATGTTAGGCACCAGAGAAGGAGACAGGGAGTGGACAGTTTGCAAGGAGAACTGAGGAAGCTTAAGCCACCCTCCTTTGATGGTGAAAAATAAAGGGAAGATGATGTTGAAGCATGGTTTCTTGGGATCAAGAGTTGTTTTCAATTGCATAACTATACATCAAACCTAGAAGCCCAAATTGCCACCTACCATTTACACGGGAAAGTTGTAATGTGGTGGGATCAACTGAAGCAAGTTGAACATATTAATGAGAGTAGGATCACTTGGAAGCGGTTCAAGAAGTACTTCCAAAAGGAGTACCTCTCAGATCATTTCTATGAAAAGAAAATGTAGGAATTCTTTGAACTCAGGGTGGGAAGCATGATTATGACAGAATATGAGAAGAAGTTCTTGGGATTGTTAAAATATGTTGGGTTTATAAATGATGAAAAGGTAAATATACAGAGGTTTTTGAGTGGACTACATCCTTTTATAAATAAAAGATTAGGTATGATGAGCCCAAGACCTTGATTGAGGCCATCAGGAAGGCTAAATACCTATATGAGCAAGGCTAGGGTAGAGAATCCTTGCAGAAATCTTGGAAGGATAAGAAGAAGGAGAAGTCTGATCAGAGGAGGAAAGGATTCAAACCTCCCTTCAATAGGAATGTACCTAATAGAAATCATCAAGATTGGTATGCTAAGCATGAATCTAAGAAAGAAGACTCCTTGGGAAAAAGGGGAAGACCACCAATCCAATGTTGGGGTTGCAAGGAAGATCACATGTACAAGGATTGCCCACATAGAAACGATTGAGTGACGACTATGCACAATGTCCAAGAGGCTACAATAGTCGAAGATATGGGAAGAATCTATGCATCTTTATATGATCGACAAGCAGAGTACCAGTCCAATATGATTGAGGTGGAAGGTAAGATCATAAATCAGCCTGTTGCTATTTTAATTGATTCAAGAGAAAGTCATTGTTACATTGATCCTAAAATAGTGGATAGATTACATTTGGAGAAAAATAATCTTGGAAAATCAAGTTTGGTTCAGTTAGCCACTAGAAACAAAAGGAGAATCCATGATATGGTCAGAGGATGTTCCATAAGTCTTAATGGTGTGAATACAAATGTTGATCTAAATATTATACCATTGGGGTCTTATGATATTATAATTGGAATGGATTGGCTGGACAAGCATCATGTTGTCCTAGACTGTCATAGCAAGACATTTACATGTCTTGATGGAGATGGAAAACAAGGCACTATGAAAGGAGTTCCAAGACCCATCTTTGTAAGGGATATTTCAGCCTTACAACTGAAGAGATGTTTTAGAAAAGGATGTCAATTGTATGCATCTCATGTGGAAGAGACAAAAAATACAAAGCGACCAAGCCTTGAATATGTTATCACTCTGTAAATTCCCAGAGGTTGTTAGGAGGTAAGAAGAAACTTATCAGAGGTAACCTTAACCAACCGCTTCGAAACTGGAAGCTATCCCTACCAGTTTCAAAGAGGGATCTCTCTGTGAGTTCTAGATTTGTTTGAGTGTTTAAATATTTTAGGCTAGTTAGAAAGAATATAATCGAGTTGTTTGTATTGTTTTTGAATGAAGTGGTTGAATATCAATTACACTTCCATTGGGCTATGGGGTATGTTTTTAAAAGATAGAAGTTAAAGACAACATTACAAGATTCGTTTCACAGGGCGAGATAGTGCTAATGCTGGATTCTTTAGAAATAAAAATGGTGTATTGCTAAAAAGGTGAGATATCAGTTAAAACAAAAAAACATTTAAGAATTTCTTTGTTATAACATCAGAGGAAAAACATTTAAATCTGTAAAAGATTAAGAATAGGGTACACAATGGTAAATTTTGGAACTTTAACTTCTTTTAAAGATTAGATTTTAGAAAGACAATATGATAACTGAGAAAGAAAAAAAAACTTGTACGCAGATAGAGGGAACTTCACCAACAATGGACATGCAAGAATCCTGTGAAACTTCTCTTTGTATTACTGGAATAACTTCTTGATAAAAATTACTGCAACTAGAGCTTGCTCAGGCGTAAAGATGAAGAACCCTCGATACTTCTAAGTTGGAAATATTTATAATAAAAGTTACAATGACCTTGTCATTAATGATCAGGACATGATGGAGTCTTAGTCTAACTAACTAATCTAATAAGATGTAGAAATGTAGTAACTAATGATGATGTGTTGAAACTCTCATGCTTATTTCGGGGAAGACCGTTGTTGAGTCATTAGGATGAATTCAATTGTGCTGGACACTGATTTGGACGCTGAGATGGATGATTCTTTAACTTAACTCAATCAAATCACACAACTCATCCCATCTCTGTGTGCTTGGTATGGTAACTTTCAACAACCGGTGGTAAACTTCGTCCATCTTAGTGTATTTAGAAAAAGTTAGCTTGATGATGAAGACATACTTGATCTCGTGCTGAATGCCAAGGTCATGCTGCAGAGTCTCCAAGAATTCTTTGGCCGTGATGTTTCCTTGTATCCCTACAAACTTGGAACTATATTTGGCCACGGTGGCGATCCTTTGCTTGTAATCGGACAAAGTCATTGGTTTATCATTTAGGACATGTAGATCAGGAAGACCCCTTTTCTGTAAGGATTCAATCTTGCTAAAAAATCTTTGAACTCTAATGTCCATGTTCTGAGCCTTTTCCTCCAACTGTAACATCAATCCCCTTTTAGTCAATACTCCTTTTACCTCGAGGATAGTCTATGTTCTGTCTTCAAATTTCAATTCTTCCAACTCTTCTTTAGTTTTGGAGTTCAGAAACTTGATGATCTCGTTGGCCACTGAGGGCATCTCACCCAGCTCTGTTCTTATCTTGTTAATGGCTTGCCTACTCTTTAACACCAGATCATGTTTCTCAAACATGATCTGCACCATGGGCCAAATTTCATTTATGGATTTTTCAATAGTTGTCCATATGTTTTCCTTAGCCTCTGCTAATGTCTTTCCTGCCACTGTTTGTTTCTGGAGCTGCTGTATTTCCTGCTTAAGACTCTTTGATGCCTGTCTCTCAACATTATATCTTGTTTGGAAAGAGGATTTGAGTTCCTGGAGATTTTTGACCACCCTTTTCAACCTATTAATCTATGTCTCTTGCAAATTCATTTCCTCCATGGACTTTGATAGCTCCACAGTTTTTTCTAGTGCTGTCAATGGGGTTCCTGATGGAATTTTTGTTGTAGTGGTTGTTGGAACTGCTATTGTACTTACTTCTGCAATGGGAACTGCACTTAATGGAATGACTTCCATTGGTGTCATTTGTTCCTTTTATTTCAATATTTTTTCCAACTCTATCTCCATTTCTCTGAGCTGTGCGTTCTACTGCATGATAAGCTTCAACAATTCTTCTTTCTCGTTTCTGCTTCAGCTACCTCTTTATCTTTTGAATCCTCTATTAGTGGCAATTTCAATTGTTTTCTCAAAGATGCAATGTCAACATTCTTTTTCTTCAACATTTCTTGTGCTTCTTTAACATTCGAGGGATCATACCCAATCTCGAGCACCAACTCCTCTAAGGATTTCATCTATTATCCTTTGCAAAAAAGGATATATTTTCCACCTTCAATTGGGTCTAGACATTTCTTAAAGATACCTATAACTTAGCTGCGGTAGAGGAAGCATGTGCTAATGTGGAGAAGACCATTTCTCAAGTCTGTCTGTGCAAATCCATCTGGTCACTTGGATGGACTTGTTTAGTGTCAAAAATAATAGTTGACCTCTCGTAGTCAGTGATCTCTTTGGGGTGAGGCACATGTACTTGTAGGAATGCCAGATGCATTCTTCCTTTCTCTGTATCAAAGGATGAAAAAAGTATGTGTTGTGCTTTGGATGTTTTCTTCCAGAACTGGGAGTAGGTGCTATTAGTCAACATCTAGTTCTTCTTTTTAATCATATCATATTTCTCAATGATGCTTACAGGTGCAAATATTTGTGGAGTTTGGGTGGTCACAACTATTTATTTATGATTCTTCGAAGAAGAGGTTGACACCACCTACTGCCTTCTCTCAATAGGTGTGGCAGAGTAGGGTTCTTTCTCACTAGACATGTGAGTAGCATGAGTGGTTTTGGGTTTCTTGTTGTATACCCAAAATTCTTCTGTTGATACCTCAGTGATTGAAGGTGAATCATCCTTTCTTGGCCTTTTTTCCTTGGGTATCTGAGGAGTAGCGGTCAGTGAGATAGATATTGAAAGAGATTCTTGTGGCTATGTATCTACCAGAGTATTTACTTCCCATTCTATCTGGTTCACATATTTTTCGATTTCTATCTTGAGGGTGTGGGCATAGGGTGAAATTTTGTTCTTGGACCTCATCTCTGCAATTATCCCACTGGGGTCATATTTCCAAATAAAACTAGTGCTAAATTTCATCTCCTTCAATAATTTGTCTGCCTCTTCCCCAACAACTCAACTGTTGCAAATAAATGGGCCTATTTGTCCTTTGATCCTCGTCTGCTATTTTTTCTTCAGAGACACAAAATGGATTTCATCTGAGTTTATCATCTAAAAAATATATTCCAGTGCGAATATTCGAACAGGCACATACTTAGGCAACTTGTATGGAGCTAGTTCACACCCATAAACTCTAATTTATGTGTGATTCTGGTATAGAAACCAATCTCCAGTCTTTTCCAGATCTGAAAGGTGCATAACTCTTTGAATTTCTTCATTTATTCTCTACTCAGGTCTTCCACTAAGCATGCCTACAACTAGATGATAAAACAATTCAATGAATTGTTTAAAAGTGAACTCAATGGAGTTTCTCCTAAGCAACGACGTCCATAATGTGACTCCTTGAGGTTTTTCTTCCTTGTCCATCTTCTGCATTGAGAAAGAGAACCTATCCGCCTGAAAAAAGACAAACATGTAAGCCAGGATGGATGAGTACCGGAACATGCCCTCTGTGGCGAACTGTGAAAACTGCTCGTGAATGTTCTCCGCCAGGAAAGTGCCATAGTCGAATTGAGTGGTGGATTTTTCCTCCGTAGAGAAAATGGACAGAAAACCCAATATAGGCTCATCCACCCATGCGTCTAAAAAATAACCAAGCAGACAACAGAGTGATGAAATGACTTGGTTTCCCTTTTCTGAGAACATGGAGGAAGGATAGGGGTGATTTGATTTGGGGAATTGAGCATCCCGTGGGAGGAGAAATTCAAATATCTGGGCTCTTTGAGGAAAAGATAATTTCTGGTATAACTTTGTTATGATTTCGAGATTGAAAGGGGAGGCCGATTCATTTCTAGGTATCTGCATCATTTGATCAATGGCCTCTGGTGTGATAAAGAAAAAAGTTTCTCCTGATGATGAGACTATGGCTCTCTGGTCGGGAAGGTAATGAGCCTGGCATTTGAGGGAAAATTCAGGGAAATGATGGACCTGGGGGGAAATATATAAAGGAAGATTGGACTCCTAGAGCCCTATTTCATCGCTATGATCTAAGAAAGTGTCTTTGAGCCACGACTACAAATCTGTGAAGTCAACTTCGCACCTTGTGTCTGATATCAGATGATATTTTTCGGCCAATGGGATCTTGTTGAGGTTGACAGGAGGTGGGAGGAAAGGATTTTCCCCAGCTTCTTCTTTCTTGGATTTCGGCGCCATTGCTGTGAAGAGTATCTGAAATTCAAACAAAATGTAAGTGGTAATGGTTGTGGTTGGATGAGGCGTTGTAGAGGCGAAGGAAAATGAATATCTTGATATGCATGGAATGTAAATGGAATGGGAGATGACCGAAACAGGGTTGAATTTGAGTGGACGGGTATCCGTTTGGGCGAACAGGGACAGGTCAGATGGACAATGGGCATGTGGTCAATCATAAATGGCCAACGGGTCATTTAGAGCGTGAGAGTGCATGATGAAGGACATCTGAAGTGTACCTCTGGTTGATGTGTGCATTGGTGATTGGAAGGCGAACGGGAAAGATATGACCTGTAATGGTTATATGGATGGGACATGCTGACGAGGTCGTGACGTGGAACTTGCATAGGGTTTTGGTGAATTGTAACACTAATAGGTGGTAAATGTTTGGAGAGGGGGAGTTTGGATGCAATGAGGTGACGTCGTGTTGTGATGGGGCCCACTTGGATTTGTTTCATTNCCCCCTTCAGTTAAAGCTCAAACAGTCGAGGGGAGGGGGGGGGTCCAGGATTCCTTGTTGACAGCTGATCTGGGTGAAGTTGGATCAGCCATTGATCTGAGAGCGTTGTTTAACATCATGTCGGACCCCCCCCCTCCGTTAAAAACAAAATGGTCGGGGGGGGGTCTGGAATCTTCTGTGGACCGTCCGATTGCGCGCTGGTGGGATGGTCGTAGATATGAACGCACATCTTAAACATCTTTTCTGACCCCTCCCTCCCCACCATTAAAGGTCGAATGATCGAGGGGGGGTCTGAAATCTTTTCAGAATCGTAGATCTGGGCACTCACCGCTCAGTCATAGATCTAGGCCCGATCTTTGATTTTCTAGGGAATGATTCAACATATGGTGTGGGACTTAGGCTTAATGAATTTTTATGGGTTTTTTGCACTGCTTCTTCTACTCTTTATCACCATGGGGTTAGAAAAACACTTCATCATCGAAAATCTTGCATTTTTCATCAATCATCATACATATTTATTGAAAAGAAGTTGTTTAACCTATGTCCTAACCTACATCATTTGCACCTTTAGCCCAGCTTAGACTATTGGACTAAGTGTTATTAGATAAATCCGTAGGTATGGACACTAACCGATCTCCCTAGATCCACCTGGATCTAGAACAAAGCAAGACAGAACATGACTCTTTCCCTAGATTCTAACCATTGAATTAACCAGGAAGCAAGAACAAATAACATACCTTATTATAGCTTCCTATGGTATTTGTTGCTCCTGCTTCGCTCTAGTGCTCTCGTGCAGCCAAGACCAAGACAACACAAACCAACCAAAGTGAAGATAGCACAATCTATTCAACAGTCTATCTATGTATATGATCAAGGAATTATACAATAAAGTGGAAATAGATTTATGGGAAAGGGGCATGCCACCGTATCATATTAATGGAAAGTAAATATTACAACCTGAGCCTTGATGTCGCAACTTTCCTTTTGATGGCTCCTAGCTCTGACACACACACTTTCTCAATCCTTGCATGAAGAAGGTCAGATCCCCTTGATAGACCAACTAGAGTCTCCAAGCTATTGTTCAAGCTTCAGTCCTTCACACAATTCTTTCACCAATTATCCAATGAATCTTGCTTAACCTTTTCCATGAGAATTCCCTCAATATATAGGAGAGAATGAATTATTTACTTGGATAAGAATAATCCCAAAATATCAGGGAATCCAGTACTAGGATAACCATTCGAATTCCATCTCATCCTTCTAGAAGATTCCCTTCTAGAAGCTTCGAGAATTCATCTTTTTCCATGATTTAAAAAGAGTTCACACCCTAGCAGTTCAACACAATGCGAACTTCTCACACCCTGGCTTAAGGCAACTTGTGAGAATTAGGCATTCTCGCAGGCAAATATACTAGCGGCCTGCAAACCTTCTTCAAAAATGAGATTTCTGGAAAGAGAAGAAAGTAACTTGTCTCAGGTAAAAGTTCTTATGGAGAGCCTGAGTACACCATCATTAATACATCATCATGATGACCAAAATCATGGGTAACACTAAGAAAATACTCTACCTAGGGGCTATTTGACCAATATTAGACTGTTTTATCAAATTTATTCACTAACTAACCTATCATCTTGACCAAGATTAGAGAGTTTAGTCAAGCTTATTCACTAAGCCTATTAACATTAATTTAAAAGGACCTGGCCATGCTTAGACTGTATGGATCAAGCCATTGTTATTGCATGGGGCTTTATTTAATTTATTTTATGCCCTCTTTTATTCTTTTCTCATTTTCTTTTCTTTTTTTCTTTTTTTTTTCAGGATGTAGTAATCTCTACAAATAAAAAACACTGAAGGGAACTAACATACAATCAAAAATTGATCCTATAAATTATAGGGTTACAATAGTGGCTCCACCTGGGGATGGTATCCTCCTTGCGAGATGCCAAGAATCTTGTTTCTTGTTCTCTTGAAAAACTTCCTCTAGAGTTTCTTTTGTTGTTTGACTTGCTTTATTCCGGAAAAGTTGATGACATTTTCAGTGTCTTAGGGCCTTCTCTATGGGATTCAAACATCTGAACAAAAACACCTATACCTAAAAGACTTGTAAAAGAAATGATATATATAATGGAATGGAATGGTGATCTCTCTACTGAGGTGGCAAGTAATACTTCAACATCCTGCCATTTATGGGTCTCCCTGGCAGGTCTGATCCATCACGATTAGCAAGTAGAAAGGCATTATTTCCTCTGAAGGCCTGAATGGTGTAAGGACCCTTCCACAAGCTATCAAACTTTCCATGTTTACCTTTATCTTCATTTCTGGAGTCCCACCTCAAAACTAGATCACCCAATTCAAAGTTATCCTCTTTGGTTCTCTTGTCATAAATATTTTTAATGTTTTCCTGGATCACTTGAGTTCTGTTGCAAACTTCTTCTTTGGATTGCATTAGGTGGATCATTTGATTTGTTCTTTGTTGGACATTGTTTGGTTCTTCTTGTGTTTCCTGCAATAGTTTCATGACCGAAACTCCTAATGAAAGGCAAAAAACTGCCTCATTTCCATACACCAATTGGTATGGAGACATACCAATCGATCTTTTGGTGCTAATTCTGTCAGCCCAGAGTGAGAAAACCAACTTATTATGCCATGATTTCTTGTTTTCCTGCAGTGTCTTTCTGAGGATGTTCACCAGAATTTTGTTAGAAGACTTAGCAATCCCATTTCCCTTTGGATAATAAGTCGTCGAGTGTCCCAAAGTAATATGATATTGATTACAAAAATCTATGACCCTTTTGGATCTGAAAGCCATTGCATTATCAGTTATAATTTTCCTGGGGCATCCAAAATGAGACAAAATATTAGTTTCTAAAAACTTGATGATGACAGAGTCAGTAGCTTGCCTGCATGGTACAACCTCGATCCACTTGGTGAAGTAGTCTGTGTCCTTGAGGATCCATTTATGTTGGCCCGAAGAGGGAGAATGTATTTCACCAATGAAGTCTAGCCCCCACTATTGGAAAGGAGATTCAACAGAGATGGGTTTCATTGGGAGTAGCAGAAGCTTCCTTTTCCCTTCAAAAATCTGACATTGGTGGCAAGAAATAACCTTTTGGTGAATGTTAGCAAACAGAGTAGGCCAGTAAAAGCCAGCTCTTAGAATCTTGTTAGCAGTGGTCTTCTAGCTCAAGTGCCCACCGCAATCTCCTGCATGGAAATCTTGAAGAACTTTGTCAGCTTCATCTTTTAACAAGCAATCAAGAAAGATACCACCAAGATATTTCCAATAGAGATTGCCTTCCATAATACAAAATTTCAATGCTTTCAATTTAATAAATCTAGCTTTGGTCTTAGTCAAACCTAGACGAGCCTGTAAATTGTGGAGTACAAAAATGAGGTCTGCATACCAAGGGGAATTTAAGAATGCCTCTTTTATATTTGGAGTTACATGCTCTTTCGGTCCATCTACTACAACCAAAAAGTTAATATCTAAAGCATGGAAATTAGACTCAGCCATCAGTTTGGCCAAACCCTGTCCTTTGATCAGTTTAGTAGGTTTTATCTCAATGTCGTATTCCAGAATGATTGCAATCCATTTTCCTCTTCTGCCATCCAGATTATCCTGGGTCAGAATATCTTTAACCACTGTGTTTGGGACGTATGCAATTATGTGAGAATGGAGAATATAGACCCTAAAATATTTAATAGCCTTTACCAGGGTGAAGGCTTGTTTCTCCATAATGTTATAATTCAACGTTGCATCTCTTAAATATTTGTTGAAAAAGGATATGGGTTTCTCGTACCCTTCACTGTTTTTATGCAACAATACTGCTGCTATAATGTGATCAGATGTGAAAGAGAAAAGAGAAAAGTCTTTGGTATAGTCTGGGCTAATCATAACTGGAGCTTGGGTGAGAGCACGTTTCACTTGCTCAAATGACTGTTTGGACTCGACGTTCCATTTGATTTTTGTGTCCTTTTTCAACGTATTTCTAATATTCCTGAGAAGCTCGACCAAGTTTGGTATGAATCGTCTAAGGAAATTTATTTTTCCAATGAAAGATTGCAGTTCTTTGATGTTCCTAGGGTGTTCCACCTTCTGGATAGATTCTATCCTGCTGGGATCTATTTTAATTCCGTCTTTTGATATTATATGTCCTAGCAGTTTACCTTCCTCTAACAAGACAAGGATTTTCTTAGGATTTAATGAAATCCCAAATTTTCTTCACTTCTCAAACACACGTCTGAGGTGGAGCAGATGTTCTTCGTCAGATTTGGATTAAACAGTTACATCATCTGGATAAATGACTATAAATTTCCCAGTCTCATCCACAAAGGCAATATTCATTGCTCTTTGGAAAGTAGCTCCAATGTTCATCATACCGAAAGACATCTTCACATACATGAAGGTACCCCAGGGTGTGGTAAAAGTTGTCTTCTCTTGATCTTCCGGGTGAACCAGGACTTGGTTATAACCAGAGAAACCATCCAGTAAGGAGATACTACTAGATCCAACCACCCTTTGTAAAATATGGTCCATTTTGGGTAAAGGGTAATTGTCTTTGAGGGAGACTTTGTTCAGATTTCTGAAATCTATACAGAGCCTGATCTCGCCAGTTTTCTTCCTAGTTGGAACTAGATTAGAAACCCATTTGGAAAACCTCAAGGCGAATATAATCTTGGCATCATACATCTTCTTGATTTCTTTCTCTATCAGGGGAAGCAACTTTGGATTAATTCTCCTAAGTTTCTGTCTAAAAGGTTTATGTTCTTCTTTTATGGGAATTCGGTGTTGTATGATGCTTGTGTCATAGGATTTTAAGTCCTCATAGCCCCAGGCGAAAACATCTTTATATTTCTTAAAAAGTTCAATGTATTTTCTTTTTTTCTCTGGTGGCAGTGATTTAGACAGTTTTATCATTTTGGGGTTTTCTTCTGTTCCTATGAAACAATCTTCAACCTCTTTACCACTAGCTTCAATTTTCGGTTTTTTGGCTACATCGTTAAAATCAAACAAGTCTTCCAACGGAACTAAACCTCTAGGTAACACATTATTTTTCAACTGCAGGATATTAGAATCTACATCATGATTTCTTCAACATCTATTGTATTTACACTACCATTCTCAAAAACAAATTTATTTACAACTTTTTCATCCTATTCTAAATCTATGTTTGTACATTCGAAATCATTTTTACATTGCAGGAAATCTTCAATTTGATCATCATTTCCAAATACCTGCCAATATATGATGTTGTCAGGAATGATTGGTATTCACTTCACCTCCACAGTGTACTTGTGAGTGGGACAAAAAGGGATTTTACAGGTAGTTGTTGACATGGCCAATCCGTCTGTGAGTATATTTTGTCTTCTAAGCATCACCTGCAAATAAACCTTAGTAAAGCATTGGAGAGAATATAAAACAATGTTTCTATAGGCTCTAAGTTTCGGATGTTTTGTTGCATACTCACCTTTGATTTGCTTGATAATTAATTCAGAATCACCCCTTACCATTATTTGCTTAGCACCAACTTTCTTCAATAATTTTAGGTTGAGCATTAAAGCCTCGTACTTGACTATGTTGTTAGTACATTGAAAGTTCAGTTTATAGGAATGATTCTCAAAGTACTTTGATTTGTGGTTATGCATCCACACTCCGGCTCAAACTCTTTCTTTACTCACGGCACCATTGAAGTCCATGCTCTAGAAGTCTGCTGGAAGTTCCTCATTTTCTTCAACCATGGGGTTTCTTACTTCAACAGTAGCTTTATCATCCTTTGGATCAGGTGCATCATCTTCCAATTGTGCGATTTGCTCTTCAAGATCACCATAATTATATAGAATAAAATAATCCAGGTCAGAGTGTGCAGAATATAGTGGGTAATTGTGTGGCTTTTCCTGACTACTGACCATATACTTCATCAATGTTTCTCTGTAAAGTCTTATTTGTTGACCAAAAACTAGAATGGTGGTGTAGGACATATCTAGCTATAGGGTTCCTCTCAATTTATCTCCCCAAGACCTTGATAACAACATACCATACTTGGGGGGAATGTCTGCTACGACGATGTCCATCACCAAAAATTTTGTCGGGATTTGAGCCAAGGTGATGCATAAGTCTTTAATCAGGCCTATACATTTGACCTTGCTGGAGTCAAAATAATGAAAATCTTTGTAAGGTCTGGTGACCTCAAGTCCCAACTTTTCCATCATGGCTTTGGGCATTAGGTTGTGAGAAGCACTCGAATCCAACAGCAAGGTTTATTGTGTCACAGTGGAGTACAGATCCAACATTCAAGGCTTTGGTACCTATATCAGGTTCATGGCTTAGAGATTTTATCACCTGAGACCTGTAAGCATTCTTTTTCATCAGCTCAGAGAGGGGGATGGGGATCTTCAATTTTTCTAGTTCCCCTTCAAGGATGAAAGGAGAGATGGTTTTTTTTAAGCTCTGTACTTCTGATTTATCAACAAGGAATTTTGTAAGGTGCACCTATTTGAATGGTTGATGAAACTTCTATCCAACTTGTTCTCTTAAGGATTTCTGGAGTTTTTTGCACAAGAGTTTCAACGTCATTCTGCCCAGGGACTTTCTTAGGAAGATTTTTTGAGGCTTTCTTGGTTTCAACAGCCTTCTTAGGAGAATTCTCATTAGTCTTCTTGCTCCTTAGGTTATATTTCATGTGAACCTCCATTATATCGTTCTCAAAGGCTTACTGTTTTGTTTTCTCTGCTTCCTCATTCACCTCTATTTGCGAAAGGAGAAAGATTTTGTGTTCTTCCTGGGTGAGGAAAATGGACTCATGATCATGATCATGATCACCCATTATATTTATATGAGCATCATAAAACTCCTCAATAACTTCCTCCCTATCATCAACATAGTTTTCCTGGAGAGGTGGTCTAATCTAATGACCAGGTCCTCATTGTTCCCGTTGATCCCTAGGATCTCTTTGTCTAACCTGGGGTGGATTTCTCCTAAAGTTTGGGTTTCTGATTTGAAGGGAAGCTTGGTTCTCCCTAGGTTGGTTCCTGCCAATTATGGTGAGTCTCTCCATCATTTTCTCCATAGCTCTAGCTAGAGAATATAATTTGGTATCAGATGAGGAAGTAGAAGGTTCTTCCTTGATGGTGACCCTCTTTTATATTCTCTGCCTAGCCCTTCTGGCCAAAAGATTTGCTTCTACACTGACGACACTTTTTTGCATGTCTTCCAGAGTTGCTGCGTTTCTTTCCCTTAATTGATACGACATGTCAGCATCAAAACCATCAGGGAACTTTATTAATTCCAAACCTTATGGTGGTTTAATTTCATTCAGGATAACATTGTATAGATTGTTGAAACGAGTACAGTAATCCCGCACTGTCTCTCCTTAGTTCCTTCTGATGTTCTCATACTCCGACAAAATTTGGAGAGGATTTTTCTTTACCTCCCACCAGTCTAGGAAAGCCTGATGGAAAACAATAATTTCAGTAATGGTAGCAGCACGTAAAGTTTTGAACCACTTTTTCACATCTTCAAATAGGCTTTGTGAGAATAATCTCATCTGCACATCAGCTTTGTCTACTTCTTGTAGGTCAAAGTAATCATTCATTTTGTCAACATGTTGTTGCACATTCAAGGGGCAGGTACTCTTGAAATGTGGAAGTCTAGTTTGATAATATTGGGGCATGTCATGTAAAGGAGCAACGAATACCAACAGAGCATATCTTGCCACCATGATTGGTGGAGGAGGATGAACAACAACCTGTGTGATAGGAGAGGAAATGCCTAATGATATAGAGGATGAAGGGCTTGGAGGAATGGAGTGACCTGGTGTAATTTTGGCAGAAACTGCAGTGATGGTTAAAATAGGAAGTTCAACGGACTGCTGAAGATGGAGCTTGTCTAAGGCCTGACCAAGATTTGCGACTAGGTCTTTGAGCTTATCAGTCTTGGAGTGAAAACGTTGCTCAACTTCAGCTCTAGAAGAAAGTATCTCAGGGGTCCTGGGCTAAAAAGCGGTTTGGTCTAAGACCGTTTCACTGAAAAAAATGTCAAAATTTGTCCTGAAAAGACTTATTGGAAAGGATATCTTAGACTCAAGGTCTGGAAGAACAACTAACTTTTCTGGGATGGAAAAATACCTCGAAAGTGGGCTGTTACTCCTCGAAATTTCTGTAGTGCTTTTCTTCCTGAGTAGTCTTTTGGGATTATCTATTACTTTTGCAGGTTCTGGGTCAGAATGAGATCTAGTAGAAATTCTTTTGGGAGCCAGAACTGTTGATTTTATTCTACCTTTGGAGATTTTGGTTATTTATGCACAAACTTTAACAACCTCTTAACATTATTCCTAGGTAAATATTAGGGTTTGTGTTTTTTCCAGAAATAAAGTCATCTTTGTTCTAGGGGAAAGAAAACAAGGGGTGGAAAGTTTGTTTCAGTTCTTTCCCAGTGGAGTCACCATTTATGTTATCACTCTGTAAATTCCTAGAGGTTGTTAGGAGGTAAGAAGAAAATTATCAGAGGTAACCTTAACCAACCACTTCGAAACTAGAAGCTATCCCTACTAGTTTCAGAGAGGGATCTCTTTGTGAGTTCTAGATTTGTTTGAGTGTTTAAAGATTTTAGGCTAGTTAGAAAGAATATAACCGAGTTGTTTGTATTGTTTTTCAATGAAGTGGTTGAATATCAATTACGCTTCCATTGGGCTATGGGGTCTGTTTTTAAAAGATAGAAGTTAAAGACAACGTTACAAGATTCATTTCACAGGGCAAGATAGTGCTAATGATGGATTCTTTAGAAATAAAAATGGTGTATTGCTGAAAAGATGAGATATCCGTTAAAACAAAAAAGCATTTAAGAATTTCTTTATTATAACATCAAGGGAAAATCTGTAAAAGATTAAGAACAAAGTACACAATAGTAAATTCTGCAACTTTTGTTGGACACACCTACCACACTTAGAGGGGGGGGGGGTGAATGAGTGTGGGGCTCTTTTTCCCAAAACTTTCCTCTTGCACAAAAACTCATCAATTAGCATTCAACATTTATTCATTACCCATTGTTG
>ML782702.1:276275-296151 GCA_009831015.1 Picea engelmannii
TTCTAAAAAAAAAAAAAAAAAAAATCTTGTGTAGAAAAATAAAAATTTTATAAAATCATAAAACTTAAATAAAGGAAATAATTTGTGTCTCTGAGATAGTTTCTGCCTGAGCAGTTAGCCAGAAGCCTTTCTAATCTTCATATCTTCGAAGACATAAGACTGAATGCCCTGCTTTCCTTTGCAGTTATATCTCAATTCTGTAGATACATACTTTCTGCGTGAGTTCAACAATTCAATATAAGACTATTTTGAAATAAAATTTGGTTATTGAGCCATGTACCCGAAAGATTAAAAAGATTTCGTATCAAATAGGAAATTTATCAAATGATTGAAGTCAGATAGGTCAATACTCATCTTTTTCTCTCTGACTGAAAATGGTTAAGTTTGAGATTATATTTATATATCTTAAATTGTTTAACAGTTTGTTCGAACTTTTTAGCTTGCTCAAAAGAACACCCTTTGAAAATGTTTTCCCTTTTTCTCTACTGACTTAGGAAGTTTTGAAGGTTGAGAAACATTGACCTAGAATAAACAAAACAAGTGGACAGACATTGATTATAAAATTATACACAGATCACCGACCCTGATATTAAGTATCACTGATTGCCCCCGCTTCATAATTTTGAGTTAAATATAAGACAGATGGTGAAATGAAATTCATAACTGATTGCCCCCATCTAGTCATAAAGACGATGAAAGGAAATTCATTTAAATGATTTCCCTCGTCTGAAAATATAAAATAGATAACTTCACCGGGGTACTGAACAGGCCTGCTGGCAGTGAAGCAATGTCTGAGAAATAAAATAAGCGCTCGAAGCGGTGAAAGGAAATTCAGTAAAAAGGGATAGATAACTTCACCAAGGTACTGAACAGGCCTGTTGGCAGTGAAGCAATGTCTGAGGTATCTGTAAGGATGTCACACTTATCTATAATCTATTCTAGTTATCAGTGTTTCGAAAACTGGATATGCGTCTTAAGTCAAATAGAGCTTCCCTTAAAATTGATGAATTCTGTTTCGATTGATGCAAGCTGGAGGGTTCAATAATCTGTTGAGTTTCTAAAGATTATCCTAAACATCTCAATACTAACTCAATTTTGGAATGAAAAGAAGAATTTGGAAGTAGACCATAACTGAATTTCAACAAATGATAAGTTTTGGAAAAAAAATTCACAGACTATTCATGATTCTCTTTCCCTATTTTTTGAGCAGTTTACCAGCAATAAACTTTTGACCTCATTACCCAATGTAGGCACTGAGTCTACATGTTCTCCTCGTCCTGCAGGGAGACGAGGTCCCCAGTTGGAGCCTATGTTGAAACAGAACTCGATTTTTGATTATAAAAAGATAAAAAATATCTCCCATACGACAAATTAGAAATGCCTTTATGATTCATTTTCTGATAAAATGGTTAAAATTCAAATGAACGTATGTTCCAAACACTTTTTCGAATAATATCGCAAATGAAATTTAATGATAAAACTTAATGAAAGGTTAAATTCGTATCGGGATATCGGGATTCGCAAGATTTGTTTTAACAATTTTCAATGTAAATCAAATAGCGAAACCCCGATCTCCGATTTCCCGATTTACTAATCTTTGATTAATCCATAATCTATTCAAATCACACTTAAAAAAGGATTTTAAAACTTTAAGTTAATCAACTCAGGAAATTGCGATTCGCAATTTCGCAGAACAAATAAACTTATCATATTCTCTGATTTTCCGATCCGCGATTTCAATTAATCCTTAAGTAAGGCTTAAAGTCAATTTAATTAATGTTAAATATGATTAAGAATAATAATCTCATTGGGAAATCGCATTTCGTGATTCTGCGAATAATAAGTTTCATATCATCAAATATCTCAATCCCCCGATTCACGATTTCCCGATTTCCGATTTTTTGATTAACGAAATTACGAAAAGCTAAGCCGGATTAATTAAGATAATAATGGGTTTTAAACTAAATGAGTACATCGCAATTTTGGCGATCGGGGTTTGTGATGACTTATTTTCTTGACATCGAAAGTCCCGAAACCCCGACGAAAGTGTTTTCAATTTTAAACCAACGTTAATGTTAATTAACCACTCTTCAAAGCAAAGATTAAGGTTTTTAAATAATCATTAATGCAATAATTATTCGATTTGGTAAGTTTCTATCATATTTAAAATATCGCAAGAACTCAGGTACGAACATTAAATGCATATTATCGGGAATATCTTTTGGATTTATTTCATAACATATGAACAAATCTCGAGGATTTTACGATACATTCAAAATAATTGTTGAAACGTTTACATTATTCTAAAGCTGAACTCTTCTCTGTTATAGGTATTCAAGTGAACACAGAGTTTTACTCCTCTTTTGGGATATTCCATAATTGGCGGTTTTGCTTGCTCTGAAATATTGTTGTTGAGGTACCGAACACAAAGCTGGTGAACATACAATCATGGCACCTAAAAAAGCTTCAAAGAAAACCGAAGAATAGCCGGAAGGTGACATCATTTCAGACACTTCTATAGCTGGAGTAGTTCACAATCTTAAATCATGGGTTGCAATCGCAGAGAAAATGGAAGATGAACTTTCATATTCTGACAATGGCACAGACAACCATCTCCGAGACATCGCTGAATCAGGTCTTCATAAAGTTGCAGCACGCCCGAGACTGGTTTCATATACAGATACGATTTTCTGGGCACTGGATAAGGTGGACGTTTCGACAAGAACTATCCAAAATGAAAAAGGAGCTATCATCAGCTCATTCAGGCCTGAACACATACAAGTAATGTATAAGCTATCCCCAAATTATAGGCACACCTTTAATAAAGAATTTGTAGCTTCTTTTCAACAAAAAGAATTTGTAGAAGGTGGTCAAGCATATTATGATATGATAAAAGGATGGGCAAGAGACGAGAACAAATTTAGGGCCGATGCACATGGGATATATGCCACTACTTCATTGAATGAATACATGGTGTATGTAGGAATGATGTTATGTAGACTCTTTGGTAGAAAAGACCCTTTCCATTTCAATGCAGACTGGACACCATTTTTAGAGGAGGTTTCAGAAGGACGTAGTTTTAATTGGCATAAAATATTATCAGATAACATTGCCTCAGAAGTTATAAACTACAAAGAAGCTAGGGCAAAAGGACATCCAGTGGCCTTTTACATGTCAGCTTATATAATGGATGTTATTTTCTTTAAGACTCCATTCCCATTGATGAATTGGAATTGGAATCCTTCCTGTGCAGAGCCTGTCCATAAGTATCATTCAGCACTGTGGGAAGACCATGCCAAAGATAATTTTTATGAGGTATGTCATTATGTTATAATTCCCCTACACAGAATGTTCTTCGGATGTGAACCTCCTCGAATTTTACATACCATTATAGAAAATCTTAAAACAGTCGGTGATTGGTTCATTGAAGAACATTTCTCATATGTTAGGGTTTTTGGATGTTCTATCCCACCACATGCACTTCCAAAAATACTCCCAGATAGGTTAATTTGCAGAGAAATAGCTTATCAGTTGGTAAATGGAGGAATTGGACTTGAACTAAAAGCTCAATAGAAGAAGTCATGGCCGTATTTTCCTGTTTATTTAGGAAAATTTGCCTTGTTAAACTTCGGGCATTCCAAGGCAGAAGCAAAATCATTGAGTGAAGTAAAATTAGTAGATATAGAACATAGGAAACATGATCCATATCAAGTTATAAATCGGCATGTTGCACAATGTGGGTTGAAAGAATATGAACATGAAGATTCTTTTTATGATGATATTTTCAGGAATGTTAAGTCATATGATGAAGTTCAAAGCAGGGTGCAGACCTTGTCACTTGATGCACAGGTGGGATTTGCATCTTTCCAAAGGAACAGAAGACAGTGTCTACCAAAGATCTTGCAGGGCGAAGTGTCAATATCAGAACAGGGGTCAGAAACCATTCCTCCTGGTTTCGAAACTATTATTCAATATGATACAAGTGACAAAGGTAATCTGAAAGCTTCTGAGATGCCTCCTGAAGATACAGAAAGTTCACAGAACAAATAATTACAAACAGAAAAGGGAAAAGGAGCAGAAACAAATCCCATACATCTTGATGATATTCCAGAAACAGTTGGGGGAACAGCTTCAAGGGAAATTGGGAGTCCCATAATAGTATGAACCCCACTACAAGCTACTTTTGGAAATCCTCACGAGAGAGCTCTGTACATGAATGACTTAGAAACAATTAGCAGAGACGAAATACCATCATCGGATTATTTTTTCAGCAAGAAAAGGAAAGTTGTGTTGAAACAAGAATTACATCATTTAGGTGAAAGGACAGTTAAAAAGCACAAAATTATTATTGATGGAAAAAGGCTTAAAGAAACTGAATTTGCTACAGAACTAGCAGGGACTTTGGGAGCCGTAGCATCGGCAAATATGTACTCTATAGGGAATTTAATCACCATGATGGAGCAGAAAGATCAGGAAATTACACAGCTTCAGGACAGACAGAAAGAAAATGAAAAATTGATTGAATGGGGTATACAAAAAGGTCTTGATCAAGCCAGGCTCAAAGATATACAGGAAATTCAAAAGTTAAATGAAAATTTAACTAAAGCAAAGCATATGATTCAAAATACCCAAGAACAAGTGCAGGCACTGAGCAATGAAAATAAATTGCTGCAAGACAAGCTCATTTCAATTGCTAACCAAGTGATTGGAATAGATCAATTCAAGACTAAAGCAGTTGAGATATATGCTAATATCCAGGAAGAACAACAAAAGGTATTTTGCAATCTAGAAACCATACAGAGTTATTTTTATGAATCTAAAAGATCCATGGACGAGATAGTGTTAAAAGAAATGGAAGCTAAAGCGGTAAGAAATTCTTTCCAAAAGATACTCACTGCTTTACAAAATGAGAAAATTGGAAAATCACAAAAGTTGTCTATTTCAGATCAATTAAAAGGAGATACAATGATTAAAGTTTGGGAAACAAACTTGGAAAGTTATAAACAGATCACAAAAAATGTCAATGAAGACTGCCAAAAGATTTTTGATTCCATTGAAAAAGAATCAACACTTATCGAGACAGATGGATTCTCCAATTCGTTAGGAGAGATTGACATTAACAGGTATGAACTGAAGGCAAAGGAGGAAATGGAAGAGAAAAAAGCTGAAATTTCAAGAATCAAAGTAGTCAATATGGCTGAAATCGAGAAGTTAATGATAACTTCCAGTTCAAAACTGGAAAAAGTTAAATCTACAGAGAAAGCAATTACAAACCAGTTGCCAGAATTACAAAGAAGCTTCTTCTCCTTTGAAGCTAACGAGATACCTGAGGCTCCTAAGGCTTTGGTGAACTTTTTAGAAAAACATGTTCAAGCAACTGAAGAAGATAAAGATAGTCTTTCTACTCAGAGTTAAAACTTTATAAATATTTCTATTTTTAGTATTTTGTAATAAATTATAAACGGTTGACATTAGTCTATTGCAACCGAGAGATTAGGGAGTTGGTTAGTTACCAACGGAAATTTTGGACAGAAATGTATAAATATAATTTCATGAGGCTGAAACAGGGCTTCAGAAATTTTGGAAAAAGGCGATTTTGTACGATCAGCTCTAAAGTTTATCAGAATATCATTCACAACAAGATTCTGGATCTTGTCATTCAGTGACTATGTTTCTGTCCCTCTCTATGTTTCATTTGTTAAAACTTCTTCTTAATGTGCATTTCTAGCAAGTGAATCAGTTTGGAATTTTATGCAATTATTGTTTATAGTATCAGATTGGTTTGGATGTTGAATGTGTTGCAGTTTTTCCTCTGGAATTATTTCAATAATTTTAAGACCTGCAACCTTCTGTTCCTTAATATTTTCTTTTGTTAGAAAAACCCGCGTCCCTTTCTTTATTATAATGGAAATATAAGATTCTTTCCAAATTAAAGCCCTATATTTCTCTATGTCATGTTTTATTGTTTACAATTTCATAATTGTCACTGAACCAGGAAACGACTTTGCTTGTGTCTTCATTTTCTGATTTAAGTTTTAAAGTTGTTTTACCAACATCTTACCTGAACGTATGAAGTAACAAATTTATAAAAAAAAAACCCTTTCACGAACATATAAAATTTCAATCACCCATGACAGTCCCTAACGCAAGACAACCAAACGTAGAACCCGGTTTACAGGATCAAAACAACATTGCATTGAACCTATTTAACATTATCTTGCAAACTGCAACAAATAGAACCGAGTTAGAACGATCGTGGGCAGCGATTGAACGTGACATAACCATCCAAGAACAAAGGGAGGAAAGAAAAAGACAGTTGAGAAACTGAATTTGATCTAGTTTCCCTTATTTCATTGTTTAAAAAGTATTATCATATTTGGATGCCTTAACGGTGTGTTTTATAGCCTTAAAACACAAACACTGGAACAACACTTTCAATAATTTTTCCAACTCTATATCCATTTCTCTGAGCTGTGCGTTATGTTGCATGATAAGCTTTAGCAATTCTTCTTTCTCATTTTCTGCTTTAGCTAACTCTTTATCTTGTGAATCCTCTGTTGGTGGCAATTTCAATTATTTTCTCAAAGATGCAATGTCAGCATTCTTTTTCTTCAACATTTCCTCTGTTTCTTTAACATTTGAGGTATCATACCCAATCTGGAGCACCAACTCCTCTAGGGATTTTATTCTATTATCCTTTGCAAAGAGGATATCTTTTCCAACATCAATTGTGTCTAGAAATTGATTAAAGATACCTGTAACTTAGTTGCGGTAGAGGAATCATGTGCTAATGTGGAGAAGAACATTTCTCCAGTCTATCTATGAAAATCCATCTGGTCAGCTGGATGAACTTGTTTAGTGTCAAAAACAATAGTTGACCTCTTGTAGTCAGTGATCTCTTTGGGGTGAGACACCTGTGCTTGCATGAACTCTAGATGCATTCTTCCTTTCTCTGTATAAAAGGATGACAATAGTCTGTGTTGTGTTGTGGAGGTTTTCTTCCAGAACTGGGAGTAGGTGTTATTAGTCAGCATCTGGTTCTTCTTTTTAATCATATCATATTTCTCAAAGATGCTTACATGTGCATATCCTTGTGGAGTTTGGGTGGTCACAACTATTTTTGTCTACTTATTCGAAGAAGAAGTTGACACCACCTGCTGCCTGCTCTCAATCGTTGTGGTAGAGTAGGGCTCTTCCTCACCAGACATGTGAGTAGCATGAGTGGTTTTGGGTTTCTTGTTGTATACCCAGAATTATTTTGCTGATACCTCAGTGATTGAAGGTGAATCATCCTTTCTTGCAATTTTTCCTTGGGTATATGAGGAGTAGCAGTTAGTGAGATAGATACTGAAAGATATTCTTATGGCTCTGTATCTACCAGAGCATTTACTTCTCATTCTGTTTGGTTCACATATTTTTCTATTTCTGGCTAGAGGGTGTGGGCATAGGGTGAAATTTTGTTCTTGGACATCATCTCTGCAATGATCCCACTTGGGTCATATCTCCAAATAAAACTAGTGTTGAATTTCATCTCCTTCAATAATTTTTCTGCATCTTCCCCAACAGCTCGACTATTGCAGATAAATGGGCCTGTTTCTCCTTTTATCCTCATCTTCTATTTTTTTCTTCAGAGACACAAAATGGATGTCATCTGAGTTTATCATCTGACGAATATATTCCAGTGCGAATATTTGAACAGGCACATACTTAGGCAACTTGTATGGAGCTAGTTCGCACCCATACACTCTAATTTCGGTGTGATTCTGGTATATAAACCAATCTCCAGTATTTTCCATATATGAAAGGTGCAGAACTCTTTGAATTTATTCATTTATTCTCGGCTCAGGTCTTCCACTAAGCATGCCTACATATAGATGATAAAACAATTCAATGAATTGTTTAAAAGTGAACTCAGTGGAGTTTCTCCTGAGCAACGACGTCTATAATGTGACTACTTGAGGTTTTCCCTCCTTGTCCATATTCTGCATTGAGAAAGAGAACCTATCCACTTGAAAAAAGATGAACATGTAAGTCAGGATGGATGAGTACCAGAACATGCCCTCTGTGGAAAACTGTGAAAACTGCTCATGAATGTTCTCTGCCGGGAAAGTGTTGTAGTCGAACTGAGTGGTGGATTTTTCCTCGGTAGAGAAAATGGACAGAAAACCCAATATAGGCTCATCCACCCATGCGTCTAAAAAATAACCAAGCAGACAACAGAGTGATGAAATGACTTGGTTTCCCTTTTCTGAGAATAGGGAGGAAGGATAGGGGGGATTTGATTTGGGGAACTGAGCATCCTGTGGGAGGAAAAATTCAAATATCTGGGCTCTTTGAGGAAAAGATAATTTCTAGAATAACTCTGTTATGATTTCGAGATTGAAAGGGGAGGCCGATTCATTTCTGAGTATGTACATCATTTGATCAATGGCCTCTGGCGTGATGAAGAACCGAGTTTCTCCTGATGATGAGACTATGGCTCTCTGGTTGGGAAGGTAATGAGCCTATGATGCAAGAGAATTACCTTCACAACCATCAGCGCACACGTGGAGAGAAGAATGAAATTTCAGCAAATCCAAAAATTCAAATCGAGCATTAACTCAAAATTTATTTGGGTTGTTGATATATTTTGTTGAGAAAATTTTAAAATCATAACTTGTTTCTAAAGTCTCTAAGGACTGTAAGAAATTGTAGACATGGAGTGTTGACTTTGTCTGATAGTAATTATCATTTATCGTAATAGGATTGAGTAGTTAATAGTTTTAAGTCTGATTTGATAGATTTTAGGAACAAGACGAGAGAGCTCATGGAGTCGGTCTTAAAAAAGTTTCATTTTCATTGTAAGAGTAGATTAGGATGGATAGAGGAGAGTAGAAAAAAGTAGAACATAATAGCAGGAACACCATGTAATTTTCATTTTTCAGTAATGAATAGAACAAACAAGATATTGTCATATAATTGTGTCCATTTACTGTTTAAAGAAAAGTGTGTTGTATTCTATGTGATGTTCATAATTTCATTTTCATTTCCTATTGAGAGTGGAGAGAATGACTGTATGATTCTATAATGAAACTGGATAAGTTTCAGTTCTTTTTCTACTAAACCATGTATGCAAGGTGTGCATTCCCTAACGCAAGGTGTGTGTTAACTGGATCTCAGAATGATTCAGAGAGGGAGGTTCAAAGGAGAACAAGGAGGCTTGATATTCTAGGTGCAAGGAGTGCACAGAACTTAGAGACGACTAAGTTCGAAGAAACAACAAAGAAGAACGCCATGAGGGTGTGAGGTATTTTATTTTCAAGAAAATCCCTTCGAATATAAGTTATTCGAAATCCTCGAACGCAAGGTGTGCATAGGAGTTCGAATCTTTAAGGAGAAGAATCTCAGGAGGGAGTGTGTTTTCGTTCACAAAGATCCAGCTGAAGAAGGACTGAAGACTTAGTCCTTGACACTAAGAAGATTTCCTAAGTCTAGGAAGAAAAGTCGCAGAAGATCAAGGGGGAGACCACGGTAATCATCAAATCTGAATGTAGAGAGCCAATAGCTGTTATATATAGAAGAACAATGAGGATTTGAACGGACGGTGGAAATAATTCAAGACAAAGTGTCGATCTTCCGATAACTGTCAGATCTATGGAAGTAGTGCGAACCTTAGCACCTTATGCCCAAAGGAGGATTTTAGCATTCGACGTCTGGGGGAACAAGGGTGAAGTTCCATTGGACTCATGTGTTACGAAATCCTGAAGACCATCAGATTTCATGGAAGACACCCGTCAAGTAGGGAAGAGATCGAGAGTTGGGACACATGGTGAGTAGTCGGTGCTTGGGAGAATCATCAAAAGAATCAAGATCGTCCATCATGGAGAGGACAGGTGACGATAAGATCTGATCGACCAGGGGACTCACGAGGAGAAGAACAGAGGATTCGCGAGAAGGAAATCCGTGAAATCATCCAGACCATCCCTTGGGAAGAATAAGATGAAGGATCTTGACCATTGGTTAAGGGCCAGCGGAGACCGTCGATCTAGTGCGAAAGGATTTCAAAGTTTCGACATTCGGGGAATTGAAGGTGTAGGACCTTTGGTCTCGCAAGTTGTGAAACCCTGATGCACTCAAGGTTTGACCCTAGGTCATGGGACCGGGTCATATGGTGATCCACTAAGGGAGGCATTAAAAGAACGTGGGATCCTTTCGGAGTTCAGAACTTCAAGAGTTGAGAGGTAGGGGAGCATGTTTGTGGGTTTGCCGAACTGCGAACTCCGATAGCCCTTTTGGTGTAGACGCGTGATCGCGGGATGTGGTCATGTGAGGTAGGAGATGAGAACCTTAAGCCCCCAATTGTGATTCATGGATTCAAGTTGCAAAGGAACGGGACGCTTGACTGTAGAAGTCTCGATCCATGAAAAGCACTTTTTGGTTTAGCGCGAGGTCACGACGAACGGTCGCATGGAATGAGATTTAATCACAAGCTAATCGTCATTAAGCTCTTTTCGACATTCAGTGGTTGAAGAGACAAGGATTTATTCCTCAAGAAATCCTGAATCGCGAAATGTGAAACACACCTTATGGGTAAGCCCATGGTCATAAGGACGATCAGCTCGTGCTTGATGCTGGAGTCTTCACACGCGAGTTCTAAACAAGAGGACCTGTGGATATGATTTACAAGGTTCCAGTGAGGACCTGAAAGAATCATTCCAGCTCAGAGTTAGAGGATGATCCTGTGACTGGGAGGTCACGGACCCCACTGGGGTAGGGGGTTTGCATCAGGTGGTATCAGAGCCAAAGCAAAATATTTTAAGTTTGTTTGCAGAACAACAGACAAAATAAGAAGAGAGGAAGGTTGGTATCCTTCATGGGGATTTCACTCTATTGGGAGGTGATGCAGTGAATTCATGCCGCCAAGAAGGGGCAAAGCAAACGCAGAGATTGAAGAATAAATGAGATGACTCAAAATGAGGTTGGACGCCATGGAAACAACATATATAAGGGCACTAGATACTGGCAATGTCAGTGAAGCTGAGAGTGAAGAAGAGGCCGAAGCTAGTGAAAATGTGGCAAAGGATGCTGCATAAGACCGCTTGATAAAAGTTGTTTCAAAGATTGGGGCCAGAGAAAGGATAGAAGTACCTATGTACGAAGGTAATCTGGAAGTTGAAGAATTTCTATATTGGATACGTGCCATGGATGAGCACTTCGATGATGAAGATATCGAAGAGGACAAAATGGTGAAGCATGCAGTGACGAGATTGAAGGGTCATGCAACATTATGGTTGGATGAACTGCAAGCTGAATGCAGAAGAAATGGCAAGCAGAAAATTAAAAGATGGGATAGGATGGTAGCTAAGCTAAAAGATAAATTTATCCCAAAGGATTACCAGATCAATCTTTACAGGGGGTTGCATAACCTAAAACAGAGAGGTTTATCAGTGAAGGAGTACACTGAAGAGTTCTATAGATTGAGCATCAGGGATGTACAGAAGGAGAATGAAGATGAAAAGATATCCAGGTACATCAATGGGCTAAGATATGAAATCCAAGAAGAGATCATCATGATGTCTGTTAGTACAGTCGAGGATGCTTATCAAGCAGCCTTCAAAACTGAGGAAAAATTAGCCAGGAGGCAAAGTCAACGAAGAAGAGGCAGAAATTCTAGCCGAGAAAAAGGAACCAGCAGGGAGAAGTTCCAGAAGTCAAAGCCAGAAGCTGATAAGAAAAATAGCCACCAAGAGAAGGGTGGAATCTCTAAAGAAGGACAACATGGTGGAAAAAGTTCTTTTCCCAGAGGTAGAGGAAGAGGAAGAGCTAAAGGAGGCATAGTTAAATTCTATACATGTGGAAAGGAAGGGCACAAATCTTGGGAATGTCTCGACAGAAAAAAAGGAGGAGAAGCACACATTGTTGAAGCAGAGAAGCATGTGGAAGCAAAGCCTGCAGAAGGAGGAAGAAACCTCATGATGAGGAAAATTCTTCTCAAACCAGAGAAGGAACCAGTTCAATGAACAAGCCTGTTCAGAAATGCTTGCAAGACAAAAGATAGGGTTTGCAAGGTGATCATAGACAGTGGGAGCACAAATAATCTAGTATCCACAGAGATGGTGGAAAAGCTAGAGCTAAAGACAACTACACATCCATGGCCATTCAAAGTATCATGGATGCAAAAAGGACATCAAGTCATGGTAAGTCATCAATGCCAAGTTGAGTTTAAAATAGGAGGTTACAAAGATGAAATATTGTGTGATGTAATCCCTATGGATGTATGTCATATTTTATTGGGAAGACCATGGCAATATGAACGAAAGGTTATTCATGATGGGAGGAAGAATACCTATACCCTAGAAAATAATGGTAGGACACATATGTTGTTACCCATAGTAGACAAGGAGAAGGCAGAAGCTAGTTCAAGCATACTTCTTATGAGTGTGAAGGAGCTCTTAAAGGAAGTCAAGGAAGAGAGAGAGATGTAATTTGATGTTGTGAGGAAGCCTAGAGTGATCCTTACAAATACTTATGTAGGATATTTGACTATAGAAATACAAGAACTGTTAGAGAACTTCGCTAATATAGTTGTAGATGAGTTACCACACTCATTACCACCCATCAGGAGCATAAGCCATCACATTGACCTTATTCTAGGATCTAGTTTGCCGAAAAAAGAAGCTTATAGGTTGACACCTAGAGACAATGAGGAATTCAAGAATCAAGTCCAGGAGTTGTTGGATAAAGGGTTAGTCAGGGAAAGCCTAAGCCCATGTGAAGTACTGACTGCATTAAGCCCAAAAAAAGATGGAGGATGGAGAATGTGCACAGATTCTTGAGCCTCAACAAGATAACCATTAGGTACAGATTTCCTTTACCAAGGATGGATGATTTGATGGACTACCTGAGTGGCGCAAGCTATTTTTCCAAGATAGAATTGAAGATTGGATACCATCAAATAATAGTGAGAGAAGGAGATGAATGGAAAACAACATTCAAGACGAATGAAGGATTATTTGAATGGTTGGTCATGCCGTTTGAGTTGACAAATGCACCAAGCACATTCATGAGACTGATGAATTAAGTGTTGAAAGACTTCATTGGAAAATTTGTCATAGTATATCTATATGATATAATAATCTTTAGCAAAACAAAAGGAGAACACTTAAGACATTTAACTGTAGTGATGGAAAGGTTACAACAAGAGAAATTGCTGATAAATCTGAAGAAATGTTCTTTTATGAAGAAGGAGCTCATATATTTGGGATTCGTAATCTCTTTAAATTAATTGAAGATGGACCCATAGAAGGTGAGAGCAATTGGAGAATGGCCATCACCAAGCAGCCTGTTTGAAGTACGAAGTTTTCATGGGTTAGCGAGTTTTTATAGGAAATTTATCAGAAGTTTCAGTGGCATATGTGCACCCATGTTGGATACTATGAAGAAGAAACACAAGTCCTTTAGTTGGATAGAGGAAGCTGAGAAAGGTTTCAAAGTGTTGAAATAGAATATCATAGAGCAGCCAATTCTGGTCTTACTAGATTTTGGAAAAACATTTCAGGTGAGATGTGACACAAGTGGATTAGCTATTGGAGTAGTCTTGAGCTAGGACAACAAGCCAATTCTTATTTTAGTGAGAAACTGAATGACACCAAGAAAAATTATTCCACTTATGACAAGGAATTTTATGTAGTGATTCAATCTTTAAAAAAATGGAGACATTATTTAATTCCTAAAGAATTTGTCTTGTATAGTGATAATCATGCTTTGCAATTTATTACTAGGCAAGAAAAGTTGAATCAAAAACATGCAAAATGGGTAGAATTAATGTAGATATTTACTTTTGTTATTAAACACATTGCTGGAACTGCTAACAAAGTTGTAGATGCTTTGAGCAGAAGAAGTTTGATTGTACAGGAATTCCAAGTGGAGACATTGGGGTTCAAACACATCAAGGAGATGTATACATAAGATGTAGATTTCAAGGGAGCGTATGAGGCATGCAAGAATAATTTATTGGGAGACATAAGCCCATGAAATGAATATTTAATTAAGGATGAATTATTGTTCAAGGGGAGCCAATTATGTATTCCAAAGTGCTCAATGAGAGACAACCTATTGAAAGAAAAACACAGTGGAGGTTTAGTTGGACACTTTGATCACAACAAGACGTTTTCACAATTGAGCAATTCATATTATTGGTCAAGCATGAGAGAAGAAGTGAAGAAGTTAGTGAACAAATGCAGAGTTTGTCAGTATGAAAAGGGAAGACAACATAATATTGGTTTGTATCAGCCAATGCCAATTCTAGAGAGGCCGTGGGATGCAATCAGCATGGATTTTGTTTTGGGATTGCCTAGAACTCAGAGAGGAGGCGATTCCATATTTTTTGTGGTGGACAGAATCTTGAAAATGGAACATTTCATACCATGCCAGAAGACAAGCGATGCCACACACATTGCCAATTTTTTTTCCAGAGAAGTAGTGAGACTACATGGATTGTTGAGGACCATAGTTTCAGACAGGGACACCAAATTTGTGGGACATTTTTGGAGGAATATGTGGAAAAGACTGGGGAAAAACGTATCCTTTAGTTCATCATATCACCCTCAGATAGATGGAAAAACTGAAGTAGTAAATAGAGTCTGGGAAACCTACTGGGGACTTTAGTCACTGAGCAAGGAAGACAATGGGATCAAATTCTGGCACATGCAGAATTTGCATTCAACAATTCAATGAACAGGAGCACAGGGAAGAGTCCATTCAAAATTGTGTATGGTATGCAGCCAAGAGGGATTTCCAAATTAATATATTTGAGCCAAGATGAGTTCAGAAGTGTTGGAACAAAGAATTTTGTAGCAGAAATATAAAAAATCCATGATAGAGTCAGAGATCAGCTACATGACAACAATCAGAAATACAAGAGCAAAGTTGACTAGAGAAGAAAAGAAATTCAATTTGAAGTTGGGGATGAATTTTTAGCTCATTTGAGAAGAGAGAGATTCCCAAGGGGAACGTACAACAAATTGAAGATGAAAAAGATTGGGCCATGCAGAATTCTCAAAAAATTTGCAGCCAATGCTTATGAGATTGAGTTGCTGGACAACGTTGGCATATCATTGATATTCAATGTTACAGACCTATATCCTTACCAGAGGAATGAAGAAGGAGAGATAGATGATCAAAAAGAGATTCAGTGGGAAGAGAAATTGCCCACAGCAGAAATACCTCATATGGAGAAAATCATTGAACAAAGGGATGGAAAGAAAACCAGGAGGAAAACATATCCTAAGTACTTAGTGAAGTGGAAATATCATCCAAGGGAAGATGCAAGTTGGGTCACAGAACCTGATATTTTGAAGCATGGAATGACAGTGCAGGAGCTCATGGACAGGAGTCCATGAAATTTTTTAACCAAAGGAGTATGATGCAGGAGAATCACCTTCACAACCATCATCGCACACGTGGAGGAGAGAAGAATGACATTTCAACAAAGCCAGAAATTCAAATCGAGCATTAACTCAGAATTTATTTGGGTTGTTGAGATATTTTGTTGAGAAAATTTTAAAATCATAACTTGTTTCTAAAGTCTCTAAGGACTGTAAGAAATCACAAACATGGAGTGTTGACTCTGTCTGATAGTAATTAGCATTTATCGTAATAGGACTGAGTAGGTAATAGTTTTAAGTATGATTTGATAGATTTCAGGAACACGACGAGAGAGCTCAAGGAGCCGGTCCTTAAAAAGTTTCATTTTCATTGTAAGATTAGATCAGGATGGATATAGGAGAGTAGAACAAAGTAGAACAGAATATCAGGAACACCATGCAATTTTCATTTTACAGTAATGAATAGAACAGACAAGAGATTGTCATATATTTGTGTTCATTTACTATTTAAAGAAAAGTGTGTTGTATTCTGTGTAATGTTCATAATTTCATTTTCATTTTCTATTGAGAGTGGAGAGAAAGACTGCATGATTCTATAACAAAACTGGATAATTTTCCATTGTTTTTCTACTGAACTATGTATGAAAGGTGTGCATTAACTGGATCTCAGAACGATTCAGAGAGGGAGGTTCAGAGGAGAACAAGGAGGCTTGATATTCCAGGTGCAAGGAGTGCACAGAACTTAGAGCCGACTAAGTTTGAAGAAACAACAAAGAATAACGCCAAGAGGGCGTGAGGTATTTTCTTTTCAAGAAAATCCCTTTGAATCTAAGTTATTCGAAATCATCGAACGCAAGGTGTGAATAGGAATTTGAATCTTTAAGGAGAAGAATCTCGGCATGGAGTGTGTTTTCGTTCACAGAGATCCAGTTGAAGAAGGACTGAAGACTTAGTCCTTGACACTTAGAATATTTCCTAAGTCTGGGAAGAAAAGTCACAGAAGCTTAGGGGGGAGACCACAGTAACCATCAGATCTGAACACAGAGAGCCAATAGTCGTCGGATCTAGAAGAATGGCAAGGAGTTGAACGGATGGTGGAAATACTTCGAGACGAAGTGTTGATATTCCGATAGACGTCAGATCTATGGAAGTAGTGCGAACCTTAGTGCCTTGTGCCCAAAGGAGGATTTCAGCATTCGACATCTGGAGGAACAAGGGTGAAGTTCCTTTGGACTCACGTGTTGCGAAATCCTGACGACCGTCAGATTTCATGGAAGACATCCATCAAGTAGGGAAGAGATAGAGAGTTGGGACACATGGTGAGTATTCAATGTATGGGAGAATCACCGAAATAATCAAGACCGTCCATCGTGGAGAGGATAGGTGGTGACAAGATCTGATCGACCAGGGAATCACGAGGAGAAGAGAAGAGGATTCGTGAGAAGGAAATCTACGAAATCATCCAGACCATCCCTCAAGAAGAATAAGATGGAGGATCCTGACCATTGGTTAAGGGGCAACGAAGACTGTTGATCCAGTGTGAAATGATTTCAGAGTTTCAACATTCAGGGAACTGAAGGTGCAGGACCTTTGGTCTCGCAATTTGTGAAACCCCGAAGTGAGAAACCTCTATGCGCTCAAGGTATGACCCTAGGTCATGAGACCGGGTCATATGGTGATCCACTAAGGGAGGTGTTAAAAGAACGTGGGATCCTTTCGGAGTTCGTAACTTCGGGAGTTGAGAGGTAGGACTAACCAATGCACCAAGTGTCTTTATGTGCTTAATGAATGGCATATTCAAAAATTATTTGGATAACTTTGTCATAATGGTATTGGATGACATACCTATCTATTCTAAGTCTCAAGAAGAGAATGAGCATCACTTAAGACTGGTATTGGAAGTGCTGAGAGAACATCAGTTGTATGCCAAGACGAGTAAGTGTTCATTTTATAATAAAAAAAGATACATTACTTGGGACACATTATTTCAGAGCAGGGCATAGCAATAGATCTAGAGAAGATTGAATCCATTAGAGGATGGCCAACACCCAGAAATGTGTCAAAATTCATATCTTTTATGGGATTAGATGGTTACTGCATAAGGTTCATAAAAGGATTCTCTAAGATTTCTCATCCCATCACTTCTTTGCAAAAGAAGGGAACTAAATTTGAATGGACACCTAAGTGTGAAGAAAATTTTAATATGTTGAAGGAATTACTTACTAGTGCACATGTGTTAAATATTGTTGACCCAAATGAAAGTTTTATGGTATGTACAGATGCATGTAAGGAAGGACCTGGGGGAGTCCTCATGGAAAATGGACATGTCATTAGTTATGAGTCCAGAAAGCTTAAGGAACATGAGAGGAACTATGCCACACATGTGGTGCAGACCCCCTTCTCTCATAAGGGTTGTGCGACCTCCCAGTCAGGATATTCGATTCTAGACTCGGGTGGCTCTCTGAAACCTCACTAGTCGAGTTCTATGTTGAACACAAGTCCTCTTGGCTCCCTATGTAGGCTCACAATAGAGAGACCTTCCCTTTCACATTCTGCAAAAATCTCAGAGTATCAGGCATTAGCACCTTTTCTCTCGGCCCCTCCTCCGATGTGACCTTGGGCGATGACCACGCGATTGTGGGCACGGCCACAAGTGGTTGAAGTGAAACTACTTTTGGGCCTGTAATTCTCCTCGAGCCTCCACATGTCTTCCTGGTGAAACCATGGTATGGACTACGGCCCACCCTCGACTTTTTAAAGTCTGTGCAACTCCTATCCCCGGAATGTGAGATGACCATTGATATCACAATCTTGACGGTGCTTCTAGACGGACGACTAAGATATGTTCCTTTGAATTAATGGTCTAGATATCACTCTCTCTGATCGACGATTTTTTTCGATTCGGAATTCTAGACTTTAGAATTTTTGAATCTCAATCCTTGGATTCCTTTGCAGAGAAATCTTCCGTAGTGGAATATCTGATGACACCTTCCCCCTTCATTCAACGGTTGTGATCTCTACATGTCTCCGATCTTTAGGGTTTTTAAGTTTCAAACCTCACCTTCTTTTGTACTCCAATATTCCGGAGTGGATGATCGGAAAACACCTGTCCTCATATCAATGGTCTTGTGACCCTCCCCTCGATCGATGGTCGAGATCTTCCCCGGGTTTCAAAATTCGGGGATCTCAAACCTCAAACTTCACCCTTCTCCATATGGATTCTATCCAAAGGCTGTGATCCACTAATGTGTGTCCTCCTGATCTAATGGTCGAGGATTACTTTGAATATTTAACTAGAGTTTTCATATCCTCACCATGTCTCCTCCAGATGTGAAGGCTCATATTCACTTCGGGTCTTCGGGATTCAGTGATCTCAATTCTCAAACTGAAAATCCTATGACAAATTTTCTAGAACTCACAATCTGTTGACACATGCCCCTATGGATCTAACAATCCATATTTTCTTCGGCTCTCCATCTCTTCACGCTTTAGGAATATCAAGTTTCAAACTTGCTTTCTCCCAAGATAATGACATTTGACGGCTTAGATTCACTAGATTGATCCAATGCCATACATTTAGCTCGGATGATCTGACGGCTCATTCTGCTTCAGATGATCAAATGACGAAGATTTCACTTCGAAAATCCAGAACTTCGGACTTCGAAAGTTTCAAGTCTCAAGTCTTGGTGAGTTCTCTCTCCTATGTGTATGAGGTGTTAAAGCTCATGTACGTTGTCTTGAACCAAATGACTATTGATCCTTGCGATGTGATCCAACGACCTTTGCCACTCCTCCTCTTGAGCTTATGATCTCTCTGACTTAGAATATTTTCTAAGTGTTCAAAGGTTTCAAACCTTTGCTCCTCCGACGAGTCCGACTCTTGGATCTCGTTAACACTTATAAAAAGTGTTATTCCTATTGAGCTTGGTCTTGTGAAGACTTCAACTTCCCACGCACTCCTTGTGTTTCAGGGATTTTGATAACTCATATCCAAAGGATTTCTCGAAGATAAATTCCTCTTCCCCCTCTGGCATTCTCCTTTTGCTTGATGCATACGTTTCAACCGGTTATTATGCAGGGTTTGAATTATTGCAGACGATTGTGCACTCCTTGCAGCAGTCACTTTGCACTCCTTGCAAAGGGAAAGTTTCGTTCTATCTCTTCTAAGCTTCAGAACCAAAACAAATCTCATCAACGCACTTCTTGCGTCCTGTGTGCACACCTTGCACTGATTTCAACATAAGAGAAACAATTGAAACTTATTCTAACATTCATAGTTCCATACATTCATTTGTAGAAACAACAACAACAAGAAATTTGCAAGCAATAATAGCATCCACACACATTGGATCATTTTTCCTCTGTTGTATTCATTCAAAATAAAAATGGTTACAGCTACAATCAAAACAAAAACTAAAAACTCATAATTCTCCTACTAACTTGTAGCTAGCCTCATTTGGGCATACAAAACCTCTATTTATCTCAGAGGGTTCTTAGGGTTCCCCCCCCCC
>ML782702.1:304262-337447 GCA_009831015.1 Picea engelmannii
ATACACAACCACAAACTTTCCAATGAAATCTTTCAGTATTTCATTCATCAACCTCATAAAGGTACTCGGGGAATTTGTTAAGACAAATGGCATAACAAGCCACTCATACAAACCTTCATTTGTCTTAAAGGTTGTCTTCCACTTATCACCTTCTCTCATTCTAATCTGGTGATACCCACTTTTCAAATCTGTTTTAGAAAATAATTTTTCTCCACTTAAACAGTCCATTAAATAATCCATTCTTGGTAAAGGAAATCTATACGTGATGGTGATCTTGTTAATGGATCTCAAGTCTGTACACATTCTCCATCACCCATCCTTCTTTGGAATCAACACAGTTGGTATTGCGCATGAAATCAAGCTCTCTCTGACCAAACCCTTGTCTAACAATTCTTGGACTTGGTTATTCACTTCCTCATTCTCTCGAGGTGTCAATCTGTATGCTTCTTTTTTTGGCAGAAAATCTCCTGGTATCAAGTCAATATGGTGGTTGATACTTCTAATGGGTGGCAATGAGTTAGGAAGCTCATCCACCACTATGTCAACAAAACTATCCAATAATTCCTAAACTTCTTCAGGCAAATCATCCATCGAAGTGCTTGTAAGGATCACTCTAGGTTTCCCCACCACAACAAATTGCATCTCCTGTTCTTTCTTGACTTCTTTCAAGAGTTTTGTCCCACTCATGAGAAGTATACTTGTGTTGGCTTCCTCTTTCACTTTCTTATCCTCTATTGGAAGCAACATGTGTGTTCTACCATTCTTTTCCAAGGTGTATGTATTCTTCCTCCCATCATGAATGACATTCTTGTCAAACTCCCATGGTCTTCCCAACAAAATATGGCATATATCCATGGGAATTACATCACATAGAATTTCATCTCTATATCCTCCTATCTTAAATCCATCCAAGCATTGTTTAGTACCCATTACCTGGTGTCCTTTCTGCAACCATAAGACTTTGTATGGATTTGGATGTGCAGTTGTCTCCAGCTCCAATTTCTCCACCATATATGTGGATACTAAGTTATTAGTGCTCCCAATGTCAATTATCACCTTGCATACTTTGTCTTTAGTCTTGCAAGTTTTCATGAAGAGATTGTTCCTCTGCACTATATTTTCAACTTCTGCCTCTCGTTTTAAGAGAACCTTCCTAAACATCAGGGATCTTCCATCCTCTACTCCTTATGCTTCAACATTTTGTCTCTGTGCTTATGAAATGTGAGCTTCACCTTCTCCTTCTTTATTTTTCTCGGGACATTCCCAATACATGTGCCCTGTCTTTCCACAAACATAATATCTTAGTTCTCCTCCTCTGCTTCTTCCTCTTCCTCTAGAAGAACTTCTTCCACCACCCTGTCTTCCTCAGGAACTTCCTCCTCTTTCTAAGTGACTATGTGGTTCCTTAGTCTCATCCTTAGACTTATGTGCCTTGTCATGGGTAAATCCCTTTCTTTTTTGGGGGGCTGGGATTTTACCTCTTCCTCGTTGGGTAACTCCTCCTTTGCCTTCAGTGAAAACTGATAAGCATCCTCCACTGTCCTTACTAACATCATGTTGAGTTCATCCTAGATTTCATATCTCGGGCCATTTATATATTTGGAAATGTTTTCTTCATCTCTCTCTCTTTGTCCAGTTCTAATGTTCATCCAATAGAACTCCTCTATGTACTCCTTAACTGTCATCCCCTTCTGTCTCAGGTTCTGCATCTTCCTGAACAGATTGATATGATAATATTTGGGCATGAACTTAGCCTTCAGCTTAGCTACCATTTTGTCCCAATTATTTATCTTTTGTTTTCCCTTGCTTCTCCTCTCAGCCTATAGTTCATCCCACCATAGTGTTGCATGTCCTTTTAGCCTAGTGACAACCTGTTTCACACTTTTCTCTTCATCGACCTCTTCATAGTTAAAATGTTTGTCCATGGATCTTACCCAACCCAACAGCTCTTTAGCATATAAATTGCCTTCATACATTGGGGCCTATATCTTGGCTCTGCCTCCCAATCTAGCAACTTCTCTTAGCAAGCGTTCTTCGGCAACATCCTCTCCTGCAGCTTCTTTGACTTCTACTTATTCACTTTCTGCATCGTTGTTGTCTCCAGCATCAGGTGCTTGTCTATGTGTTTCTTCCATCGCCTCTAATCTTGCACAAAGTTCTCGCTTCTCTCTTTCTATAGCCCAATTGGCTAAAGGTGGTTCCACTTGTCTCCTTGGTGGAATTGTGTTGACTATTTGTCACGAATAGAGTAAAAATTTGAGTTCTTGTGTCTCTTCTCCTTTGCCTATTGTCTACAAGAAAAAAAAATTCTCTGATACCACTTGGTGCAGACCCACTTCTCTCCTAAGGGATGTGCGACCTCACAGTCAGGATCTTCGATTCTAGAGTCGAGTGGCTCTCTGAAACCTCACTGGTCTCATTCTGTGTTGAACACAGGTCCTCTCAGCTCCCTGCGCAGACCTCATGACACCATGACCTTCCCTTTCGCGTTATGAAAAAATCTCAGAGTATCGGTTGTTAGCGCCTTCCTCTCGACCCCTCCTTCGATGTGACCTTGGGCAACAACCACACAATTGCAGGTGCGGACACAAGCGGTTTGAATTCAAACTACTTATGGGCCCGCAAATCTCCTCGAGCCTCCATGTGTCTTCCTGGCAAAACCATGGTATGGATTGTGACCTACCCTTGACTTTTTAAAGTCCACGCAACTCCTGTCCTCACAATGCGAGATGACCATCGATCTCACGATCTTGACGATTCTTCCAGACAGATGAATGAGATCTATTCCTTGGAATCAACGATCTGGATCTCCCTCTCTCTGATCAACGACTGTGATCGATTCAGAATTCTGGACTTCAGAATTTTTGAATCTCAAACCTTGGTTTCATCTGCAGAGCAATCTTCTAGAGCAAAATATCTACTGACACTTTCCCCCTTCAATCAATGGCTATGATCTCTGCGGGTCTCCGTGCTTCAGGGTTTTGAGGTTTCAAACCTCGCCTTCTTTAGTACTCCAATATTCCAGAGTGTACATTCGACAGACACCTATCCTCATGATCAACGGTCCTTCCTTCACTTCGGGTGTTTGATCTTTCAACTCAGATCAATAGTCTTGTGACCATCCCCTTAATCAATGGTTGATATCTCCTCCGGGTTTCAGACGTTAGGGATCTCAAACCTCAAACTTTACCCTTCTTCATATGGATTCTATCCGAAGGTTGTGATCCATCGACGCGTGTCCTCCTGATCTAAAAATTGAGGATTACTTCGGATCTTTACCCGGAGTTCTCAGATCCTCACCACGTCTCCTCCATATCTAATGGCTCAAATTCACTTCGGGTCTTTAGGTCTTCAGGATTCATTGATCTCAGTTCTCAAACTGAAAATCCCATGAAAAATTTCCCAGAACTCGGATCTACTCACATGTACCCCTCTAGATCTAACGGTTGAGCTTCGGTTCGACTCTCTGGCTCTTCGCGCTTTGGGAATCTCAAGTTTCAAACTTGCTTCCTCCCAAGCTCATGACATCTGACGGCTCAGATTCGCTAGATCGATCCAACACTGGACATTCACCTCGAATGATCTGACGGCTCAGTCTGCTTCAGATGATCAAATGATGAAGATGTCACTTCAAAAATCCAGAACTCTAGACTTCGGAATTTTCAAGTCTCAAGTCTTGGTGATTTCTCTCTCCTGTGTGTACGAGGCGTTAAAGCTCATGTACCTTGTCTTGAACCAGACGACTATTTTTCCTTGCGTTGTGATCCAATGACCATTTTCGCTCCTCCTCCTGAGCTTCTGATCTCTCTGACTTACAAGATTTTCTAAGAGTTCAAAGGTTACGAACCTTTGCTCCTCCGACGAGTCCGACTCTTGGATCTTGTTAACACTTATAAAAAGTGTTATTCCTCCTAAGCTTGGTCTTGTGAAGACTTCAACCTCCCATGCACTCCTTGCATTTCATGGATTTTGATAACTCGGATCCAAAGGATTTATCGAAGGGAAATTCCTCTCGCCCCCTTGGCATTCTCCTTTTGCTTGGTGCACACCTTGCAACCGGTTATTATGCAAGGTTTGAATTCTTGTGGATGATTGTGCACTCCTTGCAATAGTCACTTTGCACTCCTTGCAAAGGGAAAGTTTCTTGCTATCTCTTCTAAGCTTCGGAATTGAAACATATCCTATCAACGCACTCCTTGTGTTCTATGTGCACACCTTGGACCGATTTCAATAAAAGAGAAACAATTGAAACTTATCCTAACATTCACAGTTCCATACATTCATTTGCAGAAACAACAACAATAAAAAATTTGCAAGAAATAACAACATCCACACACATTGGATCAAATTTCCTCTGTTGTATTCATTCAAAATAAACATGGTTATAGCTACAATCAAAACAACAACTACAAACTCAGAATTATCCTACTAACTTGCATCTAGCCTCATTTGGGCATACAAAAACTCTATTTATCACAGAGGGTTCTTAGGGTTCCCCCCGATTATTTGTCTACTCCTAACGTAATGACTATCTTAGATCAGTCACATTCCAGAGCAGGAGTGCAAACTCCCACTTCACTCTCAATCATTCAAGTGTACTTCAGATGATTTTCTGGCACTGAGTTCAGGCGTGCTTCAAAATATCTCCCGACGTTGAGTTCAAGCGTGCTTCAAAAATATTCGTCGTAACTGCCAGCATTGAGATTTCAAAAATATTCCCAGGCGTTGAGTGGTCCTGCTCCACGTGCTCGCTAATGATGCTCCTGCATCAACATGACTTGGAGCTTGCTGTATTGTCCACGCCTTGAGGATGTGGAGGCATTATCTCATGGGGAAGAGATTTGAATGAAGGATAGACCACATTGGCCTGAAGTGTCTTTTTGAACAACCAACCTTGAATGCTAGGCAAACAAGATGGATGGAAATTTTAAGTGAATATGACCTCGATATCAAGAATATCAAAGGAAAAGAGAATAAATTTTCCAATGCACTTAGTAGAAGAGTGAATCTCATGCATGCTACTATTGTCAGTATGCATCAGTCAGACTTGAAGAGAAGAATTTTAGATGATCTTGTTACATATCAGCATTACCTACAGGTAAAGGAAATCTTATAGTAAGGAGATGTACAACAAAAAATAAAGGAGTATGAGATAAAGGAATATGGATTACTCATGCATAAGAATAGAATCTATGTTCCTAGTTCTGGAGGACCGAGGAATTTGGTATTGAAGGAAATACATGATGTTCCTTATGTTGGACATATCGGGTACCAAAAAATGATTACAACAGTAAGAAGCCAATTATTTTTCCAAGAATGAAAAAGGATATTGTTGATTACATCGCTCAATGTATGGAATGTCAGAAGGTGAAGGCTAAGCATAGGCACCCAATGGGTTTGCTGCAGCCATTACCAATACCATAGAAGAAATGGGAAGTGATAACCATCGATTTCATAACTAAATTTCCCAGGACAATGAGGTAACATGATTCAATCATGTGGTGGTTGAAAAATTAACAAAGGCTACTCATTTTTTTCCCGTAAAAACAACACATACAACGGCTAATATTGCAGATATTTACATGAGAGAGATTGCTAGGTTGCATGGGATACCTAAGAAAATTGTCTCAGACAGAGATACAAAGTTTACCTCCAATTTCTAGAGGGGATTGTTTAAAGGATTTGGTACAAATCTAAACTTTATCACAACATACCATCCACAGTCAAATGGGAAAACAGAGAGGGTCAACCAATTAATTGAAGATATGTTGAGAATGTATGTGATGGATAAGCCATCTAAGTGGGAAGTTCACTTGCACTTGTTTGAGTTTGCATATAACAATGGGTATCAAGCTTCATTCATAATGAGCCCATTTGAAGCCTTGTATAGTAGGAAATTCAATACTCCCGTGAGTTGGGACAACCCAACAGATAGAGTGGTACTTGGGCCAGAGTTGCTCAAGGATATGGAAGACCAGATGGTTAAGATCAAGCAAAATTTGAAGGCAGATCAGGATAGACAAAAAGTTTATGCAGATAAGAACAGTATAGATAGATAATTTAAAGTAGGAGAGTATGTACTTTTGAAAGTGAATCCCAAGAAAATATCTTTGAAATTGGGTAGTTGTACAAATATGGAAGCCAGATTTTGTGGTCCATTTGAAATACTAGACAAAATAGGGCCAATTGCATGCATGCTTGCATTACCTGTTTCCATGAATGTACATAATGTATTTCATGTCTATTTACTAAATAAATATGTACATGATCCTAACCATGTTATTGATTGGCATCTGATTCAGGTAGAGACAGAGGGAGATTTCCAGGTTCAACTAGTGAATGTTTTGGACAAAAAGGTCAAAATGCTCCAGAATCAAGTTATAGAGCTGGTAAAAGTTCAGTGGACCTGCTATGGTCCTGAAGATGCTACCTGGGAGCATGAAGATCCATGCAGGTAGAGTACCCACAACTTTTTGAATATTTTTTTAAATTTTAATCTCTATTTTCTATATGCACTGAGGACAATTCCAAAATAAGGGGGAGGGGATGTAACACCCTGGGTTTTGAACCCCCATTTTAAATAATGTATTGTTACAATGCTGAGAGGTGAGAGTGACCAAACAATTATTAAAAGGCCAGTGTGCCCTGGAAATGTAATGTTTTGATCATTATTATCATTGGTTTTTAGACGGACAAGGACTGGGGTTATAGGGGGATATGATTCCACAAGAGAGGGGGCTTGAGGGCATAAATGTTATTTTCTATTTTAATTACCCTTTTGTCTAAGGGAGTGGATCAGTTATGTAAGCTTCTTGGGGAGGGCCAGGAGGTTCTTGATTCTCCACAAAATACTTAAACCTGCCCCTGGTCTGGTGGGGGGTGGGTTGATTGCTCATTTGCTCCTTCATTCGCTTATGAGTTCATTCACTTTCTCACTCGTTCATTCATCCCATCCTTACCTATCACTCATTGATCCATCCTCATCCGTGTCTTGGATTGGGAAAGGGAAATGAACTGCCAAAGAGTAGCCATGGTATTGTTGGTTGTAGTGGTCGTTGGTGTAATCCAGCCACAACTTGAGGCTTGCGTGTATGACATGCATTGGCATGTGTCCAGCCTTGTTCATAGTTGTGAGTCTTGAGTGTTCCAGCATTGATATTATCGACCAGTTATGCGGGAGCCCTGGAAGGAGAATGACTGTCTGAGGGACTACATGGAAGAGAAGGGTGGAGGGACTGCGTGGAAGAGAATGGTGGAGGTCAATTCTCTTGGGTGGTGTAGGATGGGTAGAAGAGATTTGGGTACTTGGATTGTTGTGAGTGATGGGAAATTCTGTGAGAGCTTGAGTGTTGATTGGTTTGGGAAGCCAAGTAACATCCTGGAACCGTCCTTGTGGACTCATAGCCCTGGCTCGGGGGTGACACTGTTGTTGAGATTTGGAGCAGTAGTGTCTACGGTTGGGTGGAACATCCTTGGTATGAAGCCAATTGGTTTCATCTTTTATAAAGACAAGTGTTCTCTGTTATGGTATTATTTACATGTATATGAATGTATTTTCACTATGTATTTAATTATCGTTTAATTGAATTTTTAGAATATGCATGCTTGTCGGTTATTGTTGTGCATGTTGTTAAATTCATTCTTTTATGCATCCTTGTTAATTTAAAAAGGTTATCGATAAGAGAAATAAGTCCAAGGGTGGGCTTGAAGGTAGCGTACCTCGGCCTGTGGGTGGCGGGGTATGTTACAGTGGCACTGCTAGATATGTATTGTTCTACCAAGGAAGACCAAGATTGGACAGAGTGTTGGACATACATGGATTTGTGGATGTAGACTGGGATGGAGATTTGGATCATAGGATATCTACAAGAAGGTATGTGTTTCACCTATTTGGAGGAACAATCAATTGGATGAGAAAAAGACAGGATGTAGAGGCACTTTCAACTACATAAGTTGAATACATGGAAGCCACTCATGTAAGTAAGGAAAAATTATGGTTACAAATATTGTATTTAGGTATTGGGTTGGTACAACAAATTGTAAGGATAAATTGTGACAGTCAGAGTGCAATTTTTCTGGCGAAGAACCCGACTTATCATTCAAAGACAAATAATATTGATATTCAATATCACTTTGTGAGAGACATGGTTGAAGAAAAGAAAATGTTGTTGATGAAGGTGGACACTTTCAATAATGTTGCAGATTCATTAAACAAATCTATGAGCATTGAGAATTTCTCTTGGTGTAGAGGATACATGGGCATTGCTGCTCTGGATTGTTGACTATGTAACCATGTAACCCCTTGTATGCAAAGAAAACAACAAGTGGGAGAATGTTGGGTATGTGTTATATTATTTGCACAACTACCTATAGTGTTTACTACATTGTGTCGAGCATGCAGAGGGGAAATATCCCCATTGCATGGGGGTTCAGGGGTAGTGCCCTTGAGAAAAAAAAATTCCTTGGGAAATGTGTCACATTTTTCCTTGTTTTTTGTGTCACCTCGATTTTTGTGTCCATTGTTGAGCGATTTTTCGGCACATAGTTTGTTCCAATGGTTTTCTATTTCTGGTTAAGGAATTAGGGTTGTTGACTAATCCAGGTCATTGGGTTAGGGTCTTGGATGTCGTTGGCTCCTATATGTATATTTTATTGTAAACAATGTATCACTATGAATGAATATAGAATATGTTGGTTTTCCCGATTTGATTTTCCAGGGGAAAATATCTGTGCAATGTGTGTATTTTCCATTGTATCTTTTATGTTCTTTTATTGAAAACCTGTTTGCAGTAAAATAGTGTACAAGGTAAAAATCTACAAAACTCATGTCGAGTAAAAGGTTTTTCTAGCTTTAGACTTTCTCGATAAGGTGGGTGTTGAATTCCAGGGTGGGAATTCTCAGCTTTCAAAGGTTCCTGAGATGTTTTTGGTTTTAATTCTTCATTTTAGACATCCTCATTCAAATATTCAATGCTAATACAAGGTTGGTCCTTGGTTATTGTCTTACCTTATCAGAGTTGAATATAATTGCATTCCAAGGAAGAGATGGAATAGTTTGGGTAGGTTGCAAGTCCAACATCATGCGTTGGGTGGCCTTACCTTCCTCTATTCGGGTTAGGAATGGGTTGTGTAGGTAGTTGTGGTCGAGGAGGGGTGGGTTTTGATGCCTGCATCTAGGGAGGATGAAGAAGTTGCATAGGTGGTTGTGTCATAGGTTGTTGAGGTCCTCCTACATTAAGGTTTCTCTATCCCTATTGTCATAACTAGTTTGGGGGAGGAGGAGCCACCCACTGTTGTGTTGGCATACCCCATGGTTGAGAATCATATTGCATGGAAGGGTTATTCCAATATGAATTGAAATATTAATATTGATCTTGGATCACACCTTGAGGTTTGGGTTGTCAGGGTCGCTTATGAAAGACATAACATAATTGTTCTAGTTCTTCAACTTTCTGGTAGATAGCTTTTAGTCCTCTTAAGGATGGATAGTTGTGAGTAGCATGGTATTTGTTGCATATTCCACAAACCTCTATTTGATCCAACGAATATTCTTTCCATGGGTGCTTCATTATACCTTTCGGGCAAAAGATAGCCAAAGCTCGTACAATTTCCTCCTCCTCCTTCTTCATCTACAATGTATCCAACTGGGATCTTAGGGAACTAAGTATGTTGGTCTTGAAGTGTTGTAACATGTTCCCAATTTTTTCTCTCGTCATTCCAGCTCCAACAATTTTTCTCATTCTTTCCAGTATATCTATTGTTTCTTTTCCTATTTTTGATCTGCTTCTGGAATATTTGTTTTTGAGTGCCTATCACGTAGTCGTAGATTCTACAAAATAGACACTCTAACTGAGAAACATCTCCCTGCCTATTAGGTTGAGGATTTCTATACAATCATCTCAAATTCCTCTTAGAAATAATACATGTCATGTCTCAGGAACCAAATCTTCTTGCTTTTCCCTCTGTAGGTTATAGGTAAACCATTAAACATAATCTTTGAAGCTCTCATCTTCATGATGCATCATCGTGAAGAATTCCTCTCTTCTTTCTTTATCTTTGTAGTAGTCTTGGTATGTGTCTAGAAATTTCTTGGTCATTTGGTCCGATGAGCCGGATGTTATCTTTTCCAAGACCCATGAACCATCGTAGTGCAGTGCTCTTGAGAGTGGAGGGAAAAAAATTTAGTTTATGGGTGTCTATCACATAATCATAGATTCTACAAAATACGTTGAACTCGAAGAGGAAGGTATCACAATCTTCGTTAGATAACCCATGAAATTTTGGCAAGGTTGAATGAGGGATGTTCTTCATCTTGGTCTCCTCATCTGTTTCTTTGATTGGAAATATGAAAGTGGAGGGTTCCTCCATGAAAACCTCATGTGCCATTACTTTTGGGGGGTTGTCCTTTGTTTCTAAAGGTGCCTCAGAAAAAAGGAATTCTTCGTAGTGGTATTGTTCATTGATCCGCTCTTCTGAAAGAAAAACCTTTGTGTGTAGAGACTCTTGCGCAATCTCTTATTCTTGAGGATATGCTTTGGGATTCTTCTTTGCAAGAAAAATTGTTGTAGGTGATAATTAATTTGGATAATTGAGCTCCTTTCCCTCTTTTTATTGACCTACACTGTTATATTTACGGGAGTTTTTGGAACAACTAATAAATATACCTTGTTGATCTCTAACTCTACTCATAGAAAAGGTTAGAAAAACATTCTACGAATTGTTGAAAATAAATCATAGCACTTAAAATGAAAATCCACACAACTAATCAACAACTACTTCTTTTGACAGTTCCACGACAATGGCGCCAAAAATGGACTTTTCAATTATTTTCTAATTAGTTAGCAAGAAACTGAAGATTTGTACATTTAATTATCAATCTGATGTCCTATCTTACTTATGAATTGTTGTGCACCATATCTTCAAGAGTAGCGTTGTTTTTACTAAATAGTTGTAGTACTTTTAATGTTACAAATCAAGGATTCAAGATACTTAATTAAGTCACCAAACTATACTATTTTATGAGTTGAAGAAAGTAAATATCACACTTGCAGGAAAGAAAAAGTCACACTTGTTGAATTTAAATCACATTTGTAGAAAGTAAATCACACCTTTTGAAATTAAATCATGCTTGCATAAAGTAAATCACACTTCCATAAAGTAAATCACACTTGCAAAAATTAAATCACACTTGCATAAATTAAATCACACTAACAGAAAGGAAATCACTCTCGTGGAAAGTAAAATCATGCTATTATTTACTCCTGACTTGCTAATGTATAATAATGATCATGTTTTGTTGCAACAATTATGTGTTTGCACATTCAAAAACATTTCAATATAATATCAATCCCAAACTATTGAAGACTAAAATTATCACAAGTTAGAAAGAAAAATAAATAAAGTGTTGTTGCAAGCGGAGTTGCAACATGAAAGAAATCACAACAACGCGAGTTGCATCAATTAAGCTTCAACATGAAAGAAATTACACCTATGCAAGTTGCAACAACAAGAGATGTAGTAGAATCTATGATTATAAACTCATAGAAATTGGATCAACATTGAATTGTTGTTTTTAAATTGCAGAATTCTCAACACTAGGAAATTAAATATTAACCACACATGAATTGCAAGTATTGTTCTATGAAATTTGGAGTTGCAGTAGACTAAGAAATAAAACAACTATGGAATTGAATAAAAAAAAATGAAATGTTAAATCCTACGCTAATATAAAGATAGTACTTAACTAAGGAGGGGGCCCTACCCCCTCAGTCAAGGCACTGATCCAGGTGGAAATCGATGGCCACCCACCTATTCCATTTTCTCAAAACATGGGTTTCCACCTTGGCAGTTATTCTACAACATTTTGAGTCTTAAACTTTTGGGGTCATTTTGAGGCCCTAAACAAAAAAATTTGACCCGCCATAGTCACACTATAATATTTATCCATAATGTGATAAAAAAATATGTAGTCCTCGAATAGACCTTTCAAACTAGCTATCGTGCACCCCAAACGTAGATCGTATATGAAAGTTACGCCCTTAGGAAGTTGACGTACCAAATTACCCCAATAGGGCCCACATGACTTTTGGTGTTAGGGTTTTGGATTTTATTCATGTTAAAAAGGCCTCTAGAGCCTCATTATAAACATCATCATCTTATTTTGAATGAGCGTATCCATCACATCTCTTCTTAGAGATAAGTTGCCACCATTATAGCAAGTCATTCACTCTATAATTTTATAGTTTCGGTACATTCTATCATTAATAAAAATTGTGCATTATTGTATATATGTGTTTATTGCAATATTTGTGTTTATCTCGCAATATCTATGTATATTTAATTGTTATAAATCTTCCTTCATTTTGTTCTCAAAATAATTTGGATCACTGGTATCAGAGCAGGTTGTTCATTGTCATTTCTTAGTGCATGTCCCCAATGAGGTTAGGGTATAGAGAGTTGGGTCTCAAACTAGTTTCACTTGAGGACAACCGCTCTCATAAGCACAAGAAGCCTCCCATGGTGGAAGAAAAGAGAGATGTGGGAGAAGAATATCCCATCAATCTATTGCTCGCGGAAGCCCTCGTGCAACAAAGGAACGAGATGTTGGAGAATTTTTCCCAAATCCTTCAAAGATTGTCATCAATAATAGACATGTCTTCGTCAAGCAATTGATTTGGAGATGCTACTCCATTCAAGGTACAAGTTAATTTTTATATTCCTGTATTTGAAGGTCAAATTGGTGCAGATGCTTTGGAAAAATGATTAAATTTGCTAAAAGGTTATTTCTCTGTTCACAATTTTTCCAACAGAGAAAAGATCACCTTTGTGCTCCTCAAGGCTCTCCCCCATGTCAAAAATTGGTGGGAAATTTATTGGGAGAGCAATTCCACAGAGGAGTCTGGAATATTTGGGGTCAATCCCACATGGGATTTTTTTTATGGATGTGGTCAAGGAGCAATATTACCCTGTGGGAAACTATGATGGCCAGTACATGAGATAGACCACGATGCATCAAAAGCAGGACCAAATAGTGTTGGAGTTAACAAATACCTTCCATACATTGTGCATCAACCTAGGTATCAAATACTTTTAGCAAAATCTGGTTATGAAATACCGCAGGGATCTACACAGGTACATCCAAACCGAAATGGAGTTTCTAGACATCTCATCACTGGGAACCACTTATAGATATGCTGTCAAAATCGAGCGTAAATTTAAGCAGAAGAACAAGAAATAATTTTGGTCTGCAAATCCGCAACAAGAAAAGGATGGTAAAGGCGTCCCTAAATCATAGAATATCCAAACTCAAGACAACCAGTCAAAGCCACAAGAAAGGAAGAGCAATGGGAAGATGAAGAAGGACACTGGGAAGTGGTGTGACTTCCAAAAAATACCTTGGCACAACACCGATGAATGTCTCTCAAAACAGTCACTGGTAGTCAAGCTCAAAGAAACAGAGCTAATCCCCCCTCAGACTCTGATTCAAACAATAATAAAAGGAGACAGATAATTGATGAAAAACCCACTTCTACTGTCGTGACCGCAACAATCCAACCAGAAGAACCAGAGGATCCTGAGGAGGGGGAGAATCTTTTCCATTCACAGAGGTGGGTGAAGGGGACCTCGTTTCATTTCATTTTTTATAGTGGAAGTCAGAAGAAATTCATCTCAACAGAGGTCGTCAAGCAGTTGGACTTGCTGACAACACCACACCCACATCCATACAACATTTGATGGCTTCGCTAGGGTCAATATCTTTGTGTCACCCAAAAGTGTCGCTTGTCATAAGGAATCAAGCCCTTCAAATATGAGGTACTTTGTGATGTTTCCCTACTATAAATCTATGATGTTCTGTTAGGAAAACCATATATGTGGAGGCTTCATGTTGTTTATGAGTCTCGACCCCATAGTATCATTGTTACTCTAGCGGGTCATCTCTACAGGATACCATAGGTAGTTTTGACTACTGTCCCGACAAAATAGTGCCACAAAGTAATCTCTCATAATGAAACATTTATCCTCTTCACAACCTGGTTAGAAGAGAAGGACATTGAAACTATTGTAGCCTCGGCCCAAGACCCTTTTATCCAGTAGAAGTAGATCAACAAGATTCTACAAGAGAACTAAGTTATTCCTACTGCACCTACAAGGGTGCCTCCACACTATCGATTCAAATCAAGTTATGATAAATCCCTTCATGTTATTCATGTTTCATATTCATCAATAGAGTCCTCCCACACTTAGGAAGAGCATGCAGCCAGATTAGTTCATAACAACCTTCAACAAGTTAAGAAGGGTAGTTTCTTCAGTAAGGCAAGAAACTCACCAAGGTTCAGATTCAACAAAATCTTCCTTGGGGACCTGACACAATGGAGACCATTGATTCCTAAGGGGAGGATTGATCAAGAAGGAAATCAATGGCCACCCACCAATTCCACTAGCTCAAAATAGGGGTTTCCACCTTGGCAGGTTTTCTACAAAATTTTGAGTCCTAAACTTTTGGGGTTGTTTTGAGGTCCTAAACAAAAACATTTTGACCCACCAAAGTTACATTGTAGGCCTTAGCGAGAGTGTGATGGAAAATGTGTATTCCTTGGATAATCCTTTCAAACTAGCTATCGTATGAAAAATTTACGCCCTTGGGCAGTTGGCGTACCAACTTACCCCATCGAGGCCCACATGAATTTTGGTGTTTCATATTCCAAGGTTAGGGTTTTGGATTTTCTTCATGTTAAAAATGTCTCTAGATCCTCATTGTAAACATCATCATATTCATTCAAATGAGCATAGTTGTCACATCATTTCTTAGAGATAATTTTCCACCATTCTAGCGAGTCATTCACTTTGTAATTCTACAGTTTATGTACATTCTCTCATTAATAAAAATTATGCATTAGTGTATCTTTGTGTTTATTGCAATATTTTTTTGCATCTCATAATATCTCTGTATATTTCATTGTTATATCTCTGCCTTCATTTTGTTCTCAAAATAATTTGGATCATTGGTATCAAAGTGGGCTACTCATTATCGTTTCTTAGTGCACATACCCGATGAGGTTAGGGTACAGAGAGATGGGTCTCGAGCTAGTTTCCCTTGAGGAAAACCTATCTCGTCAGCCCAAGAAGCCTCCCATAGAAAAATAAAAGAGATACGTAGGAGCAGAAGATCACATCAAGGTGTTGCTCGCGGAAGTCCTCGCGCAACATAGAAATGAGATGTTGGATAATTTTTCCCAAATCCTTCAAAAGCTTCCAACAATAACATGCGTGTCATCATAAAGTAGTCTCTTTGGAGATGCTACTCCATTCAAGGTACAAGTTAATTTTGATATTTATGTATTTGAAGGTCAGATCGATGCAGATGATTTGGAAAAATGGTTAAATTTTCTAGAAGGTAATTTCTATGTTCACAATTTTTTCGACAGAGAAAAGATCACCTTTTCCCTCCTCAAGGCTCTCCCTCATGTAAAACATTGGAGGGAAACTTACTCAGAGAAAAATTTGATAGAGGAGTCTAGAATATTAGGGTCTGATCCCAGTTGGAATTTTTTTATGGATGTGATAAAGGAGCAATATTACCTCGTGGGAAACTATGATGACCAGTACATGAGATGGACAACGCTGCATAAAAAGTGGGACCAAACAGTGCAGGAGTTCAAAAATACCTTTCATACATTGCACATCAAGCTAGGTATCAAAGACTCTTAATGACATTTCGTTTTTAAATACCGCAGGGCTCTATACAGGTACATCCAAACCAAAATGAAGTTTCTAGACATCTCATCACTGGGAACCGCTTATAGATATGCTGTCAAAATCGAGCGTAAATTTAAGCAGAAGAACAAGCAAGAATTTGGGTCCGAAAATCCGCAACAACCAAAGGATGGTAAAGGCAGCCCTAACTCACAGAATAGCCAACCTCAAGACAGCCAGTCCAAGCCACGGGAAAAGAATAGAAATGGGAAGATGAAGAAGGACATTGGGAAGTGGTATAACTTCCACAAAATCCCTTGGCACAACATCGATGATTGTCTCTCAAAATAGTCAATAGTATCCGAGCTCAAAGAAATAGATTCGAGCCCCTACTCGAAATCTAATTCAGACAATATCAAAAGGAGATAGATAATTTATGAAAAACCCACTGCTACTATTGTGACCGCAAAAATCCAACCAAAATAACCAAAGGATCCTGAGGAGGGGGGGCGTCTTTTCCATTCACAGATGTGGGTGAATGGGACCTCATTTCATTTCATTGTTTATAGTGGAATCCATAAGAACCTCATCTCAGTAGAGGTCATCAAGCATTTGGACTTGCCGACAACACCACACCCACAACCATACAACATTAGATGGCTTCACCAGGGACAAGATCTTCGTGTCAACCAGAAGTGTCGCCTGTCATAAGGCATCAAGCCCTTCAAATATGAAGTACTTTGTAATTTTTCCCAACTAGAAGTCTGTGATGTTCTGTTAGGACAACCATATATGTGGAGGCCTCATGTTGTTTATGAGTCTCGACCCCATAGCGTCATTATTAATCTAGCGGGTCAACTCTACAGGATACCAGAGGTAGTTCTAACTACTGTCCCAACAAAACAGTGCCACAAAGTAATATCTCATACTTAAACATTTATCCTCTTCACAACCTAGTTAGAAGAGAAGGACATTGCAACCATTGCAGCATCGACCCAAGACCCTTCTATCCAACAGAAGTAGATCAACAAGATTGTACAAGAGAAACACGTTATTCCTACTGCACCTATGAGGGTGCCTCCACACTACTGAGTCAAACCAAGTTATGATAAATCCATTCATGTTATTCATGTTTCATATTCACTGACAGAGTCCTCCCACACTCAGGGAGATCATGCAGCTAGATTAGTTCATAACAACCTTAAACAAGTTAAGCAAGGCAGTTTCTTCAGCAAGGCAAGCAACTCACCAAGGTTTGCATTCAACAAAATCTTCCTTGGGGACCTAACGCAATGGATACCATTACTTCCTAAGGGTGGGGGATTGGTCCAGGAAGAAATCGGAGGCCACCCAACTATTCCACTGGCTCAAAACAGGGTTTTCCACCTTGGTAGGTTTTCTACAACATTTCAAGTCCTAAATTTTTGAGGTCGTTTTGAGGCCTTAAACAACATTTTTTTGACCCACCACGGTCACATAGTAGGAATTAGCTAGAGTGTGACAAAAAAATATGTAGTCCACATATAGACCTTTCAAACTATCTATCATGTGCCTCAAACATAGATCGTATGCAAAAGTTATGCTCTTGGGAAGTTGACGTACCAACTTACCCCATTGGGGCCCACATGAATTTTAGTGTTTCATCTTCCGGGGTTATGGTTTTGGATTTTATTCATGTTAAAAATGCCTCTAGAGCCTCATTATAAACATCATAATCTTCTTGCAAATGAGCATATCCATCACATCTCTTCTTAGAGATAAGTTGCCACCATTATAGCGAGACATTCACTCTGTAATTTTACATTTTCTGTACATTCTCTCATTAATACAAATTTTGCATTATTGTATCTCTGTGTTTATTGCAGTATTTTTGTGTATCTCACAATATCTCTATATTTTTCATTGTTATATCTCTGCCTTCATTTCGTTCTCAAAATAATCCAATCAGTGGTATCAGAGCACGTTGCTCATTGTTTTTTCTTAGTGCATGTACCCAACGAGGTCAGGGTACAGAGAGTTGGGTCTCGAGCTAGTTTCCCTTGAGGAAAATCGCTCTCATCATCCCAAGCAGCCTCTCCTGGAAAAATAAAAGAGAGACACGAGAGCAGAAAATCCCATCAAGTTGTGGCTCGCGGAAGCGTTCGCGCAATAGAGAAACGAGATGTTGGATAATTTTTCCCAAATCCTTAAAAGATTGTTGACAATAACATGCATGTCTTCGTCAAGTCATTGCTTTTGAGATGCTACAATATTCAAGGTACAAGTTAATTTTGATATTCTCATATTTGAAGGTCATATTGATGCAGATGCTTTGGAAAAATGGTTAAATTTGCTAGAAGGTTATTTCTTTATTCACAATTTTTTCAAAAGAGAAAAAATCACCTTTGCACTCCTCAAGGTTCTCCCACATGTCAAACATTGGTTGGAAACTTACTAGGAGAAAAATTCCATAGAGGAGTTTGAAATATTTGGGGCCGAGCCCACTTGGTATTTTTTTATGGATGTGGTCAAGGAGAAATATTATCCTATGGGAAACTATGATGACTAGTACATGAGATGGGCCACGCTGCATCAAAAGCGAGACCAAATAGTGATGGAGTTCACAAACACCTTCCATACCTTGCACACCAAGATAGGTATCAAATACTCTGAGGGACATTTGGTTCTGAAATACCACGGGGCTCTACATAGGTACATTCAAACCAAAATGGATTTTTTGGACATCTCATCACCGTGATCAGGATTATTTTTGGCACAAAATGAGAGTGGAGATATAATAAAGGAATGCACAGAGATATCACAGATATCCAATAATATAACATAAATGTATTAGATTTGCAACCATAAACATAGATATACAATAATACACAATTTCTATTAATGAAAGAAATGTACAGAGACTATAAAAATACAGAGTGAAAGACTCGCTAGAATGGTGGCAGCTTATATATGAGAAGAGATGTGACGGCTACTCGCATTCGCAATAAGATGATTACAATGAGGCTCTGAAAGCATTTTTACAATAAACAGGAATGCAAAAAACCCTATGCATCCAAAAACCTAACCCTAGGAGATGAAGCACCAAAAGTCATGTGGGCCCCGTTTGGGTAAGTTAGTACATCAACTTCTCGGGGTCGTAACTTTTGCATGCGATCTCCATTTTAGGCGTATGATAGCCCGTTGGAAAGGTATTGTAGAGGAGATTCATTTTGGGGGCTCAATCATGCCTTTGGATATCATTGAGAATATCTATCTCGAAAAACCTTCATTTGGGCCCTCAAAATGGCCCCATAAGTTAAAACTGCTAAAAATAGTAAATTGCCAAAATTGCTAGAAAATTGTTTTGAGCCAGTTGGAAAAGGTGGGTGGCCACCGATATCCAACTGGATCAATCCTCCCTCTTTAGGAATTAATGGTTTCCATTGTGTTGAGTGCCTGGGGGAGCGTAAAAAGTGTTTTATAAATCTGAATCTTGGTGAGATGCTTGCCTTGCTGGAGATGTCGCGTTGCTCGGTTCATGGAAGGCTATCACGAGCATGTGGCTGGAAGGGTTGGACCTTTTTAACCAGTCTCGATACATGAGATTCTTTTGTGAAAAAGGAATATTTACACTTTGCTACAATCTTATCGACCTGCTTCTATTGGATAGAAGGTGCTTGGGCCGAGGATGTAGTGGTTGCAGTATCCTTTCATTCACCTTTTGAACAAATTGTGAAGAAGATGAATTTTGTAGTATGAGATACCACCTTGCGACACTTTTTAGGTGGAACAGTAGTCGGAACTACCTATGGTATTTTGTAGAGATGACCCCCTAGAGAAACAATGACACTGCAGGGTCGAGACTCATAAACAACATGGCTCTTCCACATATATGGTTGGCCCAAGAGAACATCACAGACATCCAGTGGGGAAACATCACATAATACCTCATTCTTGAAGGGTTGGATGCCATATGACAATCGGCACTGCTGGCTAACACGAAGATATCGTCCTTGGTGAAGCCACCCGATGTTGTATGGTTGTAGGTGTGGTGTTGTCAACAATCCCAATTGTTTGATGACCGCTACTGAGATGAGGTTCTTTTGGCTTCCGCTATCAAAAATAAAATGCAGCGGGGTCCCCTTCACCCACATATGTGAATGAAAAATGTGCTCCTTTTCTTTAAGATCTGTTTGTTTTTCTAGTTGAATTTTTTTGGTCGCGACAATAGTAGTGGGGTTTTCATCAATAATATGTCTTTTACCAGTGTTTTCAAAATCAGATTATGAATCAGGGTTCAGCTCCTTGTCTTTGATCTTGGCCACCAATCACTATTTTGAGAGACATTCATCGGTGTTTTTCCAGGGGCTTTTGTGGAAATCACACCATTTTTTGGTGTCCTTTGTCTTCCCGTGACCCTTGTTTTCCTGTGGCTTGGACTGGTTTTCAAGACACTGTTTGTTAGGGCCTTCTTTGTCATACTTTGGTTGTTACATATTTTTAGACCCGAACTCCTGTTTGTTCTAGTGCTTAAATTTCTGCTCGATTTTAGCAGCATATCAGATATCCAGAAAATCCATTTTAGTTTAAATGTATCTGTGTAGAGCCCCATGGTATTTCAGAACCAAATTTCATTCAAAGTATTTGATACCCAGCTTGGTGCGCAAGGTATGGAAGGGATTGGTGAAATCTAGAACTACTTGGCCCCCTTCTTGCCATAGTGTGGTCCATCTCATGTACTGGTCCTCATAGTTGCCAACAGGGTAATATTGTTCCTTTACTGCATCCACAAAAAAATCCCAAGTGGGCTCGGCCCCATATATTCTAGACTCCTCCATGGAACTTTTCTCCCAGTAAGTTTCCCACCAATTTTTGACATGGGGGAGAGATTTAAGGAGTGTGAAGGTTATCTTTTCTCTGTCGAAAAAATTGTGAACAGAGAAATAACCTTCTAGCAGATTTAACCATTTGTCAAGGGTTTATGCATCTATCTGTCCTTCAAATACAAGAATATCAAAATTAACTTGTACCTTGAAAGGCGAGGTGCTTCCAAAGTGGATTCTTGATGAAGATGCACCTATTGCTATCGGAAGGAATTGAAGGATGTGGGAAAAATTCTCCATCATTTCTTCCCTCTATCGCATGAGAGCTTGCTCAAGCAACATGCTGATAGGATCGTCTGCTCCGTTGTTTTTATTTTCTTCCGCCATGGAGGTTTTCTTGGGTGTGCGAGACCAATTTCCTTCTAGAGAGACAATCTCGAGACCCAACTTTCTATACTCAGACCTCGTCGGGGACATGCACTGAAAAAAAAAACGATCAAGAGTAGCCTACTCTAATACCACTGATCCAGATTATTTTCGGCATGAAATGAGACCGGAGATATAATAAAGGAATGCACAGAGATATCGTAGATATCCAATAATATAAAATAAATGTATCAGAGATGCATCCATAAACACAGATATACAGTAATACACAATTTCTATTAATGAAATAAATGTACAGAGACTATAAAAATACAGAGTGAAAGACTTGCTAGAATGGTGGCAGCTTATCTCTGAGAAGAGATGTGACGGCTACTCGCATTCACAAGAAGATGATTACAATGAGGCTCTGAAGGCCTTTTTACAATAAACAGGAATGCCAAAAACCCTAGGCATCCAAAAACCTAACCCTAGGAGATGAAGCGCCAAAAGTCACGTGGGGCCCGTTTGGGTAAGTTAGTACATCAACTTCTTGGGGTCGTAACTTTTGCATACGATCTTTGTTTTAGGCGTATGATAGCCTGTTGGAAAGGTATCATAAATGATATTCATTTTGGGGGCTCAATCATTCCTTCAACTATCATTGAGAATCTTGATCCCGAAAAACCTTCAATTGGGCCCTCAAAATGGTCATGGAAGTTAAAACTGCTAAAAATAGTAAATTACCAAAATTGCCAGAAAATTGTTTTGAGCCAGTTGGAAAAGGTGGGTGGCCACCAATATCCACCTGGATCACACCAGGAACCTCTTATATATATGTTTTCAAAATTGAGCATAAATTTAAGTAGCAGAACAAGGAGGAATTTGGGTTTGCAAATACACAACAACCAAAGTATGGTAAAGGAAACCCTAACTCACAGAATAGCCAACCTCAAGACAACCAGTCCAAGTCGTAGGAAAAGAAGATCAACGGGAAGATGAAGGACACTAGGAAGTTGTGTGACTTCCACAAAATCCCTTGGCACAACACCAATGAATGTAGCTCGAAACAGTCACTGGTAGTCGAGCTCAAATAAACTGAGTCGAGCCCTGAATTGAACTTTGATTCAGACAATAATAAAATGAGGTAGATAATTGATGTAGAACCCACTTCTATTGCCATGACTGCAACAATCCAACCAGAAGAATGAGAGGATATTAAGGAGGGGGAACACCTTTTCCATTCATAGACGTGGGTGAAGGGGACCCCATTTCATTTCATTGTTGATAGTGAAATCCAGAATAACCTAATCTCAACAGAGGTCATCAAGTAGTTGAACTTGTCGACAACACCATACCTGCAACCATACAACATCGGTGGCTCCGCTAGGGATGATATCTTCGTGTAAGCCAACAATGTCTCTTGTCATACAACATCAAACCCTTCAAAGATGAGGTACTGTGTGATTTTTCCCCAATGGAAGTCTGTGATTTTTTTTAGGCCATCCATATATGTGGAGGAGACATGTTTTTTATGAGCCTCGACCCTGTAGCGTCATTGTTACTCTAGGAGTTTTCTCTATAGGATACCAAAGGTAGTTTTGACTATTGTCCTGAAAAAATAGTGTCGCAATGTAATCTCTCATACCAAAAAATTTAGCCTCTTCACAACCTAGTCAGAAGAGAAGGACATTGCAACCACTGCAGCCTTGGACCAGGACCCTTCTATCCAGCAGAAGCATATCAACGAGATTGTACAAGAGCACCAAGTTATTCCTACTGCACCTACATGGGTGCCTCCACACTACCTAGTCAAATCAAGTTATGATGAATCCCTTCATGTTCTTCATGTTTCATCTTCATCGATAGAGTCCTCCCACACTCAGGAAGATCATGCAGCCAGATTAGTTCATAATAGCCTTCAACAAGTTAAGCAAAGTAGTTTCTTCAGTAAGGAAAGCAACTCATCAAGGTTCAGATTCAACAAAATATTCCTTGGGGACCTAAAACAATGGATACCATTGATTCCTAAGGGGTGAGGATTGATCCAGGAGGAAATCAGTGGCTACCCACCAATTCCACTAGCTCAAAATAGGGGTTTCCACCTTGGCAGGTTTTCTACAACATTTTGAGTCCTAAACTTTCGGGGTTGTTTTGAGGTCCTAAACAACATTTTTTTGACCCACCAAGGTTACATTGTAGGCCTTAGCGAGAGTGTGATGGAAAATGTGTATTCCTTGTATAGTCCTTTCAAACTAGCTATCGTGTGCCCCAAATGGAGATCGTATGCAAAATTTATGCCCTTGGGAAATTGACGTACCAACTTACCCCATCGGGACCCACACGAATTTTGGTGTTTCATATTCCGAGGTTAGGGTTTTGGATTTTATTCATGTTAAAATTGCCTCTAGATCCTCATTGTAAACACCATCATATTCATTCGAATGAGCATAATTGTCACATCGTTTCTCAAGGATAAGTTTACACCATTCTAGCGAGTCATTCACTCTGTAATTCTACAGTTTATGTACATTCTCTCATTAATAAAAACTATGCATTAGTGTATCTTTGTGTTTATTGCAATATTTTTGTGTATCTCATAATATCTCTGTATATTTCATTATTATATCTCTTCCTTCATTTTGTTCTCAAAATAATCTAGATCAGTGGTATCAAAACGGGCTGCTCATTATTGTTTCTTAGTGCACGTATCCGACGAGGTTAGGGTACAGAGAGTTGGGTCTTGAGCTAGTTTCCCTTGAGGACAACCTCTCTCGTCAGCCCAAGCAACCTCACGTGGTAGAAGAAAAGAGAGACGTAGGAGCATAAGATTCCATCAAGGTGTTGCTTTTGGAAGTCCTCGCGCAACATAGAAATGAGAAGTTGGATAATTTTTCCCAAATCCTTCAAAGGCTTCCAACAATAACAGGCACGTCGTCATCAAGTAGTCTCTCTGGAGACACTACTCCATTCAAGGTATAAGTTAATTTTGATATTTATGTATTTGAAGATCAGATTGATGCAGATGATTTGGAAAAATGGTTAAATTTGCTAGAAGGTAATTTCTATGTTCACAATTTTTTCTACAGAGAAAAGATCACCTTTGCGCTCCTCAAGGCTCTCCCTCATGTAAAACATTGAAGGGAAACTTACTGGGAGAAAAATTCGATAGAGGAGTCTAGAATATTTGGGTCCGATCCCACTTGGAATTTTTTTATGGATGCAATCAAGGAGCAATATTACCCTGTGAGAAACTATGATGAACAATACATGATATGGACCACGCTGCATCAAAAGCGAGACCAAACAGTGCAGGAGTTCAAAAATACCTTTCATACATTGCGCATCAAGCTAGGTATCAAAGACTCCTGGGAAGTTGATGTCCCAACTTACCCCAAATGAGGATCATATGCAAAAGTTACACACTTGGGAAGTTGATGTACCAACTTACCCCATCGGGGCCCACATGACTTTTGGCATTTTATCTTCTGAGGTTAGGGTTTTGGATTTTCTTCATGTTAAAAAGGACTCTAGAGCCTCATTGTAAACATTGTCATCTTCTTGAAAATGAGCATAGCCATCACATATCTTCTTAGATATAAGTTGCCACCATTCTAGAAAGTCATTCACTTTGTAATTTTATAGTTCCTATACATTCTCTCATTAATAAAAATTGTGCATTATTGTATCTCTATATTTATTGCAATATTTATGTGTATCTCACAATATCTCTATATGTTTCATTGTTATATCTCTTCCTTCATTTCGTTCTCAAAATAATTTGGATCATGCACTGAGCTACAAAATCATAATTGCACGATCATCAACACGTGAACAAGACAAGAACATAAATTATATCACAGAAATTTGAAAGTTATAATAATAGTCAAATGTTATCACCAAAATAATTCCTCCCCTAGCTCTGGAGAAGTTGAGGTTCTTATATAGTACGACTATTGTCTAAAATTATACAAAGGGACAGATGGAAAACCATGAGAATCCGGTTGTTCATCCGTTTAGATTGATTTTTCAAAAATTTAATAAAGATTGGGCATGTGCTAAATTGGTAGGAACATTGATTTCTCTTGTAGTCATCTACTTGCCTCATGTTTCCTTCCTATGTGAGGATAATTTCCTAATTGTCAGTTGTAGTGTTGAATTTTTTGTTGTAGAATTGTGTACTCAGAATCGCATCGATGGTATAGTCAGAGTCATGAAAATAGAGAGTGTACTTGAAGTCAACAATTGTCCGGAGTCACAACAGTAGAGTGTGCACTTAGAATTGCAACAGTTGGATTATGCTCAGAATCACAATGACAGAGAGTGCACTTGGAGTTGCAGCAATTGAATTGTGATCACAACAACAAAAAGGGATTGCAACCACTTTTAGTAGGTGTAGCTACTGTATTACTTTTGTGTAAAGATATTAGTAAATGAAAGTAGCAATTTCCTTTAAGAAATATGCAAGAATAGCGTAAAAATGGCATATGGGGAAAGATCCATACCTTAATTAAAAGTGAGGAAAAATTGGAAAAGGAAAGTATCAAAAAGGAAATGATCAATGGAAAATGTTAAGAAAAAAGGTATTCGACGGGTGTTGAAAGTATGCCAATTTAGGCACCCGTCACAGGTCAATGACTGCAATTGTTTGAAAGAATGTCATCGCAATATTTCAAGTTTTGTCTTTGTTAGAGTTGGCCATGGAGAGTCATGGTGAAATTTGGGTTAAAAAACCCCAATTATGGGCGAAATCGGGAGGAAAAACCTCGCTCAAGGTTATCGAATTCATTGTAGACATCGTGTTTTTTGCAAATCCTACTAGAAGCGAAACCTTGACCGGGAGGGATTTTGAATCCATATGTTTGGAACATATAGGGATCCAAAGGACTAAAACAATGAGATGGCTAATCAAAGGTCCCAGATCCTGGATATGCAGTGCAAACTAGATTAGAATCATTCATCCAATTAGAGCCACCATATCAATACACCCTAGCTTTTATCCGTTGATCTATCAGAATGAGTGGCGAGGGTGACATCCAGGAATCCAAATATCTAGAGTTCCTTGAGGTGAGTGGTTATCCAAAGTTCTAGATGTTGGATATAACTTTTTAATAGAGTTGGGTTCCACCTATGTAGCCACCTTGATGCTAAGTCAACACTCTATTAGAGGCCACGTCGACAATAGAGTCCAGTTAGCATAGTTACGTGGTAGGTCGTATTGGGCTGAAATTCGAATGATGGAACCCAGAGAGAGAACCATGAAGAATCTGGAAATATGAAAATATAAAATTTCACAAAAATGATTTTTTGAAAAATGTAGGATTTATGATGCCACATTAGTGGAGCCATGTCAGCAGGCTGAGTTGGAGGCCATGTTTGATGCCATGTCAACAAAAAGGTTTCAATAGTGCCATGTTAGTTGCTGAGTCAACATTCCACATTAGCATAAGTGTTAGAGGAACATCAAGAGTATGTTGTGTCAAGAGGGCCATGGTAGAGGCTCATGGGCCAAATGGTGGAAACTTACAACATAACCATGCCATCAAAAAATCTAGAGTTTCAGATAAATGGAATTTTGGAAAATTTTAGATGTCAGATTCATGGATGTGGGAACCCTGGCTTGATGGAACCTTGAGCCTTGAAGTGGGAAGTGGATGCTAGGTAAGTAGAAAACGTCACCCAACGTGGAATCCATGTAATATTTGGAGGCCAATGAGGAAGCACCATGTGGAGGGTGATAAGTTTCCTCCCATGGTGGAATTGGATGATCATAAGAGGTCAACAATCAAGTAGATTTAAATCTCGCTAACGATATTGGTCATTGGATTGAACATATCTCATGCATCATATATTTCAAGATAAATTGGCCATGTTAAAGGTCATGGAACTTAAAATGTTGCTAGCAATCTAAGTGGTCGACATAGACGATCATACATCATTTGATCTAGGACACGTGCAAGTTGTGCGTCGAGGGCATAAAGAAGAAAAGAGTAGGTGGGGCCCACTCTTTTCAGAACCAATGGTTTAGTGGCAAGTCGCACCATGTCATTGGGGCCATGTCAAAATATATGAGTGAATGAGGAGTTGTTACTTGGTAGTTGGGTACAGGTGGACACGCGTTGGTTCAAAGGAGTGGAACTTTATGAAGGAACCAGGACCATCCGGGTACTAGAGATTCAAGTTTCTAAATAAATGGATTTTTTGGAAAGTCTTGAATGTCGGATGTCTAAAGTTTTGGGAAGGGACAAATGGATAGATATCCAAACCTATGTAGTGGTGAGACTTATTTTGAGTGGACAGGAAGCCACATCGGCCATGCCATGTAGGTTGGTGTGAGTATGTATGGGTCTATGTGGTGTTATGTGGCATAGTGCCATGTCAACATATGGGAGAAATGCCCATAAAACTTTAGAGGGGAATAATTTTCTTCTCTAAGCTCGGAATTGAGAAAAAAAATATTTTTAGGAAAGCTCTTGGACATAGGAATCCACTTATGCACCCAAAAAAATTATCTGAGTAGTATAAATTACAGTCAACTCAAAATAATACGACTAGTGGTCTAAAGAGAAGAAAAATTGTGCATTATTTTTCCGAAAATATGTATATATGTTTTGTCTAACATAAATTTTATTTCATGCACATTTTCTTGTAGAATTTAGATTTTTAGGAGGGCACTTTGGTTCCTGTATGAGAACCACATTCATGGAGGATTCCCAAAGGTCTTATGGCTATGAGGATGAATTTATAAGGTTGCATGGTAGCATGGGAAATGCTGAAACAAAATCCAATGGAAGAATAGGTAAGGAGGATCCTATAGAGTTGGTTGAAAATATGAGAGGTGTGCATATATAAGTGCATATTTATAGGGATGATAATGAAAATATTGTGAAATATTAGGAGGAGCTACTACAGATTTTGAATATGTTGCATAGACAAGCCAACAAGGATTCTGTGTCAAAGTAAGTAGCTAGTGCCAGACAAGTGGAAACATTTGAATCCCATAGTAGAATGGATGATCATGGGATTGACAAGTAGTCAATAAGCATGAGTAGGTACCATCATTCTCCAAAGAAATCCAATAGGAGATATTGTGCAAGTTTAGTTCTAGGGAATATCCCAAGTGTGTATTTTATCATGAGGTAGAGGAGAAGGCATGAGTTAGACAACTTGCAAGGTTAACTCAAGAAAATCAAGCTACCAATTTTTAATGGTGAGCATAGAAAGGGAGAAGAGGTCGAGGCCTGACTATTGGAAATGAAGAAATATTTCCAATTGCATGATTACCCCTCCAATGTATAAACACGAATTGCAACCTACCACTTGCAATGAAAGGAAATCATGTGGTAGGATCAACTTAAGAAAGACAAACACCTTGATGAGAAGAAAGTCTCATGGAGGTAGTTCAAAGGATATTTCCATGAGAAATATTTGTTAGAGAATTATTATGAAAGAAAAATGAAAGATTTATTTGAACTCAAATTGGGAAGCATGATAATGGATGAATATGAGAAGAGGTTCTTTAAGCTACTAAAGAATGTTGGCTTCATAAAGGATGAGAAGGTCAACATCCAAATATTTCTGAGTGGGTTACCCTCCTTCTACATTTTCAAGAAACAATATGATAACCCAAGGACTTTGCAGGAGGCCATAAGAAGAGAAAATGGAGGCCAGTATTCCAAAAAGGTTGGAATGACAAGATGAAGGGTAACAAGGAGAAACGAAGAAAGGGTTTTAAGCCATCCTTTTTTAAGAACAACTCACAAGTAAATCAACAAGGATATTCAACCCAAAATCAACCCGGGATGGCAGATTCTTCTGGGAAAAGGTCAAGACATCAACCCATGAAGTGTTGGGAATGTGAGGGAGATCACTTATATAGGGACTTCCCTCACAAAGGTGAAAGAATGAGGACTATACACAATATTCAGGAGGATGAAATAGTGGAATACATGGGAGGAAACATGCCAAGGATTTATGCAACCTTGGACAAAAAAAAAGCAGAGTATCAGTCCCCCATGATTGAAGTGGAAGGTAATATTGATAACCAACCCATAACAATTTTAATTGATTATGGAGATAGCCATAGTTACATAAACTCTAACATTATTGAAACATTTCAATTGAAAATAAGAAAGCATAAGAAATCTTGGTTAGATCAGTCAACCACAGGGGCTAAGAGGAAAATCAATGAGATGGTTAAATATTGTCCAATAGACATGAATGGACTCATCACAAAGGTATAAGTGAACATCATACCATTAGCTTCATATGATTGTCTAATTGGCATGTATTGGTTGGAAAAACACCATGTTGTCCTAGACTGTTACAACAAGACAATCACTTTTCTTGATGAGGAAGGGGAAAAGGAAATATTCAAGGAATTCCAAGAGTTGTAGTTGTTAGAGAGATGTCAACCATGCAGCTAAAAAATAGTTTCGGAAAAGGATGTCAAATGTTTTGCACCACATATGGAAGAGGTAGCTAGAGACAAAATGGAAAGTATTTAAGACTATCCAATATTGAGGGATTTTGAATATGTTTTTGGGTAAATCCCAAGACTATCACCAAATAGAGACATTGATTTCTCTATCATTTGGTGCCAGGCACTTCCCTAGTTTCCAAGACACCATGCAGAATGAGCACACTAGAATTGAAAGAGTTGCAGGTGTAGCTTGAAGAAATGTTAAAGAAGGGGTATATATGCCCAAGTGTGTCACCTTGGGGTTCCTTAGTGTTGTTCATGAAGAAGAAATATGGAACCTTAAGGTCATGTATTGATTTTAGACAACTAAATAAGGTTACCATAAATAACAAATATCCATTGCCAAGGATTAATTATCTATCTGATCAGTCAAAAGGTGCAAGGATTTCTTCCAAGATTGATTTGAGATCAGGGTATCACCAAGTAAGGTTAAAAGAAGAAGATATCAACAAGACAACATTCAGGACAAAATAAATACATTATGAATTTGTGGTAGTTCCTTTTGGGATATCAAATTCCCCAATTGTTTTCACATGTCTAATGAATGGAGTGTTCAAGGAATACCTAGATAGGTTTGTAATTGTGTTCTTGGATGACATACTAATCTACTCAAATATAGAAGAGAAACATGAGCAACATTTAAGCATGTTGTTGCAAGTTTTAAGAGATCATAACTTGTATTCCAAGATAAGTAAATGCATCTTCTATCAAAGGAAGATTCATGACTTGAGGCATATTATTTCAACAAATGGGATAACAATTGATCTCGAGAACATAGAGGCCATTAGAGGATGGCCAACACCAATAAATGTGACAGAGGTTAGATCTTTCATGGGTCTTGCAAGTTATTACTGAATATTCATAAATGGATTTCCAAAGATTGCAAGCCCCATCACTTCTTTGCAGAAGAAGGGAGTGAAATTTTCTTGGACTCCCAAATGTGAAGACAATTTTCAACAAGTGAAGGATATATTGACCAGTGTCCCAATATTGAAGATTACATATCTGGACAAAGATTTTGTTGTGTGCATTGATGCATGCATGGAAGATATTGGTGGATTCATCACACAAAAGGATCATGTGGTATGCTATGAGTCTTGAAAATTGAAAGAGGATGAGAGGAATTATGCTACCCATGATTTAGAATTAGCAACCATTGTCCATGCGCTAAAGATGTGGATATATTACCTCATGGTTCAAATATTTGAGCTAAGGACAAACTACTATGGTCTGAAACATTTGTTTGGACATCCAACGTTAAATGTCAGGAAAACTCAATGACACAAATTTCTTACTGAATATGACTTTGAAATTAAACACATCAAAGGCAAAGAGAATTTGGTGGTTGATGCACTCAACATAAGGGAGTATGAGATGCATATTGCAACCATCGACATGTATAGAACATATTTAAAAGACAAAACTATTAAGGATGTAAACCAGATCAACTCTACTTGAAAATAAGGGTCGTGGTACAACATGGCGAGTTGCAATAGAAATTTAAATATTTTAAGCTAAGGGAAGATGAAGTTCTTGTATATCTAGGTAAGGTATATGTTTCAAACTCCAGTGAGATAAAAAAAATACAATGATGAGGGAAATGCATAATTTACCCTACATTGGACACCCAAGACATCAAAAATCCATTATAGTTGTGAGGAGCCAATACTTTTAGCCCAGAATGAAGAAAGAAGTGGATAATTATATAGCTACGTGTTTAGAATGCCAGAAGGTGAAAACTGAGCATAGATATCCAGCTATGCTATTACAACCATTTCCCATTCCAAAATGGGAGTGGGAAGTTTTTACTATGGAATATATTACCAATATTCCCAGAACAATGAAGCAACATGATTCCATCATGGTGGTGGTGGAAAACTTGACTAAGGCTGCACATTTTATCCCAGTGAAAACTACACACAAGGAAAAAACTATTGCAGAGATCTGCATGAAAGAAGTTTCTAGGCTACATGGAGTTCCTAAGGTAACAATTTCATACAGAGATCCAAATTTTACTTCCAATTTTTGGAAGGATTTTCTCAAAGGATTTGGGACAAATTTAAACCTCCGTACAATGTATTGTTGATATTATGGTAGTTGTGTGAGGTATTAACCTCCATGTGTAACCTTTGGCTAGAATAGAATATTTTGGAAGCAAAAGAAACCCTAAATAGATGTGTAAAAACCCTAGAAGACAATTCGACTCAGTAAAAGAATTAATATTAAAGTATTAGCCTCTAAAATGACAAGTCGGCCTAGACAAGTGACAAGAACCACTATAAATAGAGGGTGCTCTGGCTCATTTGTACTCACAATCATCTCACTCACTCTCTCAAGTATGGCGCAAGTTTGGAACTACAAATGCAAGGATGGAAGGTGGATCTTCTGGGGTGGTTCTTTGTCTCTCTCTCTAGTGCTATCTAGCCTAAGATATGCACCCTACCTCTTAGTATCTCTTGGTGATATTCTTGGTGACATTCTTGATGGTATTTTGATATTCTTGGTGGCAGTCTTGATGGTATTATGATATTCTTGGTGGTAAGTGCAACTGCAACTGCAACTAGTGTAGTTGAGTTTTGTTCTTGTTATGTGGTTGTGGGACTTTTTGTTTGGTGAGCTATCTTTGGAGAAAGATGCACTCTCTTGGTTATCTGTTGGTTATAGTGTTGCCTCCAGAATCATTCTATCTAACAAAGGTTATGGTGCTTGGGTGTGGTTGTGTGCCTATGGTTGGATGAGAATAGTGATATTGTCTATGGTAAAATGAGAACATCGAATATTTTAATAGGTTATGGGCCCACACCACCTTCATGAAAATATAACCATTGGAAGGTAGAGTGGAAGTTCTTTGTCAAGCTTTTTGTAGCTCTAGTTGTAGCTGCAACCAGGGTTTCTAATTTTGCAGTTGAAACAAACTCTAATCTAATTCTTTGGATGCCTTAAGTGAAGCATTGACCCTAACTTCTGGATATTCTACTGTGCCCTAACCGAGAACACCCTCTAGTGTCCTCGACCAACAAAAACATCACATTTGAGTTTTTGGCAAAGTCAAAGTCAAAGGTTGACTTTTGGTAAAAATTGATTTTGTGCTCAAATTTGAAATTTTAGGGTTTCTAGCTTGTTCTAATAATTGAACCTTTTTTATTCACTTTCTAACCTCTTCTTGTCAAGATGGTGTCTAGTTTCATATTAGAAGACAAGCTGAACAATGCTGCAAGTTTCAAAGTTATGCACTTGTATATGTTTTTCATGTTATATCATCCAGCAAAGCATGAGTGTGTATTGCAGGGAATGTACAAGAGAGCTTGTCCAAGCAGTGATCTTGGATTCAATACATTCATAGGAACAAGCAGTTGAGGCTCCAAGTTCTAGGTTTGATTGATCAAATTGTTAAGTTTCAATTTGCACAATTCAAGTTTGATCGTTGCTATAGTAGAAGTAAACACTATAGTTGTGACAAAAATCTTTGAAAAGGCTCTATTACTATTAGGTATACTTGGTTTCATATAAGTACTATTGATATAGATGCCTATTGCACTTGTTTGAAAAATGAACTAACATCTCCTCTAGGAGACATTTATTGTTCTCGGGTAGGTCACCTTGGTAATTCTATGATGATTACCATCCTTGTTTTTATCTTATGAAAATTCTATTGGAAATACTTTTTCTCTTGTTTTTCTTATTTCGGGAAGATCACGGGCGATATCTCTGAGAAGGAGCTATAGTGACAGTTGAAAACATGGAGAAGATGACTCCATTAAGTGGTGAGGTAGGATATCTCACCAAGTACCAATTATAAAGGAAGTGTGGAAAACAAAAGAAGTTTTGGACATCGTTCACTCAGA
>ML782702.1:352856-375837 GCA_009831015.1 Picea engelmannii
AATCATCTTGTACTTGAACATTTAAGTGGGGTAAAAGGAGGTTTCCCCCTCGAAGAGGCTTATTATCTAAAAATATCTCTTTTTCAAGGCGTTGAGTACTTTTCCTGAGGTTTTTCTATGCTATATTGATGTTTGGTTCTTAATAGGTGTGTTATCTTGTTTGGCTATCTAGCCTAGTGTTTTCTTCTGGAATGATTCTCTGTCAAGGTTAAGGTTCTCGAGGGTGGCTTCACCCTATGGTTGGGTGACAATAGTGATATTGTTTATGGTTAAATGAGCACATCCATTATATTCTAACAACTGTGTGCCTATGGTTGGGTGACAATAGTGACATTGTCTATGGTAAAATGAGCACATCGAATATTTTAACATGTATCACCCAAAGTCTGATGGGAAAAAATAGAGGACCAATAGAATAATTGAATACATGCTCATAAGTTATGTGATGGACTAACCATCAAAATGGCAATACTACATTGTTATAGCAAGATTTGCCTCACCCTATGCAATCTTGCACAGAGGGCCTTATTCCATTTCCCTATGCAGACTTATCTTCCCTGTTGATAAAATCCAGAGACAAAAATAAATATTTTTCCACTTGTACACATATTTCACACTACACAACAAGCGTATACGCAGGCTTCTCCACTACAGCCCGCATACATCGAGATTTGTGCCAGAAAATGAAAAATAAATGTTGTGTTTTTGTGTCACAACAGGAGATCTCTGGTCCTTGGCCTTCCATATACTGGAAATGTTCTGAATCGACCCTTAAGTTTCATTTTGAAGGCTCTAAATGGGCCAATTCTGAGCTATGGAAAAAGGGAGAAAGAATTCAACTTTGAGAGCAAAGTTACTTTGGAGAAATTATTTACTTCATATTGAGTCTGCATCCCTTTGTCCTTTAAGTCTAAACACAGTGTTCATCCCCCAAGCTCTTCCCTTATTGATGGAGAACCTCATTGTCTTCCTTCTATGAGATTGACTTTGGTGGAGGATTGAAGTGGTGGAGACCCAGGTGGAAGAAACTTAGTTTCTTGGTTCCAAACCGTGCCGACACAAAAATCTGTAACATTTTCACTTCTGCTAATCATTTGTTAATAGAAATACTCTCTTCCCGCCTAATTGATATCTTGAAAATATATGAGTTCTTATCCATGGGTGTATTTGTTATGTATATTGATGGATTGTGCTATCTAATGTGCTAACCTTTTATATTATCACCATATTCTTTCTTTGCTTGTTTATTGAGAACTTGTTGTAGGTATATAGCTTTGGGTCAAAGTGTTCAATGGTGAACTTCATCGAACATATGGACGAGGTAGGCCTCTTTCTTATCTCGCTTTCATATTAGTTTATATAGCATGTTGTTGGGATAGAGTTGATTTCTACAGTCATTTCCATCTGTTGTGGTTCACCCTAGCCATAGAGAGATTTTCCTCATAACAGAATTGGCGACCATAATGGGGATTGAATCTTCTTTCTTAGGGTTTGGAGTACTTTTCTCCTTAGATTGCTCTCGTTTCTATTGTGGTTCTTGTTGTATCATTACTTGACAGCTTCTGGTAACTTGGGGTCTAAGTTCTCAGCCTTTCTCCCTTGTCTTGCCTTGTTTTGAAGCATATACACTCCTTTTTCCTTGACAGTCATGTACACACATAGGTTTTCTCACTGCAAGATGTGTATATATGCTATGTTTTCCTGAATAGTCACATACATCACTTTGCCTTGCATGTTTGTTGGGTCTGGTGGTTTTTGGGTGGGATTTGATGTTTGTTGAGTCTTCTTAGGTCTTTGTAGTGCCTGTTGAGTACTTTTGGGATGACACGAAACCCTCTTTTGGTTGATTTTTTGGGCAGAGTCTTTCTCATTGTATTTTCATTTTTTATTGTCCTTGTACACTGGGTTGAGTGTTTTTCTTCTTGGTATCCTGCTTGAGTTGTCTCATTTTATACACAGTAGGGTTATATATCAAGTTAATTTTCAGTCCATGCATTTTCAGTTTTGTTATATTGAAAATACAAAAAAATAGGCATTTTTCATTGCTTGGCATTTTTGTCTTGTGAAGTCATTTTCATTAGCCTAGTGCATATAGTAAACTATTGCATTTTTACTTCTGAATTGCAGAGTTGAATTTGAGAATTGCATTGGTTTTTAGAAGCATATCATTCATTGAAAGTTAAAGTTAGGACTTTGCATTATTTTCATATTTACTTTTCTTACAGAGTCATAACACCATGAGTTTCACCACCATACCTTTTTGAGTAATCATGACCATTGAAAACAATGTTATAATTTAAAATTAACTAGTCACGATTTTATTTTCTAGGGTGCATGTTTCAGGATTAATCTGTAAGTGCGGACACAAACCGATCTCCCTAGATCCACCCGGATCTAGAGCAAAGCAAGACAGAATAATACTCTTTCCCTAGATCTAGACTATTGAATGAACTAGGAGGCAAGAATCATGAACATACCTTATGATTCACTTCCTTGGGTCTTTGTTGTTCCAGCTTCGCTCCAATGCTCTTGTGTTGTCCAGACCACAATAGTACAAACCAATCGAAGTGAAGACCACTCAATATATCCAATAGTTAATCTATACATATGATCAAGGAGTTATGTAATAAAGTGACATTAGCTTTATGGGAAAGAGAAATATTATTGTATTAAATTGATAGAAAGAAATGAATACAACCTGAGCCTTGATGTTGCAAACCTCCTTTCGATGGCTCCTAGCTCTGACACACACTCTTGCTCATGCATGAAGAAGATCAACCACTTTTGATAACCTTGCTGGAGTTCTTGGCTGTTGTAGCATCAGTCCTTCACACAGTCATTCACTAATTCTCCAATAAATCTCTTGCTAGTTTGATTCTAACCTTTTCCATGAGAATCCCTTTATTTTATAGGAGAGAATGAATTAGTTACTTGGATAGGAATGATCCCAAAATATCAGGAAAGCCAATACTTAGATAACCATTCGAATGCCATCTCATCCTTCTAGAAGATTCCCTTCTAGAAGGTTCGAGAATTTATATTTTTCCCTTCTTTGGAAAGTGTTCGCACCCTAGTAGTTAGGCACAGTGCAAACTTCTCGCACCCTGGCTTAAGGAAACCTATGAGAATCATGCATTCTCACAGGCAAATGTATAGGTAGCCTACGAACCTTCCTCAAAATTGTGATTTTTGGAAAGAGACAAAGGTAACTTTTCTCTGGAAGAAGTTCTAATGAAGAGCCTGATTATACCACAATCAATTCATCATCATGACGACCAAAATAATGGATAACAGAATGCCCCCCAAAGTATGAGATTGGAACCAGTGATAGTCGATAGACTTTGTAAGTTGCATGTGTGTGTCGAGAACCAGTAGCACATCTACTCGGAAACCTGCGAACAACCAAGCATCAACAGAATATCATATATATCCATTCTGAGGTAGGAATTCCCATACTTAGATCACAGACTGATAACATCATAGACATGGGTCATGGCCACCAATCATACACTGTGGATCCATGCCGTCAAAATATAACATAGCCACCTGAATACATTGTGGATCTATGCGAAAATTTTCCAAATCAAGACGACATAGCCACGAAACATACACAGTGGATCTATGTGTCACAAAGTATACATACTCTATCACAACCTGGAATTCAAAGATAAAATCCAGGGTCTTCAATATCATCACCCAAAGTACGAATCTAGCCATGTGATTACATGTGTTGAAGTCGAACATGGTAGAAACCACTTGATTACCGGTCATTGATGAAACCATTAACAAGTGCGAGGGAAATCACCATTGATGTCAATGACTCCCAAGGTATGATAGTACAATCCATCGACTGTGAATAAACAAGTTGATGTCGAACATCCGATGGAATCTTTCGATCAAGGGTCAATGATGTAAACCCACTTTCGAAAGCGAGGAAACTTGTCATTGAGGCATGCAAGCTCAGAGGTACTAAAATAATTTCTAAGTCTTGATCCCGGATAATGATCTGAAGTCGATGGAATGAGACTCATCACAGGAGGGCCTTGATGTATCCCCCATCAATGACACGAAATGAGTAATAGAGTTTGAAATTGAAACAGAGCATGTTGCAATTGGGTTGGACACAGGGAAGGTCGACACGAAGAAAATGGATAATTGCAGATGGTCGACTCAATATAGGTTTCAAATGGACTTCTCTTGAACATATGAATGACATGACCAATGATTTGGCAGCATTGACTCAAAGACGAAACATGGAATGACCTTGTAATCAATAAAAAGAGAGACAAATGGATTTCCCAAACCGGCTTCAAATGATGAATAGGGGGTGTCATGTTCAAGAGCGACACTTACTGCCAATCAATACGAAGAAGAAACATATCCCTTTCCCAAATTTTCCCCCACCATTTCTGGCAAGTACCTCTTTATTTTTACGCAAGCTTGAAGAGGATCACATATGCTTGTTGATATAAGCTCATCCTTCGGACGAGTCCCTCAGAGTATGTTTAACGAACCCTAAGAAGGAGTGGTTCGATCCCATCATGGGTCTGTCAATGTTTGTTTAACGAGTCCAGAGATATTAAACTCGAAGGTTTTTCAAGATTATAGAGTTTGGAAAAAAACTTTAAAGAGAATTCTCTCTGTTCCTTTTTCATAATATAGTCTGGACAAGACCAAAAAAGAGATAAAATATCGCTCACCAGATGCATATTTCAAATACTTTAGTGAGCGTGAAAATAACAAGGTCGCTCGACAATCTTTTCATATTTAGAGAGTTTAAAAAGAGCTTAAAGAGAACTCCAGGGGGGTTCCTTTTTCATATAACCTTATGAGCCTGAAAAAATGATAAAACTATGCTCGATCGCATTCTCTTATATTTACGAGTGTAAGAACGGAAAAAAGACGCTCGAGGTTTTATGTAAAAAACCCTAAAAAACAATCAAAATCACACCATAATTGAGAAAAAATATGTCCATATCCTTGTTCGAAATCATCAATGTTTCATACCTGCAAGTCATTACACTCATTTTTACATTAGTAATTAGGTTTAAACAATAGATAAACATAAAAACCCAAAAATAACATAGTAAAAAGTAATTTAAATGAGTAAATACACATTTTACCATATCATTCCACATTTTCACTATTGAGTTCCAAAAACCCTCATTTTACCCTCTGAATTTGGCGTTGATTTTCGAGAGCTACGAGAGATCATTTGACGAGCCATCAGCAGCATTACGGTAAGTTCTTCCTTCTTGATCTTTTCATGGTTTACATTTCTGATTTCATTGATTAATTTTGTGCATTTTCAAGTGGTTTTTGAAACCTACATGTGCACAAGAGTTCTCGCAGGCTACCCATACGGGGCCTGTGAGAATGATACTTTCTCCCAAGCAGGATTTGAGCCACCTGTGAGGGGTTCACACTGTGCATAATAAGTCACCTACGAGCAGCGCAGAACTCAAAAAAAACTTAAATGTTTATCCAATGAAAAAGATTTATATCATGAATAAAATCATTAACCCCCCTTTCTATGTTTCTTATGCAGATAAATAACCACAAACATGGTGCTTGAGTGACGGGAACGAGAAAATGAGGAGGATAATGCAAATGCTGAGAATCATCCTCCCACCATAGCTGCATTGAGAGATTGCAGTCTCTTAAAATACTTCCGTATTCCGGGCATGAGAGCCCAAGTCAGATTACTGGAGTATCTAGTCCGCATGTGGGATCCAGACCAGCAAGTTTTCAATGTAGGAGCTCACATATTAACCATTGACATAGAGGAAATATACTTCTTGAATAGATTATCCAGGCGTGGGTCCCATGTCATTCTGACCAGCAGCAGAGGTGGCGGGTTAAAAATGAGCGAATATTGCAATCAATACTGTGTACTTGAGGCCGAAAGAAAGAAAGGGAAAGTGGTGATCTGGGGAGTAACAGACTTGACTCTCCACACTATGCTATTTACTATTGCTCAAATGGCCAGAAGTGCAACTCCACATATGGAATTACAGAGCTACTTCCAGTACACCATCGAGTGTACTGAGCCCTGAGTATTTAACTGGGATGATGCAGTATTGTGCAGTATCAAAAGACAATTGACCAAGTGCAGGCGGGGTGAATTGAAACAATTTGGATATGGATCTTTGTTAGTGTCTTTCTTCCTCGAGAGAGTCACCGTATTCAGACTACAGGCTGAGTGGGACTTTTCGGGTCCTAGGGATCCGAGGATGTTGCGGTGGTGTCGGCTCATGGCCCGGCACGTGGCAAGACCAATCGTCAAATATGACGATATTTTCTTTGACTGGTTTCAAAACCAGATGTTGATGGTCGATGACTATGCCTATGCCGGGTTGGATTTCCAGGGAGATCCGGATCTAGCACTGCCTGAGGACGCTCAGTGGGGAGACCTCAGTAAGAAGTACACAAATTTTCCTTTTTAAAATGTTTTTGAATTTTTTATCATATTAAAATGTTTTTGTTTTATAGATTTATTCAAATACTAACACAAAATGTTTGTTGATAACACAGATGTTGGACCATATAGACCTCCTAGCATTTCTCCTATCCAGCAACGAGGAGAAGCTGCAGCAGTAGTACCACAATATGCCGAAGATTACTAGGTTGTGGAACATAATTTAGAGGGTCTTACAGCAGACATTCCAGATATGACTCTGGAAGAGATTCCACGACGTGATCAGCGTCACACTGTAGGGGTGTTAGCAGCTATGGGTCGACTGCTTCACAGAGTTGCTAGGGCAGTAGTGTGTTACCGTGAACGTCATCCATGACGTCACCTTGTAGAAGCTATAAGCTTCAAATTTTGATATTTTGGTCTTCGGAAAAACTTTTTGTAAAAACAACAAACTCTTTTGATCGTTATATATACAGATGGCATCTACCGGTTTACTTTATATTGTGTGTATTTTAATGTGCTTGATTTATAAATGATTTAAATGCTTGTCCAATACATAATTAGCCAATGCGTCTGTTAATGTATTAAGACATCTAGGAATATGTTGATATTCAATGTGATCAAAATATCGTTCCAAGAGGCGAATTCAAAAATACACTCGTAATAAAGTAGGACTTCGAATAGAGTAGACATTACTTAGTTGCATTACCACAAGCTATGAGTCGAGTCGCACAACCAAATGACGAATTCCAAGCGAGATAGCATCAACCAATAATTCGATAACGGTGCTATACTCGGCAATGTTGTTGGTTGCACGGCCAAGACATACACCTCGTAAAGATATAAGTTCGTTGGTATGGGCATAGATTTCCCACACAGTAGAAGCTAAGTTCTGAGTACTACGGCTAGCACCATCAGCGAAGCCAATATAGGGTAGCGAAGACTCCGACATCTCGCAATCAAACACAACATCACAGAAGGGCAGAGACCAAATAACGTCAAAAGCAAACTAAAAATAACACACACAAAGTATGATACATAAAATACAAGTACTTGTGCACAAATGACTTATGCATAGTACTTCTTCAAGTACAACCCATTCTGGGTTCACTCAAAGGTATACCATCGTAATCAACCAGCTCATACGCTCCTTTTTCCAAAACTCTGCGAACAATGTAAGGACCATGCCACATTGGTTCGAATTTCCCAGCTCCTAAGACATCTTTATCCTGTTCATATAGAAGAACAAGATCACCTTCAGAGAAAACGCGAGGCTTTACATGCTTGTCATACTGTGCCTTAAAACATTTCTTCTGGGCTTCTATTACTAGAGTGGCATCACGTCGAGTTTCGTCTAAACACATCAAATACAAAAGACGTTCCTCTTCAGCAGAAGTATTGGGTAAGAGTTTGACAACTAGCTTCAAAGAAGGTATCTCACATTCTATTGGAAGAATGGCTTCCACACCATAGACCAATCGAAAAGGCGTAAAACCCGTAGCGGATTTGACCGATGTCTGATATGCCCACAATGCCGAAAACAACATTGTATTCCAACTTGTCTTATGAATTCCTATCATCCGTCGAAGCATAGTTATGAGAACTTTGTTTATCGCTTCGACCTGGCCATTAGCTTGTGGATAATAAGGTGTTGAGTTATCATGACGAAGACCCAACTTCTCTGTAAGTTCAGACATCATAAAATTCCTAAAATGACTACCGTGATCGGTAACGATAGCTTGGGGCACACCGAAACGGGCTATGACGTGGTTAAAAAGAAACAACGTTGCAGTCTTTCCAGTGTTATCGAATGTTGGCATCGCCTCGGCCCATTTAGTAAAATAATCAATTGCTACAATAATGTAACCATGCCCCCCGACCAAGTGAGGGTGACATGTCATGAAATCAATGCCCCATTTTGCAAAAGGACCAACTGAGACCACAGGATGAAGAGGAGAAGGATGCGACCGTATTTTCTGATTGTAGTCTAGTAGGCATGGAATTTATGAATGGCAATAATGCATTCATTGAACAAGGAAGGCCAAAAATATCCTGCGCGCAAAATCTTCTAGGCAATAGCATACCCAGACATATGACCACCACATGCTCTGGAATGGCAGTCATTTAGGGATTTCTCAGCTTCATCAAAATTTAAACAACATCTAAAAACTGAGTCAATTCCACGACGATAAAGAGTATCGCCAAGGATAATGTATTGACGAGCTTAATAACGTATACGACGTCATTCATTACTGGACAAAGTAGGCCGGAAAGTCTGAGTTTGGAGATATATAATGATATCTCCATACCAAATATCGCCAGTGCTTATAAGGAAAAGTGATTCATCGGGTAATGAATCTACTGCTACATTTTTCATTGCAAAGTGAGGAAAATCACATATCAATTCAGCGAAAACTAAAGATTTCTTAGACTTGGCGCGATCGAATTCCAAGTCAAACTCCTGGAGTATGACAATCCACTTGGAGTACTTGCCCCCTAGCAATTGACGTGTCAAAATGTGTTGCATAGGGTTGCAATGCAAAATCACTGTAGTTTTCCTTGAAAGGATATAATGCCGGAAGCGTTGGACAGCTTGAACGGCAGCCAAAGCCAGTTTCTCAACATGTTGGTACTTGATTTTCGTTGATGATAGACTTCTACTCAAGTAATAAATAACATGTTCATCGTGCATATCATCCTCTCGGACCAGGACCATGCCGATGGTATACTCAGAGGCCGCAAGATAAAGAAAATAATCATGACTATAATCCGGAGGAAAGAGAAGCGGAGCTCATGTGAGGGATAACTTCAAATCCTCAAAAGAATTGTTAGCAATTGAATCCCAAATAAACTCGGAATCTTTCTTTAGTAGCTGGGTAAAACCACGAGTAATCTCGGCGTAATTAGGAATGAAACGACGAAGGAAGTTTTCTTTCCCCTGCAAAATTTGTAACTGGCACAATGTAGAAGGAGAAGGAAGATTAAGAATCGCCTCAACCTTAATAGGATCCACCCTGATCCCTTGACGTGAAATGATGAAACCTAGAAGACAGTCGGATTCTACGCAAAAAATGGATTTATGAGGGTTTAAACGAATGCGATAGAACCGATAATGAATGAAAATAGCACGGAGATGAGTAGGGTGGTCAACTCGGTGCATGGAATGAGCTGGTAAATCGTCCAAATAGGGTTGAACGATATGCTTTATATCGTGAAAAGCATAAAACATAGCATGTTGAAACGTCGCGCCAGCGTTCTTAAGACTGAAGGGAAGTTTCCTATAGGAAAAAGTACCCCAAGGACAAATAAAAGCAGTTTTATGTTGGTCCTCAGGAGCGATGTTAATTTGATTATAGCCAGAGAAACCATCCATGAGAGAGAAGATTTCGCTTCCGGAACAGTCATCGACAATCTGGTCGACAAAAGGGGTGGGAAAGTTGTCTTTTGGATAGACTTTGTTAATGTCCCTATAATCAACACATACACGAATACTGCCTCCTTTCTTATCAATCAGTACAGGGTTCGAAACCCATTCTGTCAGAGCCACGGGATAAATAAAACCGGCTTTGAGAAGTTTTTCAACCTCGAGCTTGATAGCCGCCGCTTTACTTGGGTGCACTGGATGTAGGCGTTGTCGGACATTTTTAGCTCTGGGGTATGTCTTTATCTCATGTACAACAATAGCAGGGTCAATACCTAGCATCTCTTCATAACTCCAGGAAAGATATCACGAAATTCTTTAAACATTAAAGTATAAGTGACAATTTATTCGAGAGAACACGAAGCTCCAATATGAACATTTTCAACTATCCCAGGTTTAACGGATATGTCAATGGGAATTGTGGGAGAGATATTACTAAGGTTATCTTTGGTGAACACATCATGTGTCGATCCGGGAACATTTGATATGACAACAACGGTCGACAGAGTCGAAATCCGTTGGTAGTTCTCGAGAGTGTGTTGTTCCAAAAAGAGTATGGAACAATGATGTCCATCGTCCCAAGGGGTGTCCTCCATGACGGACATGATCATCTCGTCAGTAGGAAAGATGACACGGAAAGGATCAGGAGACAACTCATCAAGAGAGAAGGTAGAAGGTGTTGCCGAGTGAATTTCTTGATAAGCAGACTCAACCGTACTTAACGGCATAACGTCGTCGAAACGAGAGTGATCTCCAAGGTCAAGGACTATCCAAGGGTCGGAAGACACAGGAAGTTCATGAGGTACAGCAGAGACCATGTTGATATAAGCAACTGACGGGCATGGAACATCGGGTGGTGGTGGAATGGGGAAAGTACCCATTAACGAAGAGTCTTTTAAAAGGCCTACACCGACATTCTCATAACCCGGTGGGGTTTTAGCGATAAACGGCACGTTGCTAGTACGAGTATCATAATTAAATAAGGAAATTTGATCAACCGTAACAACCTTTCCTTCATGATAAAATCGTACTACACGGAAAAGTGTTGACACAACAGCGCGCATGGAATCGATCCAGCTACGACCAAGCAGAAGATTGTAATCAAGGGGAGCGTCGAAGACTTCCACTTCAACTTGGACTGTCTTACCTTCTAGAGTAAGGGGAAATAACGGAAGAACACCGTAAGGCTTAAAACCAGAGCCATTGAAGGCTTTCAAAGTATTTTTTGATTCATGTAAAGGAGGAGACCCAATGGCTTTCCAACAAGCAAGGGACATTACACACATAGAGGCACCCTCATCTATAACAGTTCGGCAAATGTTCTTGTCAAAGACAACAACTTGAATTTGAAACGCAAGCTGAGGGGGTAACCTTGGAATGTGATCTTCCAAGTCAAATATTATTAAATTCATATCTGTAGGATCAATTCCACCTATAGCTTTCAACATAGCCCTTCGTTGTGCAGGACAAGACTGAAGGACTTCAAGGGCAGACATCGCTGAAGGTGCTTGGGCCAGATCTTCCACAATGCTATAGTTCTGGGCCGCACGAGCATGAGGATTGAAAGCCGACTTCCGTACGACACCTTTAGGGTGTCACACGACTGTATCAAGGCTTGGTCGTTCAAGATGAAGAGGACCGTTTGTAGGTGGATTCGATGGAGAGAGTTGTACCAAAGCAGGAGGTAAATCGTCGACCTTCTCCTTAGATGGAGAATAATATTTGGCTCTAGTTGCGATTGCAACGTCGTTCTTCCTAGAATCACCAGTGCACAACAAAACATATGATGTCGTAGAAGTAGATGGTTGGCCATGGATGACCAACTGAGCCTGTTGTTGAGACGGGAAGGGTTGGGACAAGACAGTAGGCGTAGATGGTTTGGGTGTTCCTTGAAGGAACTTAGTAAATTCGGCACGTCTGGGACAATCCTTCATGTAGTGATCATCACCACAGATAAGGCAAGGGTATCGGGGTTTGCGCTTATCCCGATCTTCAACAGGAGTATTTTTAGGCTGCTCTGTTTGATTATTATTTTTACCCTCCTTATTCTTGCCTCTCCCTTTCTTGGATTTATTTTTACCGGTCGGGGTAGATTGAACAGCGTTCACCTCAGAAGTTTTACCGGTGGGAGTGGCAGGAGACGGATCATTTTGAACATTAGAAGATGTTGATTTAGGGGTTGTACTCGAAACAGAATGTGAGTGAGTATGGGTAGTACCAATCACACCATCAACTGCATGTGAGGCAGCTGGAGCAGTTGAAGCGCTGGAAGTACCAGGATGAGGTAATTCAGGTAGAAAGTCGTAAAGTGTTCCCGTTTGTGAATAAACAAGATCAAGATACTGAGCATGACTTATAGCCTACTCCTCTATAACAACACCACCCATGGAAATATCTTTACCAATTTCGTTCACAAAGGATTTCGTAAACCATTCTACCAGTAACTGATCCGGGAGTTCGAGTTTAATGAGACGTCTTCTCCTTCTCCACTCATGAATGTGATTTGATATATGAGTGCCTTTAGTTTGTTTGAAGGAAGTGAAAATTTCAATCCCAGTATCATAACGGATCGGTAATTGGTAATGTGTAAGGAAGGCCATAGTGAGGGTGTTAAAGTCAGAGAAGAAACCTCGTGGCAATTAAATATACCACTTCACAGTGGAACCTGTAAGGGTTCGTTGAAAAAGACGTAGATGAATAGAATCATCCATCAACGAGTTGGATGAACACCATAAATGAAATGTCATAACGTGATTGTTCGGGTCCTCTCCCACTTTGCCATCAAATTTCAGAATATCTTAGGGAAGCTTGGCTGGAATAACAGGCCATTGGGGAGAGTGACAAATAGGATCATTGAGAATCCTAGACAAATCCGGCAAATCCAATGTAGCAAGGAAAGGTAACTGTCTATTCACCTATGGGTATTGGTGACTTTGGGGTGGAAACCCTGTTGGCAAACCAGTAGGACCGTATGCAGTCTTCCCATATTGGGAAGACCCTGGCTGATTCGTTGTCAGTTGGTGAGGATAATAATTCCAAGGGTGGTATCCTTGAGTTTGAGTAGGGACCTGAGGTTGAGTAGTGTGACTCTAACCCCAAACAGGATTAGTTATACCTGTATATGGTTGGCCCAAGGTAGGGACAGTTTGTTTCCCCCCAGCATTTTGAGGAAATTTTTGTAAAAGTTGATTCCAATACTGGGCCAATTCAGGAGGTATGTTTTGTTCGAAAGGTGAGGTTGGTCCCCCTATCATAGATATAGTTCCACCTGGAAGTTGTGTGCCAACCATAGGTTGCGTAGTAACTGTGTTGTGCCCAGGAAAAGGAAAAGGAATCGTACCACCCTATCCACCAACAGGAATTTGCAAGTTTGGTGCAACAGTCGGAATAGTGCCACTAGGATTAAGATTGCCAGGAGGAAATTGAGGGAGCATCGGAATAAAACTGGGAATAGGGTGCCCAGGACCTGGAGAACCGGTTGGGGTTTGTGGAGGTGTTGGATTTGAAGCATTCAATGCATGATAACTAGGAGGTAATGTCGGGTTGACATCAGGCATTCGTTGGGTATTGATAGGAGCAAGAGTAGCTGCAGTAATTCCGGTTGGGACACTCGTAGTATTCACGAGATGGGCCATCTCAGGAGGGAGAACAAAGTGATAAGTGGTAGTCACGGGTGTAGTTTCGGTCTTAGAAAGTACCGGAGGGTTTATTTCGTAGACTGTAGGTGACTCGGTACCAAAAAGGACTCGTCAAAAATCACCTAACCAAAAAGGATCTTGGCCTACTACACTGGGAGAAGGCCCAACGGTTGATTCAGAAGATGTAACAACAGCTTCGTCAGAAGAATTTAATCGCACAACAGGTCGTTCACCACGGCGAATGTGATAGTCCTCTCTAGTATTGGTAATTCGAAAATCTTCTAGAGAGTCAGTTCGTTCTACCTGTGGAGGTGGTGTAGTGACAACTAGAATGTCACTTGTTTCCCCATGTGGTGGAGTAACCACAGGGACTTCAGTCTGATGGGGAGAACCCTCAGGTGTACCGGTAGGCGAGGGTTGAGAATCGTCCAGATGCTCTGGAGATAAACCTTGCATTCTACGTGAACGTCGCGGGGGAGCAATTGTAAACAAGTGACAAGCTCCGCGAAGAAATTCTTATGGTCAACTTCGATAAACAGAGAACACACACTAGTAAACAAAATCTAGGAAGAAATCACCAGACAAACAAGACCTTCTAATATCGAAGCCACTAGTTGGTGATGAAATCCAACATCGCAACAACGAGACGAGAAGGGGCGGGGCTATGGTGGAAAATTTACGTTGACGACCTGCTTAACGGACTTACACCCTGGTGAAAGCCCCCACACATAATCGTGGGTATACCCTCCAAGGAGCCCGAGTGAGTTTGATCAACGTCAATTCCAGGTACCGTGAAGACTTTCCCCTTCACAGTCACCTTGGGTAAGAACCTAGAGAGATAGGCCACTAAGGTCACCACAAACAACAATAAAACCTAGGGGGACAGTCGTTAGTCCGATCCACACGCAAGGGCAGGGTATCTAGCCCGAAATCAACTCAAAGGCCTCCACTCATAATTGTGGGTATACCTCGGAGTGACCCCCGTAATACGTGCAATCTCTACACTAATGTCAACAAAGCAGGGTGAGTAACTCTGCCAACACCAATGCGACCTAGTGCTTGACCCTTGTGTTAGAAGGGCGTCCCAGGACAATATGTTGCAAATGGAATTTAACACTCCCTAACTCAAGATGCTATTGTGTGTTTTGAGCTTTTAGAGAGTGTATCTCTCTTCCTACTCCAAAGCACTAGCCTAGCTAAATGTTGGTGTAAAAGAGCCCTAGAAAAGAGTTACTAGATACATTTTAAGATTGCGCAATGTTTTTAAGAGTTGTTGTTTACTCAAAGGTAACGAAAGTGAAACTCGCATTGTATGACTCTAACCCAGACAATGCAAGAATGAAAATGAAAAAATATCGCTTTTCGTTCAATGAATGCTATGTATGGGAGAGAGAGAAAGTTTTCCAAATCAATCTCTGAACTATAATGCACAGTTTCCATTCAAATGCCAATGCAAACAATCATTCATCAAATGAAAATTCTCTATGTGTCTTTTTCAATACTTCAACAATCTCTAAAATTTGATTTTTTAATGTTTTCTAAAAAACAAAAACAATGTCTTGAAATAAAAACTTGTTGTTCACTTTCCAAGAAGAACTCTCACTATGCTGATGAGAATACAAAAATCAAATCAATGAACAAGCAAATAACAACCCAATCAACTCTTTCAACGAAAGCAAAAAATAAAGAGCAAACCAATGAGTCTTCTCAATGCAAATGAAAATGTTCTTTCAAACTCATAAGCAAATAAGAAAACCAAGCAAACTTAACTTTCGCCAATCACTGGATCTCAACAAATCAAACACATTCAGAAGCTGGAGTCAGAGAGAATGATTTTTCCAGAAGAGTCGAGAAACGAAAGTCAAGTTACAAAGGGCAAGAAAAGTCTTAAAACCCTAAAACTATTCAAGCATGCAAACTAAAGCAAGAGATCTATCAATCAGAGATCCAATAAACTCATAAAAGGTAATTCAACTGATCTGAGCAGTCAAAAAAACCAAAACTCAATTTCAAAAATTTTGAAAAGACTGTTCGCAGGCAAGGAATATAACACAGTGCGAGAACCTATAATTCTCGCAGGCAACCTTTGAGCAAGGTGCGAACACCTCGCACTAAACGCTATGAGCAGGATGTGAACCTGACCAGTTCTCGCAGGCTGCAGTTAAACACAGTGCGAGAAGTCCTGAACATAACAAAAAATTTGAAAATTGAAGTAAATTTTCCAAAGGCTTCTGGACCCAGAAGGTCTATTAGGATATCCTGATGACTTAGAGACTGACAAGACAGGAAAAAAATGAAACTAGAGCAAATGGCCACAGAAAAATACAAAAAGCCACCAAAAAATGGGATTGTTCCCCAGCAGAGTCGCCAATTTCATTTCAGGATTAATCCATAAGTGCGGACACAAACCGATCTCCCTAGATCCACCCGGATCTAGAACAAAGCAGGACAGAATAATACTCTTTCCCTAGATCTAGACTATTGAATGAACTAGGAGGCAAGAATCATGAACATACCTTATGATTCTCTTCCTTGGGTCTTTTTTGTTCCAGCTTCGCTCCAATGCTCTTGTGTTGTCCAGACCACAATAGTACAAACCAATCGAAGTGAAGACAACTCAATATATCCAATAGTTAATCTATACATATGATCAAGGAGTTATGTAATAAAGTGACATTAGCTTTATGGGAAAGGGAAATATTACTGTAATAAATTGATAGAAAGAAACGAATACAACCTAAGCCTTGATGTTGCAAACCTCCTTTCGATAGCTCCTAGCTCTGACACACACTCTTTCTCATGCATGAAGAAGATCAACCACTTTTGATAACCTTGTTGGAGTTCTTAGCTGTTGTAGCATCAGTCCTTCACATAGTCATTCACTAATTCTCCAACAAATCTCTTGCTAGTTTGATTCTAACCTTTTCCATGAGAATCCCTTTATTTTATAGGAGAGAATGAATTAGTTAATTGGATAGGAATGATCCCAAAATATCAAGAAAGCCATTACTTAGACAACCATTCGAATGCCATCTCATCCTTCTAGAAGATTCCCTTCTAGAAGGTTCGAGAATTTATCTTTTTCCCTTCTTTGGAAAGTGTTCGCACCCTAGTAGTTAGGCACAGTGCGAACTTCTCGCACCCTAGCTTAAGGTAGCCTGCGAGAATCATGCATTCTCACAGGAAAATGTATAGGTAGCCTGCGAACCTTCCTCAAAATTGTGATTTTTGGAAAGAGACAAAGGTAACTTTTCTCTGGAAGAAGTTCTAATGAAGAGCCTGATTATACCACAATCAATTCATCATCATGACGACCAAAATCATGGATAACATTGCACAAACTAGCCTGGAGTTTAGTGCCTTGGAATAGGATTTTGTGAGTAAACTTATCCAAGGCAATTAAATCAACATATGTGTCTGAGTCAGGGAGTGGATAAATCCCTTGTATAATTGGTAAGATCAAGAGGCTCCACTCACACCAGAGTTAATCACAAGATCACGCGAAGTTGGTTGAAGGGATATCCCCCTGATACCTCCTAGCATCAGAGATATTTTTGGGGATCTATTCGTATCTAGGGATCTTGTTAGTGCCCTTACCTCTGTGAAAGGCAGTGTTTTCAAGGTTTCAAGCTTTGATACCCTGCCCATACGATGGACCTGACTTACGACTGCTCGCATGTGCATCGGTTATACAATGGTTTATTAGTTGCTTGACTTAGGTGTATCATAGGTTACTTGTAGGGGTTATTCTGCAGGTACCCTAGGTCAGATAAGGTTCAGACAACACACAACATTTATGGAGGATTACCTCTCTGGCGGGATCTAACTGACTGGTTTTTAATCCCACGAGGGCCCTTATAACTAATTATGTTACCTCCAATCTTTAGCAGGGAGTCTCAGGCCCCTCTTGGGCGAGACATACCTTCTTTAGGGAGAGAGGCCACTCAGCCACTTTACCCCATTTGCATGCATATTGATCATTTGAGTTTTGGTGTGCTCTTTGATTACTAATTGGCCTTAAGAGTCTATATTGAGTCCTCATTATCATGGATAGTGGAGTCCCTTTGACTCCCTCATTTACCGTTGCCTACCCCATGATGCCTGCTCAGTTCATGGGGATGAATCCTCTTGTTTCTCATAATGGTATGCAGAACTATGGCACTCAGTCTGCACCTTGGGTCTCTATTCATTCTCCCATTGATATACCTTCACCCTTGCAATCCTCTCCCTGGTCCATTTATATGAATCCTAGCATTGGATCCGGGGGAACCATGGCCCCAATGCCTACGTCTTCATTTGATATGAGTCATGTCCCTCAACCATCTTTTACGACAAAAGGTTGGAACCTCCCCTCTTATGGATCCAGTCCTAGCTACGCTCTTTCAAAAGCCAATACTTAAATGGGTGCGTACTCTACTTATTACACCCCATACATGTATCCTTCATATGCCATGTTGGTTCCTTCAAACACATTTCCCATGAAGGGTCCTCATGTATCCCTGGGTGTTTCTTACAGGGATAATCAATTTTACAGTTCAGGCTACCCTCTTTATGGAACCCCTTCACAAGGGGGCAACATATATCCTCACTCGAATAGTCCTTATCATACTTTCTTCTCTTCGCAGACTTTAGTCATGATTCCCGTACACACCTCTTCGAATCAGTTAGGTAGAGTATACTACCTTTCTGGATAGGGACGAGGGGTAAACCAAGATCCTTCCTAGACTGAAATGTTTCAAAGTAAATCTTTCTCTGGACCTTGGAATCAAATTCCACAACTCGTCGTTAGTCCAGTCACTGTCAGTCATACTGGAGCTCCATCACCAACCTCTACCAATCATGTTGGAGATGGGTCGACAACCTCTGCAATTCATGTTAACAACTCACACCCAACCATTGCTAGTCATGTTGGGGGCACCACTCTAATCACCATGATTCATATTAATGTCACATATCCAACTTCTGTACATCAAGTAGGAGATGACCCTCTCACCCCTGTCGGTCACATTGAGAGCATGTCACCAGTTGTTGTGAACGGCGTTGGGAGAATTGAGAAACCTGGACATCTCAGACGTAAGCCTAAATTCCTTTGCAATACTTGTGAAGGAGATCACCTTAATTGTCTACGTCTAACCACTGCTGAGATACCAAAAGCATGGGGCTCACCTAGGGGCCCTTCGGATTCTGAGCCATCTGTGTTTTTCCCACATCCTATTTCTCCTTTGATTGACATGGCGGTAATTTCATTGCACTCCTCTCCTGACCTCACCCCCATTGTCGAGGGTGATTTGTCCCCTATCCCAGTTGTTGTGAATCCTCTTCAACCTAGTATTGAAGAAGTGGTCGTACCAATACTATCTCTCATCAATCATGCTCTCCTTATGGAGTGCGATGCGTCCTTCAACCATGTCATCAGCATTCCTGATCGCACACCTTCTGAAAGAGAGAGATTTATTCTCTCCCCGAGTGCTCTCTCTCCAAGTCCCGAGGAAGTTCCCTTCGATTGGGATGGCCTGGTAGGGTATCCCATGCCCCCACCTATGTGTTTTCCGGTAAGAGACATTATCTGATCTATCACGAAGACTATATACTATGTTAGTGCTTTATCCTCATCAACTTGGAGAGCTTTGGGTTTCCCCAAGCTTATGTCAGCTATTCATAAGATACTGACATTCCACAGAATTCCAACACGAGAGTCTTGGCCTCCCCCGTGACTTGCCTCCTAGAATCTCCCAAACGATTATGAGTTAAGCGAAAATATTGTTGAGTGATTTGTCCCTTTCACACTCGTTAAATTGGACTTGAAAGGTTGTGAGTCTTAGTTAATCTCTTTTCCAACTCGTTGTCAAAAAGTGAAAAGATCGTCGAGTGAACTTGTCTTTTTCACACTCGTAAATTGGTTTTGAAAAGACATCTATTTGGCACAAGTTTATCCCTTTTTCACTCCAAGCTGACTAAAAGACATAAAAAGGGCATTTTTTGGTGTTAAGTTGTGATTGCATCTCATGCCCTTTCTTGCAATATTGACCCTATAGTCGGTTCTCGTTTTGTGTTATAAACTATTTTCCTCAGCAGTTTTGCATCCTCAACCAAGCAGAGCCTTGTTTATGTCCTTCACAATTTGACACCCTATACCTAGGAGGGAACATTCCCCCAAGTGTCCATCTCCCACATGCATTTCCTTGCATTGAGCATAGGTATGTTCCACTACTAGAACTAGTTTTTATCACTTATGACACTCGTTTCCTCCTCTGTATCATAGCATTCATTTGTCTATGAAAAAACAAAAAAAAAGATGGGCGGGAAGGGAGTATTATCTTGTATTGGTAGTAGTCGTGTCACCTTTAAACAGAGCACAAAGTTATTGAGTCCATTCACCATCATAATTTTGGTATTAGCATGGCCTTAAGAAGCTGAGCTCGTTACAGAGTCTTCTCTACTGACCGATTACTCTTCCAGACCCTATAGAGAATTTCATTGATGCCTCCTGCATCTCATGGTTTCATCATCAGGTCTATGTTTCTGGAGTCCTCCATATGTCTCATGCTCTTGTTCAAAGGAAGTCTATCAATTTTTGTCAACCACTCCTCAGAAATCTTGACTTTGCATGTCAGCCATACCCTCAGTTTGTCTCAGAATCACATGATATTGTAGTCTTATCATGCACCTTGGCCCTAATTTCATCATTGGTCATTGATTGGGTGGTTTCCCTTGTGTTCGACGGAAATACATATATCCACACATTGGGATTCGTGTAGTTTCTTGGATGCCATTAGCCTTATTGGTGGTTTCCTCGCCTTTGTCAGTGGTTTTCATCATTGGATGTTATTTAGAGGGTTTTTTTCGTGAACTACTTGCACTTGGCACACATGAAAGACGCACAAGGTCGTTGATTTGTGAACATGTTCTTCGTCCGATTTCCACCAAATATTGAAGCTCATGCTTTGTACCTCATATTGAATGATGAGTGATGCCTTAATGCTCTTCTTTCAATGGGTCTCTTTCGATCAACTTCAGCCCATTTATTATGGAAACGAGACTTAGAGTCTTATGAGTACCTTGAGGATTGTAGTCATCAGTGGTAGGCTCTCTCGCCATCAACAGTTGGGAATACATCAATGTCTCATGATCGATGGATTCTTCAGGTGTTTGACACCAACTCCTTTATTCACACTTGTAAGAATTTACTCGATACCTTGATACCTACTTTCATTATTGGTAGGTTGTCTCACATTTTTTAATGGTATACATCAATGACCGGTAATCAAACGATGTCTCATTGTGTTTGACCTCAACTCCTTTATTCACATAATGTATACTTGCACCCTTGGCGGATTGTGTATAAGACTTGAAGACATCACTATGTGGCTGCAACTTTCCTGAGTTGTTGCTTCCTTTTCATTGGTCCAGTACCTATATGACTTCAATAATCATGGGAGATCAGATTGTACTCCATGGTATACAGATATCTTTAGATTGGTTTTGAGACTGGTTCTACTGGGCCTTGTTCGTGACTATGACAACTATTGGCATGTAACCGCATTTGTATTTTCTTATTCATGGCCTTGGACACTTGTTTGGTATATTTTTCACATGGATCTGCACTATAGTTTTATTGGCAGCCATGTATGCAAAGTCAGTGCAGACTGTAATGAGCAACTAGTTCGTCCAGCTGGTTCCCTACCACTCCACTTCTGGGTTGTTTATAATGTATTTTGGCCATCGCAGATACTCCTATGACCTCACACATTAGGGGGTGACTGTTATAGCAAGATTTGTCTCACCCTATGCAATCTTCCACAGAGGGAATTATTCCATTTCCCTATATAGACTTATCTTCCTTGTTGATAAAATATAGAGACAAAAATAAATATTTTTCCACGTGTACGCATCTTTCACACTATACAGCAAGCGTATATGCAGGTTGCTCCACTACAACCCATGTACATCGAGATTTGTGCCAGAAAATAAAAATTAAATGTTGGGTTTCCATGTCATGACAAGAGATCTGTGATCCTTGGCCTTCCATATACTGGAAACGTTCTAACTCGGCCCTTCAATTCAATTTTGAAGGCTATAAATGGGCCAATTCTGAGCTATGGAAAAGGGGAGAAAAAATTCAACTTTGAGAGCAAAGTTACTCTAGAGAAATTATTTACTTCATATTGAGTCTGCATCCCTTTGTCCTTTAAGTCTGAACATAGTGTTCAGCCCCCAAGCTCTTCCCTTATTGATGGAGAACCTCATTGTCTCCCTTCTATGAGCTTGCCTTTGGTGGAGGATTGAAGAGGTGGAGGCCCAATTGGAAGGAACTTAGTTTCTCGGTTCTGAACCGTGCTAACACGGAAGTATGAAACATTTTCACTTATGTTGATCATTTATTAATAGAAATACTCTCTTCCCATCCAATTGATATCTTGCAAATATATGAGTTATTATCCATGGGCGTATTTTTTATGTATATTGATGGATTATGCTATCTAATGTGCTAACCTTTTATATTATAACCATATGCTTGCTTTGCTTGTTTATTGAGAACTTGTTGCAGGTATATAGCTTTGGGTCAAAGTGCTCAATGGTGAACTTCATCGAACATCTAGACGAGGTAGGCCTATTTCTTATCTCTCTTGCATATTAGTTTATATAGCATGTTGTTGGGATAGAGTTTATTTCTGCAGTCATTTTCGTATGTTGTGGTTCACCCTAGCCATAAAGATATTTTCCTCATAACAGAATTGGATTGATATTCATGATGGATTAATATTATTCGGCCTAGACAAGTGACAAGAACCACTAAAAATAGGCCCATACAAGTGACAAGTATTAACCTCTAAAAGGACAAGTTGACACAGAATAGTGACAAGAACCACTATAAATAGAGGGCTCTCTAGCTCATTTGTACTCACACTCACCTCACTCACTCTCTTAAGTATGACACAAGTTTGGAGATGCAGTTGCAAGAATGGAAGGTGGATCTTTTGGGGTGGTTCTTGATCTCTCTCTCTCTAGCACTATCTAGCCTAATATATGTGCCCTACCTCTTATTATATCTTGGTATTATGGTGACATTCTTGATGGTATTATGATATTCTTGGTGGTAAGTGCAACTGCAACTACTGTAGCTAAGTTTTGTTCTTGTTTTGTGGTTGTGGGACTTTATGTCTGGTGAGATATATTTGGAGAAAGATGTGCTCTCTTGGTTATCTATTGGTTCTAGTGTTGTCTTTGGAATCATTATATCTAGCAAAGGTTATGGTTCTCAGGGGTGGTTGTGTGCCTATGGTTGGGTGACAATAGTGATATTGTCTATTGTTAAGCCCTAATGTTGGCTCATTACCCCTTAATTGGGGCATATTAGATAAGTAATACTATTTTATTTATGTCGGCTTTAGGCCATTAGTTGTAATTTAGATTAGTAATGTTATTTTAATTATGTCGGCTTTAGGCCATTATTTGTAATTATACCTCCTAGTCTCCTATATATACCAAGGAGACATTTTCATT
>ML782702.1:401879-416994 GCA_009831015.1 Picea engelmannii
GAGGGTTTTATCTTAGCAGGGATTTTGTTGTACATTTTATTAAATCTCTTGGAGAAGTCAGAGATAGACTCTCCTTCCTTTCTCTTCAAAGACCCAAACTCTGTCATGTAGTACATGAAGTCTTTTTTATCTCCCCACTGTCTTAAAAAGGCATTATCTAAAGATTTGATCCCATCAATAGATCCAGGAGGCAGGGCCTTGAACCATTTTCTAGCTTTGCCTTGAAGGCTATGGACAAAAATCCTCATCCATACGTCTGCATGCATGATGAAATTATCATCTGTGAAACGGTAAAAGGATTCTAGGTGTTCTTTTGCAGTTATGTCTCCTTCACCTGTAAACTTGGGCAGCTTCTTGAGGTAACCATCTGTTGGGAGGGCGTTGAGAGGCTGCGGTAGCACGAGGGGAGCATACCTAGTGGCTATAATGGCCTCCATTCTGGTCATAGGAGGATTTGCTCCTGCCATAGGGATATTATGTGGAGGAGAACTCGGAGGAGAAGGAGATCGAAAAGGGGATACTGGGGGTGAGATTATAAGGGGAGTGGGAAACAATAGGGGATTTAGGGAGAAGGCTAGCGAGCTTAAGTCGGCTGATGTCTCCCTTCGCGCAGCGGCGGGAACATTAACAAGAGGAGGAGCAGCAAAGCCATGAGTGGGGAAATCTTCTGAGGTCCTGGGTCTATGCCAAGGTACAGCTTCAGGAGAGATGGGAGTGACAAGGATTTCTCCCTCTAATCCCAGACCAGGGGGGGAAACCTCAACAGGAACACTCCCGAAATTCAGGAAACGGGGAACTTCAGAAAGTGGTCTGCTAGGAAACTGAGGAAGAGAAAATGGAGTTGTTATAGAAGGAGATGGTGGATTACCTGGTTCAACGATGACAGCTTCTCCTTCAGAGACCTTTCCTTTTCCAAGGACCACCTCCCAATCAGTCTCAGGGGTAGCTAGAGGTAGCTGTGGATGGGACTGCGTGTGTCTGCCTCTGAAAGCCACAATTGACACGACATGTTTGCCACAGTGGAGTCATCACAATGGAGTCGCCAGGTGCACAGTAGCAATCTTCAAGGGCTCTGATGCCTGATGCACCTTCAGAATCAGAAGCTCAATGTCGTTCAATCCCAGGGAATATTTTCAACTTCGTCCCCGACAACGGTGCCAGAAATTTTGGCGACGTAAGTCACTCCTGGATTGCTGCAGGAGTAGAGCCCGACGCCCATCAGTTTATGTCACAATTTGTGTATGAAAGGGGTGATCGAATGGAAGTAAACTCAGACGATATTGTTTCGACTCCGAAACTAGGCCAGGAATGCATGGGCAAGTGAAGTCTTAGATGTACTCCAGACAATGAGTTGTAGTAAGGGTGATTAGGGGGAAGACTTGTATCAGAGAGATGCAAAGGTCTGTTGTCAACATCAGGTTTCTAGCAGACTGTAGGAGAATGCATTTAAACGTGAGATCTTCTTACATTCAAATGCAGAAAACCAGAGAATACAATAGTGCCACAATAAATCCTTTAACATAACACAACTGCAATAATTCATGTGAATCAATCAATCATGAACTCCCTCAGTATGAGATGAAAACTAGATGGAATAAGGAAACTGTCTTTCATTAAACAAGAAATCTTACATACAGATGCATAACCAGAGAACTAGAGTGCCTGTTAAAACATTACAATCAGGAACTTCGCTCTACCATCCATGCTTGAAAAATATCAAAATTAAGTATATATATTCCTAAACATTTGCCCAACAGAGGCCCATGGGACTTTCGGGACGAGGAGTCTCTTCAATCAAATCTGGCCTGCACTCCCCTGTCATACACCACCTTAATTCTGCATGGCTCACGCAAGGGGGTAGCTGAGCCTTTAAATGTTGAATTAGCATGTGCAGGCTTCCTTGGTGAGTTGAGGACTTGGCATGGCTTCCATGAGAAGAACCAGTACAGAGGACCTTCTCGGGTAGACTTTCAGTCAAAACATCTATACTTTGCAATTAATGAGTGAGGCGAGGTTTCAACCACCCTCTCTCTTCCTCATTCATTCCTAGCAGGTACCGGGATTTAGATCACGTCGAATCGACGTTTGGAGAACACAGTGCCCCCATTCTAAAACTTAATTTGGCACTTTTGGGTTCGTGGATAGGAAGGAGCAAGTCTTCTTTCTTCAAAATCGTGATGGATGAAATGCTGGGAGAACCTAACGGTCGCCACGCGTTCCCCCACTGATCCGACGATTCTGAACTGATTTGGAAATACAGCGGGCCCGACTCGTCGAATGATAAACATTAGCGCCTCTCCTTTAGGCTTGCTCCTCTGTGACCATACGCCAAAATCATGGGCCTAATTCTGGGCGCTTTCGGCATTTCGGGATTCGAGGTTTCGAGAGGTGAAATAACAAGGTGCGCTTACCCCTCGAATTCTCGAATGTCGACGTGACGCGGATGCGCACCATGCGTTCTTTAGATGAAAGGGCCAGATAATATTCGTTATTATAAAAGGGGCTGCCCCCATTTACACGCTTGCTTGATGTGACATGGGGCTAGGACCATGGGCTCTGCTCCAAAGGTGCTTCCGTCGTTTCGGCGAGTTCAAATGTAAAGAATGGGAGGCTCCTTGTATCCCGAAACACCGATCCCCGATACGCCGAATGGCCGCCACCTGTCCCAATTGGATCAGAAGACCTAGATTTTCCTTGAACTATGGGCGCTACCCTTCGTGCTAAATCTTGGGCAACTTGACAGCCCCGAAAACCCGATGACCATTGATTCTCTTTGCAGTTGAATCTTGGCAGCTAACAACCAACACTTTGCCCGCTCGCTTGACTTGCAACTGGAAAAGGGATTCTCCCGTGCTGCGCTCGAGCGCTTCCCATGCTACTTGCAGATCTGGGTACCTTTGTGCCCGAGACAAAAATTGTCGCTAACAACTGGGTTGAATTCATAGTTTATTTTCTTGGATAGAGATAGTTTTGGAAACAAACAACAATGCACTATTGATAAAATAAAGTAGGATGACATATAAAATTTATTCAATTCTTTGAATCATGATAGTTGGGAATAGATTTCAATGGAAATTGGATTTCCCCAATCGAAAATGAATTGTTCATTGACTGTGAAGTACAAAATATAAATAACTATATGGGAAATTTTTGTCATGGATTCATGTCCCGTTATTCTTGTAAACAACCAAGCAATTTCTTGGAATGGATTTCTAAAGGAACTAACCTGCAACTTTGCGATATCTTCAAGAACTGTTGTTGGGTCTTCGAGGAGCTCGGGTAAGAGGTCCAACCCGTTATCATGTTTTTATAGGAACTATTTGTATTCTTGTGCTCTGAAGGTCAATGTTGGCTCTGGCAATCTTAAAATATTGCAGAAGACCCGAGGTGACAAAGAAACAGGAGAATGGTCATGCAGTGGAATAATTCTTTGGCTTGAAATATATTTTCAGCACACCAAGAGACCACCTCCTTACAGTCAAAAACCTCAGAGACACAGCCTACATGAGTGATTCCAGAGGTCCAAATCACTTTGTTCTGTGTGGAACAGGATGAATAGTAAGAGTATGCCCTATACCACTGGAAGTTCTAGTCCTCACGTTCGAATATATTCACTGTATCTCCATAGAGTTGTTGTTGCACTACTGCCATAAGTTTACGAGAACGTTGATTTGCTCCAGACAATGTTTGAAATGAAGAGTTGGAAGGGATAATATAATCCTACACAAATCTTGGTCCAATGCGTTTGGATGGGAGATCTCCTTGAGACTTTTGCTCATTAATCACAATTTGGATGATTGTTGCGTGATGCTCTATTAGCATTAAAGACTAGTAATTGCATACATAGAAGTGCAAAGATGGCGGGTATGACAATGAGAAATTAAGGATTTGAGATTTCCTGAACGGGCCAACGCGACAACTTGTGTTTGAGATGAACAATCAGAAGGGATAATATAACTCTCCACAGATCTTGGTTTAATGCGTATTAATGGGAGATCTCCTCGAGCGTTTCACTCATTAATGACAATGTTGATGGTTCCTGCATGGTGAGTTGTTGGCATGAAAGGTTACTAATTGCATATTAAGAAAGAGGTACGAAGGTCGCGGGGATGGGAAATGGAAATTAAGGAGTGTCTAATTATCGAAAGCAGTTAGGCGAGCTTCAAAATAGGGTTACAAGGTACAACTGTTGGAGGTGGGGGCCCGAGGGTCAAATTGTATGTCTCAGAATTTTTGGAGTGAAAAACGCATAACATGGAAGAGGGCATGATGGGACAGTCCAGAGGTCAATTTGTATATCGTGGAAGTCTGGGTAATGTTTGCAGGACACAGAACAATGGAAGTGAAAATGTGAGCCCGCCTATCTAGGAACCCACAATAAAAAAGGTGGCTCAAGTATGGAATAGGAAAAAAACTGGGTGGATTCATTTTTGCTAATATATTGAAACTTGTAATATATATCCCATTGCATGGAAATATATTTTATGCATGTCTCTGGGCAGAAAAGAGAAAATAAGAGAAAATAAATTCTTTTAAATTCGAGGAGTCGAGCTTCATTTAAATTTCACTATCTCGTCGACACTTTTCTTTTTAATGACGGTCTGTATGGTTGTTGCATGATCAACTGTTATCATTAAACCTTGGTCGTTGCATACTTTGAAAGAAGTGCAAAGGTGGCAGACACAGTAAACAGTGACTAAGAATTGGAAATTTCGTGAACTTGCCAACCCGAGGATCCACAAAAGAGATTCCATGAAATGGGCAAGTATGGAAAGTAGTCGGATGGGCTTCATAATTAGGGTGACAATGGTTCCCTAGGAGACGAGACTTCCTGAGGGTCAAATTGTATGTCTCAGAACTTGAGTGAAAAATGTGTACCTTGGAAGAGGAGATGATATAGGAGTCCGATGGTTAATTTGTATATGGTAGAAGTGTGGGAGATCTCCTCGAGCCTTTCGCATTAAATCTTGCCAATTGCATATCAAGAGAGAAGTAGGAAGGTGGCGGGGACATGGAACAACAATTAAGGAAGATGAGGGCTCGAGGGTCAAATTGTATCTCTCGGGAGTGTTGAACGTAGATTAGGGCATGAAGGTGCATTCCTGCGGACAAATTTGTATATTGCGGAACTTCGGGTACTGTTTGCTAGTCGCGGAACATTGGAAACACAATGTTGAGCCCACCAGTCCAAGAACCCAAAATCGAAAAAGTGTATAAGTATGGAATAGGGAAACGGTAGGCTAGACTCGATACACAATAGATGTACCATGTCATGGAGATACAACCAAATTGGGGCTAAGTATTGAAAGGAACGACAGACAGTCGGGCTCTTGAGGGGGCATTCCAGTAGACAAATTGTATATCACGGAACTCCAGGAACTGATTGCAAGTTGTGAAAGATTCCAAACACAATTTTGAGGTCATCAATCCGGGAACCCACAATCGAAAAAGTTTCCAAGTATGGAATAGGGAAATGGTGGCCCGGACTTGTTTTCGCTAATATATTGGAATTTGTAATATATTTCCCATTACTTGCCAAGATCTTCTCTGTATGTTTATGGACAAGGTCTGTAGGAATGGTTAGTCCTCGAGGATTTTTCTTATTAATGATGATCTTTACAGTTGTTGCATAATGGCATCTTAGCATTAAACCTTTTTTGTTGCATATTTGGAAGGAAGTACGAAGATGGATGACAAAGGAAACAATGACTAGGAACTGAGGATTTTGTGAACTTGCCAACCCGAGGATCCAAAATAGGGTGACAAGGTCTCCCCAGAAGACGTGAGGCCCCGACGGTCAAATTGTATCGCTCAAAACATTTGAATACATAATGCGTAACACGGAAGAGGGGACGATGTCAGAGTCCGACAGTCAATTTGTATATGGTGGATGTCCGGGTGCTATTTGTAGGTCACAGAACAATGGAAGTTAATTTAGAGGCCGAAATAATTAATGTGCATTGGGAAGGGCGCGATTGTGGCGGGGATGGAAGATAGCCATAAATGGTTTGAATTTTTTTATGAATTTGGGTAAAGTGAAGCTTGCGAGTTGGAGGAGGCGGGGGTGGAATTGTAGATCAGATAATTTTTTGGGTGCAATATGTATATCACAGAACAAGTGGAAAAATTTGGCTAAGTATAGAAAGGAACGACGGTCGTAGCGACAAATTCTTTGAAACATTTGTGAACCCTGGTAGAGTGAAGCTTGCGACTTCGAGGAGTTCGTAGTGGAATTGTAGATCACAGAAGTTTTGTGTGCAAGATGTATATCACAAAACAAGAAGCAACAAAGTTCGAAAGCGCCAACCCGACAACCGTGGCCATAAAATTGGCTAAGTATGGAAAGGATTAATGATCGGTCAGATTCGTCATGTGAGGATATAGATGGAGATGAAAATCTGTCAGCCCGCTAACCCTAGAACCCACGATCATAGAAAGGTGACTAAGTATATAACTAGAAAGCGATAATAGATTGGAAGAAGAAAAGGGAAAAAAGGCTAAGTATCTCATAGAACAACATCTACAGTTCGTTTATTAATGATAATATTTTCGAACCCCTGGTGAGTTGTCACTTTTAAAAGCATAAATTGCAGATCACAAAACAAGGGACATAAGTGTTGGATACCGGAAACCTAGGATCCGGTGGTCAGATAATTGGCTAAGTATTGAAAGGAACCACAGTCGGTCGTGCTCATTGTGTGAAGATATAGATAAAGATGAGCATCTGCCAATCCATGAATCCATGAGGCCGTGATCATAGAGATGTGACTAAATATAGAACCACAAAGGGATAATAGAGGGGGATAAAACATGGAAAATTTAAAGAGAAAGTGTTTATATTTATTCCAATAGTATTCATATTAATATATATTAATAGATTATTTCTGGTCCAAATGTAAATCATCTTCCAATTTGTAGGATGTTGTCCAGTTCACAAATTTCATTGAAACCTATAAGCAATAGAAAGAGAGTATATATATATATATATACATATACACATATGACACAACATTTTTTATATGCATGTATATTATCAAATATAAGAAGCTGCAATATATGAAAAATATTGAACCAGAACATGACGTCAACACTTGAGTTGCCTTGTTGAAATAGAGTCATTTCTTTCTTTAAGTATAGGGCGGGCACCACATAATTATGGCCTATGACAAATTATTCTTCCATGTAAAATGTAATGAGCGAATAGAGTAGCCTTTATTTAAATCGAAGTGCTGGGCAACAAAAAGAAAAGCTTGTCGTCCATGTTTAATGACACAAAAATGTACAAAATAAAATAAAAAACAATACCAAAGATTGGAAAACACCATACAAAAACCTCAAATATTCTATATTCAAATAAACTGGGTTACAAAATACAACTGAGATTATTTTCCATAATGATTGCGATTGGGCCTGCCGCCGACAAAAAAAAGAAAATATGTACAATAATTAAGCCTATGGACAGTCTTTTATAGATTTCAACTTGGTCATCAAATGCTTGATTCGTAAAAAACAACGAGTTGAATATCAATTTCGGGTCTTGAACTTCACTGATGCTGCCAACTAGATCTATCCCAACTTTTTGAATAGCTTGTCTCTTCTAGATATGGCTTGCTTGCATTGGTTGGTTATTCAACATTCCATACTTAGCTAAGTGTTAATTTCCCTCTATCGTCGAAAACTTGGAGTTTAAGGTGCCTTCCTTGTAATGTTCCTGGTCATTGACATATGAGACAACTTAGAGATGCGATTCAAGCCCGAGTCAAAGACGAGGGAGTGGTTTTATGTGATGTCATATTTGGGGGAAACAAATCCTGTTAGCCAATAAAATCTGAGACAAAAAAAAATTCAAGTATGTTGTGACTGTTATTCTCCCTATATTTGATCATCTGTTTGGTTAAAAAGCCTGCCTGAATATTTGTATGTTGAACTTTTTTTTTTATTGTTGTAAATTGGAAGGGACGTCTAAGTCAACTGCAAAATGTTCCTTTGTTGAAGTACATAGCTTCTTCCAGCAGAACAAATCTGACAAGTGTATCAAGTGTTGCAGACCACATCAGAATATCTCTTTCGTCGTAGGGGTGGAAGACATCGCGGCCCAAAAAATGGTCTGGAATATTCGAAAGTGACATCCAATATTACTCCATGCTCGAATACACTCAGAAGGAAATTATAAATTTGGATACTCACGAACGTGAGAAACTGTATGCACTTTTGAATTAACATTCTAAAATTACAAAATGTTTTATGCCAAAGTTGCAACAGACTTGACATACAACCAATTTCTATGTCAAAAAGTGTTGATCGACCTCTGGATGTAGTAACAGACTTGACATACAATCAAATTTCTATCACTACTTATAATAATGTCAAGTGTAATAAGTCGTGATCCCAGGATCCAGGTAGTTTCACCTTCAGGCATCCACACTGGCGGTGACCCCAGGCTCCATATAGCTTCGACTTTGGACATCGAAATTGGCAGTGGAAATGGGGACAATGCTATTGACTGCAGTGCGACAATGCAGTGAACAAGAAGGGTTGTCATTGTCAAAGCACTTAGACTGCCGGATTGTCAGACCGGCAAAAAACATCGAATTTAGTGTTGCTTTGTCACGACAACTATAATGTTGCTTTGAGTCCATAAATATTTGGATGTTGGGTGTTCTGTGTGATAATTACCTTGACATTAGGTACATGTCAAACATCTATTATCTGACATTACAATGTTAATGCAATTGCCATAGTGGACGGTGACTCGATTGCATTGGCACAAGCAATATTAATTGTGTGATCAATTAACATCCTTGGAGGACGTGAATCCCAAAAAATGGATAAAACTTTTTGAAAAACCGTGTGTTAAAAAAATACATTGTTCTATATTTAAAAAAATAAGAAATTGTATTGTTCAAGCAATTTTTTTTTCAAATATCAGATCCACTGCAACAAAAGAAATGATTTTTCCTTATCCAAAGCAAGGAAAACAACAAGAATATTGATATTAGGTGGAAACAACTTTGGAATACACAACTACATTAATGTCTCTTCTAAATAATGAAATGAAATGATCACATGAAGGTGGTAGTAAAAGGTGATTTTCAGAAACCAAATCATTACCTGGAGATGCCAAACTTCTTGCAGAAGGTGGTAGTATAAAGTAATCTTTAGAAAGTGTTGCAAAGTCCATAATCCATAATTCCTTCCCATTAAATTTTCCCAGTTACATGTCCATGTAGGAATTATAAAATTTTGAGAGCGTCGTTCCCTAGTTATATACCCACCTTCAAGAAGGAGGAGAATATTCGTGCAAAGAGGGGAAATCTCATCGACCCAGATGCAATCATATGCATAGGAATAGTGAATTTTTTTTGTAGTAGCAATATAAAGTTGATTGTATGTGGATTTTTTTACTACATCCAGAGGACAGTGAACAAACTTTGACAAAGAATATGACTTTCTGTCAAGTCTGTTACCACACCCAAAAGTAGCTCAACAAACTTGAAATAGAAACTTTTGTAATTTTAGGATGTTGATTCAACTACCCATATAGTTTCTCATACTCGCGATGATCCAAATTTATAATTTCCTTCTGAGTATATTCGCGAATGGAGTAATATTTCACGTCATTTCCAAATATTCCAGACCATTTTGCAAGCCACGGTATGTGCGACTCCTCTGACGAAAGATAAATTCTTGTGTGGTCTGCAGAATTTGATACACTTGCCAAATCTGTGTTGTTGGAAGAAACTATATACTTCAACGAAGGGGAATTTTGTAGGTGACCTGAAAGTCCCTTCCAACTCCCAGTAAGAAAACAAAGAAGTTCAACACACAAATCTTCAGGCAAACCTTTCAACTAACGAAACCATCAAATACAAGGAGAACACCAATCACAAGATACTTGATTTTTTTTTTGTGTCTGACTTTTTGTTGGCTAATAGAGTTTTTTTTTCGCTCAAAGCTGATGTCACATAAAACCATTCCCTCCTCTTTCAATTGGGCCTGAATGAAATCTCTAATTTGTCTCACATGTCCATGACCAGGAACATTACAACGAAGGCACCTTAAATCCCAACTCTTCAATGATAGAGAAAAATGGGAATAAGTATTTAAAATGAACATTGGAGGATGATAGTATAATATTCCATACATTTTGGTTTAATTCGTTTTAATGGCAGATGCCCTCGATCTTTTCTCTTATTAAGGCCAATATTTTCGAATATGTGTGTTGAATAGTCACTAATAACACGAGTTAACATTCCCACATGCAAGCAGATTCTCAAATATGACAACCTGTAATATATGCACAATATTAAAGAGTGACATGACGTCAAGACCTATGTGGATGAAACATTTGTGGATGGCAATGTGGTAGTTCAATATTGCAATGTTACTATGATGATGCCTTTAAAAAACTAAAATAACCAACACTTTTTGCAAATTCAAAATGGACGCAAATTTTTTTATTAGATCCCATAATATTTGCCTGTTAATGCGTTTTATTGGGAGAAGTCCTTGAGCTTTCCTCTTATTAAATCCAATCTTTTCGAACCTATCTAGTGGGTTTTCAATAGTAAAATCATAATTAATGTGCATTGGGAAGGGCAAAAGGTAATTCATTTAAACTTTTCTGAATCCAGGAGTGCGTGAACCCGCAAAACTTTGAAGACTTGACTAAGTATGGAAAGGCAGGTCAGACAGACAGAGTCATCATAGGTAGAGTCAGGATTGTGAATTAGAGGAGTCTGCGGTCAAATTGTAGAGCACACAAGTTTTGGGTGCAAGATGTATACCCCTAACATGGGTTACCAGAGTTCGATAGCACCTATCCGTGAACCCGTGTTCATAAAATTGGCTAAGTATGCAAACAGACGACGGTAGGTCGGACTCATGATGTGAAGATATAGATGGAGATGACGATTTTTCAGTTCGCCACACCGGGAACCCGTGAGCATAGAAATGTGACAAATTATAGAACCAAAAATGCATAATAGAGGGTAAGAACAAAAGGGAAAAAACATGCAAGTTTAGAATAAATTAGCTAAGTATGTAAACAAATGGTGGTCGATTGGACTTGTGATGTGAAGATATAGATGGATGAAAATATATTGCAATAGGCCTGTCAAGCTATGCAAGAATGCAACCGCAAAAGTAAGACCCACCAGTGAATGGAGAACGACAGAAGCACAAACCCTAGCTCGCAAACTATAACAACAGGTCCAACTGTAGATGCAGGATCCCAGCCTTGCAAAGTTGAAGAAAACAACAACAAGCAGCAAATAAAAAACTAGTGAAGAAGCACCAAAAGGCCCAACTATAGTTGTAGGACCTCAACCCTGCAAAGTTGAATCAAACAACAATAAGCAGCATCCACTGAACCAAGGAGCAAGCACCAACCAACCGACCAGGAATGCGGGTGAAGAACAATATTGGCCAAATTCACTGCACACAAGATTGTATCAAAAATTTCAGAGGAAAATGTATTGTAACACATGTGTTAAGAAAACATTTCAGGCTATGAGGCTTGTCAGGTAAACATTTAAGGTTGTGAAGACCATCCAAAGGCCTGCCACTGTGCAAGCAATTAGGAAAGGTGTAGTTTTCACGGTTGGTATTTTTCAATACTGGGAGTGTTCAAAATTCTCTTGTTGTCCATCTTTGTATGCGATTACTACGAACACAGAAGCATGACTGTAATGTTGTCTTCGTCTCGTTCCTGATCACTAATGTTCGACATAGAACCTACCTCCATCACAACCACAATGACGTATAGGAAAAGGAAATCATATTTTCTCCCCACATACAAAGATGTTCTGCAAGAGGATTTTGACTCAGGCATCCCCAACAATGAAATTTCTCACCTGCAAACTGCAAATAGAAAAGGAATCTAAACATGAAACCAACCCATCGATGGGGAATGATAGAAGGTTAGTTCCAATCGCGGTTGCAGAAACCCAAGTGTCCAAACTGCAACAAGATCAACAGGCAAACAAGAACAAGAGCAATAGGAAAAAAAGAAACCAATGAAAAAGCAAGGAGCAAGCATGGACCATTGAACCAGTGATGCCCCTGAAGAAAGGTGTAGTTTTCACGCTTGGTATTTTTCAATACTGGGAGCATTCAAAATCCTCTTGGTGTCCATATTTTTATGTGATTACTACGACCAGAGAAGTAGGACTGTAACACTGTCTTCGTCTCATTCCTGATCACCAATGTTCGACACATAACCTACCTCCATTGCAGCCATAGTGTCGTATAGGAAAAGTTAATCATATTTTCTCATCACATATAAAGATGTTCTGCAAGAGGATTTCGACTTAGGCATCCCTAACAGTGAAATGTCTCACCTACAAACTGCAAATAGAAAAGGAAGCTAAACATGGCACCAAAACCTACCCGTCGATGGGGAACGACAGAAGGCCAGTTCCAATCATGGTTGTAGAAACCCAAGCGTGCAAACTGCAACAAGATCAACAAGAAAACAAGAAACCGGTGAGAACAAACAAGGAGCAAGCATGGACAACTGAACTAGTAATGCCCCTAAAGAAAGGTGCAGTTTTCACGGTTGGTATTTTTCAATACTGGGAGCGTTCAAAATACTCTTGCTATCCATCTTTGTATGTGATTACTACGACCAAATAAGAAGTATTGTAATGCTGTCTTCATCTCATTCCTGATTGCCAATGTTTGACACAAAACCTACCTCCATCGTAGCCACAGTGGCGTATAGGAAAAAAAATTGTATTTTCTCCTCACATACTGATCCGTAGGATCTTTTAAATGACTATGGTTGAGTTTTAATCTTGCATGTATGAATTAACCATTTGAGAATTTAATGAAAGAATGAGGAAAGAAGAGGATTATAATAGTCAAATACACATATGCAGATCTGAAATGAATAAAATACAGCAAACCATAAAAACGCAGGTTGATAACGGAGTTCGGCACAACTTTTGCCTACGTCTCCGGGCCTTTTCTTTGTGGGGGAGGCTTCTTTATTTCTGCTCAAGTGATAAAAATTACATCTTTTCAATTCTAAATGGCTACAAGACTGATCTGGTCTTGTTCTCCCAGATCTCTAGAACCCTGCAAAGAAAACGGCATGCAAAACAGATGCTCCAAGCTCCCAGAAACGATCCGACAACGTCTCCACCTCAAAGGCTTCCCTGCATCAAACTGGCTTTGGCTTGGCTTTTCTTCAGCATAACTCTGCTCTTCATGACTTTCCATGGCCTCAAACAGGCCTGGTTTATATAGGCTTGGAGTTGGTTTCTCAGCTCCAACTTCCTCCAAGAATCCGGCCTCCAAAAATGCCCAATATCCCCCAAAAATGGAAGAAATATGCTAATATTAGGCATAATTAATTATAAAAAAACCAATTTTTATAACAAACCCACTTTATATAGTTTTATTGGGCACAACCCCCAATAGGCGCGCCCCTGGTCATATTGGCGTGCGACCATGTGGCCAAGCGCGCCACCTACGCGCTAGCTCCGGTCCGTGTCAGCTCCTGGTCACCCGGCGTATCAAAAGGACCGCGTGCTAACTGTTGAAACCCGTGGCCAAAATAGTATTATGCCCCCGGTTTATTGGAACGGTCATATGACCGTTGGCAACTGCCCCCCGCGCATTCTGTTTAGTGGTTGGTGCTCCTGTGAATATATGGTATGGTCATATCATTTACGTCGAGGGCTGGGGCTTAGCCCCAACCCTTTACCCCGCCGGTCAAACCATGCATTAAATACAAATAGATTTATTTACATATCGTTTGTAAACACCAACCGACGGCGGGTTGGCTAGCTGGACTGTGTAAGTTCTTTCCCCCACCGGAGGTCGCGAGTTCGACCCCCGACGACGCCAAACCATAATTTTAAACCAAATACAATAGCCAATCATACGGCGCCACGTGGTGGCCCGTGACTGGTCCACGTGGCGCCTTAAAAACCAATCACAACCTGACACGTGTCAGCATCTAATTTGCCCACGTGTGTGCCACATCGATTCTGCCGTACTGCTAGGTTGTCGACCGTACTGCCACTTGTCATCTCGCGTGTTTGTCCCGTCAGCGTGCCACGTAAGCTGCTGACGTCACCCTGCCAGTGGTGACACGTGTCATCTCAAGACTGGTCCAACTGTACGCCAAAAATGCCAAATCCGCCTGCCACGTGTTACCTCCCGATGCTGCCACGTGTCACAATCTGATATCGCCACGTCAGCTGTACGGACATGCCACGTCAGCCGTACGAACATGACACGTGGACTGTATGGACTGTACAGTCATCCCCTTTTTTTGCATGTTTGACCTTTTGAACAGAAAACGATATCTTCTCCATACGGACTCCGTTTGACAAAGTAAATATACCACCGGAATCAGGAAGACGAGACAGACGCAATGGAATATGTTTCATCACATTTCGAGCACTTTCATTTTTGAGCATTTTTCAAGCCCTATCAGGCTTCTGGATCCGATTTCGGATCACACCTCCCCACAAAAAGACCTTTTGGTCCCCAAAAGGTTACTGACCAGTCAACAAGCTCGGGATAGGCCACCCGACTTGTCCTCTGTCTCTGAACTTTGTCCTGTGTACCTGTCTCATCAAGATCAACTATAACACAATCATGACAACTGACAGTATATTGTTAGTCATTGCAACCCTGTTACATCTTACTGAAGCCACTATCATCCATGTACCAAACATTGTTAATGATAACATCAGAAAGACGACTGCAAATGAACTGATATACTTGAAGTATTTGCATGACATGAGTTTATCTTGAAGCAACTTATGATTGATTTTCCACTCAACAATCATGTCTTGTTCTTGCTTAAGATCTATCACTTCCTTTGAAATGATTAGTGGTTTGTTGCTTACTTGCTTTGCCTTCGTTAATTGTCCCATTGTTTGAAGTGTTTTACTTGTTTTAACATGATGAGCATGCACCACATAATCATGACCTTCTTTAGTGAATTGATACTGATTCTTAGTTCTGTAGAAGATTGCCTTACGATCATACAAGTACGGACTACCTAAGACGATTCCACATTCTTTTAACGACACAACATCACAAGTTACTTCATCCACATACTTATCTGAAATTGCAAATTTGATTGTGCACTGCT
>ML782702.1:418077-454241 GCA_009831015.1 Picea engelmannii
AAATTCTTCCATGATGGAAATACTTTACCCACATCTTGTGTTCCTTTTTGCAGCTTGCTTTGCCACCAGATAAGAGCTGTACCTGCAAGTCTCAAAGATGCCAATTTAATTTGTGTGGCCTCATCCTTGATCTGCTGCACACTACAGTATACCCCCATCTGCCTAATCCAGTTATCAAGTTTTTTTGCATTTACTTCACCATCATATATGGGCAACTCAAATTTTACATCAAGTTTTAACAATGGCATTTCATGTTTATGCTTATGTACATTTTTCTTCTCATTAGATTTGGAACTTGAACTTGCAGAAGAAGAAGGAGAAGAAGGAGGTGTTGATAAAGGTGAAGGAGGAATGTGAGGATGGTCCTCTTCCTCTTCACTTTTTCCTTTCGAAGTATTACCCAAAACTGGTCGCTTCCGTTCTAAATAATCCTCATACAAAACTGTCACCATCTCCGACATAGCATGGAATGTTTTCTGGAACTCTTTCTCTTCTTGAGAAATCCCTTCGTCCGATGCCATCTTCTATTTGAAAGAAGATCTCTTTCTCAATCCAATTAATGGATTCTCTGCAACAAGGTCGCCTTCACCACGCTGTATCTTTTCCCTGGTTAACATGCAACTCAAATCCAAACATCAACTAGCTCTGATACCACTTGATCCGTAGGATCTTTTAAATGACTATGGTTGAGTTTTAATCTTGCATGTATGAATTAACCATTTGAGAATTTAATGAAAGAATGAGGAAAGAAGAGAATTATAATAGTCAAATACACATATGTAGATCTAAAATGAATAAAAGGCAACAAACCATAAAAACGCAGGTTGATAACGGAGTTCGACACAACTTTTGCCTATGTCTCCGGGCCTTTTCTTTGTGGGGGAGGCTTCTTTATTTCTGCTCAAGTGCTCAAAATTACACCTTTGCAATGCCAAATGGCTACAAGACTGATCTGGTCTTGTTCTCCCAGATCTCTAGAACCCTGTAAAGAAAACGACATGCAAAACAGATGCTCCAAGCTCCCAGAAACGATCCGACAACGTCTCCACCTCAAAGGCTTCCCTGCATCAAACTGGCTTTGGCTTGGCTTTTCTTCAGCATAACTCTTCTCTTCATGACTGTCCATGGCCTCAAACAGGACTGGTTTATATAGGCTTGGAGTTGGTTTCTCAGCTCCAACTTCCTCCAAGAATCTGGCCTCCAAAAATGCCCAATATCCCCCAAAAATGGAAGAAATCTGCTAATATTAGGCATAATTAATTATAAAAAAAACAATTTTTATAACAAACCCACTTTATATAGTTTTATTGGGCACAACCCCCAATAGGCGCGCCCCTGGTCATATTGGCGCATGGCCATGTGGCCAAGTGCGCCACCTACGCGCTAGCCCCGGTCCGTATCATCTCCTGGTCACCCGACGTATCAAAAGGACCGCGTGCTAACTGTTGAAACCCGTGGCCAAAATAGTATTATGCCCCCGGTTTATTGGAACGGTCATATGACCGTTGGCAACTGCCCCCCGCACGTTCCGTTTGGTGGTTGGTGCTCCCGTGAATATATGGTATGGTCATATCATTTACGTCAAGGGCTGGGGCTTCGCCCCAACCCTTTAGCCTGCCGGTCAAACCATGCATTAAATACAAATAGATTTATTTACATATCGTTTGTAAACACCAACCGACGGCGGGTTGGCTAGCCGGACTGTGTAAGTTCTTTCCCCCACCGGAGGTCGCGGGTTCGACCCCCGACGACGCCAAACCATAATTTTAAACCAAACACAATAGCCAATCATACGGTGCCACGTGGCGGCCCGTGACTGGGCCACGTGGCACCTTAAAAACCAATCACAACCTGACACGTGTCAGCATCTAATTCACCCACGTGTGTGCCTCATCGATTCTGCCGTACTGCCAGGTCGTCGACCGTACTGCCACCTATCATCCCGCATGTCTGTCCCATCAGTGTGCCACGTAAGCTGCTAACGTCACCTTGCCAAGTGTCACCCTGCCAGTGGTGACACATGTCATCTCAAGACTGGTCCAACTGTACGCCAAAAATGCCAAATCCGCCTGCCACGTGTCGCCTCCCGGTGCTGCCACATGTCGTCATCCCAGGCTACCACGTGTCGCAATCTAATACTGCCACGTCAGCTGTACGGACATGCCATGTCAGCTGTACAGACATGACACGTGGACTGTACGGACTGTACAGTCATCCCCTTTTTTTTGCCTGTTTGACCTTTTGAACAGAACGCGATATCTTCTCCTTACAGAGTCTGTTTGACAAAGTAAATATACCACCGGAATCAGGAAGACGAGACGGATGCAATGGCACATGTTTCGTCACATTTCGAGCACTTTCATTTTTGATCATTTTTCAAGCCCTATCAGGCTTCTGGATCCGATTTCGGATCACATACAAAGATGTTATGAAAGAGGATTTCAACTCAGGCATCCCCAAGAGTGAAATGTCTTACCTACAAACTGCAAATAGCAGAGGAGGATAAACATGACATTGAAACCTACTCGTCGATGGGGAATGACAGAAGGATAGTTCCAATCATGGTTGCAGAAATCCAAGCGTGAAACTGCAACAAGCCCAAAAGGAAAACAAGAACAACAACAACAGGCAAAAAAGAAACCAGTGAACAAGCAAGGAGCAAGCATGAACCAATGAACCAATAATGCAGTTGAAGAACAATATTGCCCATATTCACTACAGAGAACATTGCATAAAACAAAAAAAATATTAAAAAAAACCCGGAGGAAAATGTATTGTAACAGGCATGTTAAGTAAACATTTAAGGTTGTGAGGCCTGCTAAGTAAACATTTAAGTTTGTCAGGACTCCTATGTAAAAATTTAAAAAAGAATGCAATGTGGCAACTCTGTTACGTACGAAAAAACATTTATTATATTATTTTATAACAATAAAAAAAAAGTAACAATAGTTTGAACAATAGAGGGTATGTAAAAAAAAAACTTTATTCAATGGACAAAGTAATATGAAGTGAACTAATAAAAACCTGACTCTCTATCTTCAAAACTTCGGACATACAAACATTTCAAGAATAAAAGTAAAAATTCAGAAAGATCATATATGATCAAAAAATTTGGATGTGCTAACATATAAAGCATTGGGAATAGCGAAGCTGACAATAAGACTTCCAATCTATTATCCAATCAGATCATGACATATATGGTATTTTTTATTATATAAAAATCAATGTTTTTAGTTCCCTAGTTCCAACAATAGATATTATGCAAATATTTTTGGTCAAAGGACAAACTAATATAAAGTCAACGAATTATCGATCACTATAGTCCCTCTACACCTTTGGCAGGGACTAATAACCATTGAAGAGTTTTGAATATTTTTTTCACCATTCTTGATTCGAAATTGGCGATTAGCATTAGCAAAAGAATAATGGTGGGGTTTTTTTTTTATTTTTTATTTTATTTTTAAAAGGCAGTCATTGTGGATTTATATGGATTTAATGGGCTATATCAACCATTGTATAGAACATGTGTTTATTATAGCATGAGTTGATCTAATGATTCATAACATAACATGTGTTTCTTTCTTAAAAGTGATAAGTTTAAATCTCTATTAAAATAAAGTATACATACTTCTATAAATTAAATTAAGTAGTCAAACCATTTCACTAAAAAAAACTCTAATCTCAAATTAAATTATTATTATAATATAAAAAATAGACACATACATTAATATTATAACTATTAATAAAATTTAAAAATATTATTTCAATTATTATTAATTTAATAAGTTGTATTAAATATTAATAATAAGCCATTAAATGGATGACCAATGTGGTTTTATTCTTATATATAAACCAAAATCATTTATTAAGAGTGTAGCTTTTTAGGTCAACGATTTGACTGGTAAAGTCTACAAAGGTATACATACCCTACCCCCACATGTTCTTAACCATTAAACCCAAACACGATGTATATTAAAACAAGAATATATTTTTTATTTCTAAATCAAAGTACTTTAACTTTATATTATCTTTTCTTACTACATTTATATTATATTTTCTTACTATATTTGTTATTAATTTTTTTTCATTATTAGTCCTTGCTTTGCCAGGGACTATATATTTCGATGAAGAGTCAAACTAAGTTGTCTGCTTATTAATTTAGGCTCATTTACAATTTTTTGAGTAAATTTTGTATTAATTGAATTTATTTTTGAAAATAATTTATTTTTTTAATTTATTTTTAATAGAGGGTATTTTGTAACAAGCACATAAATCAGCCTTCTGTTATGACTGATATTCTTCCTATCTACGCAAAATAGTTTTCTTTGTAAATGAAAATTATATCATAATATAATCTCGATATACTTTTCTATTTGAAAAAAGTTTTGTGCAAATAAATTTCAATCATTACCTATAGACGGTGACAACACAAAACAAGCGAGTATCAAAGTTTGGGTGAATATAGATGCTAGCCACTGTGTGTTGATGTTTTGGTAGCTGTGGGAGGTATTAACCTCCAAGTGTAACCTTTGTACTTAGAATAGAAGATTTCTGGAGTAAGAGAACCATTAAACAAATGTGTGAAAACCCTAGAAGAGAAGTCGGCCCAAGGAGAATACTAATAAAGAAATAGAAGGCCCCAGAAAGAGAAGTTGGCCCCGCCTGGAAAGTCACTTGGATAGGCTAGTATAAATAAGGAGGCGCCTAGCTCATTTGGACACACTCACTCACTCATAAAACAATGCACAATTCTAAGGAGGAAATGTGGTAGCAGCTAGGGTGCAAGTCTAAGGAGGAACTGTGGTAGCTAGGGCACAAGTCTTTTTGGTATCTTCTTCTTGTGCGCTTCTCTTGGTAAAGGTATGCTTTATTAGTATTGTGTTGTTGTTGTAGCAGTGGTGCTTCTGGTTAGGGTTTATCTGTTGGTTCTAGTGTGAACTTGTCAGAATCATTCTATCTAAGAAAAGGTTATTGTGCTCGAGGGTGGCATATGTGAATGCCTATGATTGGGTGACAATGATGTGACATTGTCTATGGTTAAATGAGCATATCAAAATTTTAACATGGTATCAGAGTTGATTTCCTTCGTAACACTCTAACCACTGGAAGGCAGATCCTCAATTTCCCCCATTGTCAAGCTCATTGAGCATTTGTTGCACCCACCAAGAAGGTCGCCTAAGTAGGGCACATCTCTTCCCCAAATCAAATATGCAATTTTCAAAAGTTGGAAAATTAGGGTTTCCTCATAAAACCCTAAGTCAAGGATTCATTGATCTAAGAAGGCTTCATTGAATAAGAAGTTGCAGTTCCCAGTTGCAACGACCATTGCAGTTCCTAGTTGCAATGCCAGTTGTAGTGCCCAGTTGCAGCGCTAGTTGCATTGCTAGTTGCAGTTCCTCTGGTCAAAGTTAAAGTTATAAGCTGACTTTAGTCAAAGTGTTAGATTGATTAAGGTTAAGATTTTAGATTATTACCTAACTTATATTTATGTCAAGAAATCATATTGTCTTAGTACAGGGGACAGGTTGGAGAGAATACTTGTCATCTTGAGTGAAGGAGACTAGGAAGAAAAGCAACATCACTCATTCTTGGAGATAAGACTCCAGGTCCCAAGTTTGATTGATTAAATTGATAAGTTTCCAATTTGCACATATCAAGTTTGATAATTGCTACATTACAAGTAAACACTATAGTTGTGATGACAATCTTTGAAAATTTCTATTATTGCTAGGTACAATGAATACTTGGTAGCATGTGAGTACTATTGATATAAATGCTTATTGTACTTGTTTGCAAGATGAACTAACATCTCCTCTAGGAGATATTTCTTTTTTCTTCTTCTAGGCAATAGGTCACCTTGCTAATGCTATGATGATTACCATGGAATTGTCTCTTATCTTGTTACCATAGATATGTTCCTATGAAAATGTTATTATATTGGAAATACTTTTTCTCTTGTTGCTCTTGTCTTAGGCAGGTTATCTTACAAATTCCATGGAGGCTACCATGGAGATGTATTTGTTCTAGAAAGGTTACCGCGAAATTAGGTCACCAAACTCTAAGAGGGAGCTACATTGATAGTCGAAGAAGGAAACATATTAGATAGCCAACAGTTTGAGACAAGGAGCAGACCGACCATCAAGAAGAGTCAGTTCCCACGCAATAACAACAAAGCCAAAGGATTTTTGGACATCATTCATTCAGACGTGTGTGAACCAATGAAAACCACTTCACTTAGTGGATAATGGAGGAGAGTTCACCTCAGATGACTTCAAAGCATTCTGCAGAGAAGTTGGGATTAAGAGGGAGCTTTCTACTCCATACAATCCTCAACAGAATGGGGTAGCATAAAGAAAGAACCAAACAATAATGGAAGTAGTTAAGGAAATGATTCATGATCAAGACTTGAATTTGCACCTATGGTAAGAAGCAACCAAGATAGTTGTTTATGTGTAGATCATAAGTCCTCACCATGCACTCGGGAACAAGACACTAGAATAAATGTTTATAGGAGAAAAGACAAAGGTCAGCCACATGTGAATATTTTGTTGTCCAGTCTATGTGCATTAAGAGATCAAAGTTGGATCCTTCAGGCAAGAAGGGTTAATTTTTTGGATATAGTGAAACATCGAAGGCATATAGAGTCTACATCCTTGGTTACAGATAGATCAATATTAACAGAGATGTTACCTTCGATGAGGATGCAACCTTTAGTAGATCAAGGAATCATCATACATATGAGAGCCATGATGATGAGCTTGAAGCTCCTAGATTTGCAGACTCAGATGTTGGTAATGATGTTGTTCTAGAGGAGAATGGTCTAGAGGACCATGAAATGGGAGAACCTCAAAGACCTACATAAACGATTACAAAGAAAATAAGACCAGCTTGGGCTCGTGAGATTATTCAGGATGTCAAGAAGTATGGTGCTCCAGATGGATCTTTTAGAGAAAGCAAGAGACCTTGACCATATTCCAGTTACATGGCATTGTTATGTGATATCATTGATGTTGAGCCTACTTGTTATGAAGAGGTTGCAGAAAAGAAAGTATGGAAGGATACCATGATTGAGTAATATCAGTCCATCATTAAAAATGATGTTTGGGATGTGGTTTCGAGACTGAAGGAGAAATTAGTTGTGAGTTCCAAATGGATTTACAAGACAAAACACTCAGCATATGGTAGTATCGAGAAATACAAGGCAAGGTTCGTGGCTCATGGATTGTCCCAGAAAGAAGGAATAGATTATGAGGAGACATTTTCTCTTATGGTGAGGTACACTTTGATTAGAGCTATACTTGCGATAGCTACAATGATGAAATGGAAGGTACATCAGATGGATGTGAAGACAACCTTCTTGAATGGTGTAGTGGAAGAAGAAGTGTAAGTGGAACAACCATAAGGATTCGAGACACATGACAAAGAAACTCATGTGTGAAGATTGAAGAAAGATTTGTATGGGATGAAACAAGCACCTATGGAATGGTATGGTAGAATTGACAGTTTTCTAATGAGCTTTGGATTTACCAAGAGTAAAGAAGATCCTAATATTTACTACAAGGTTGAGGATAGTGGACCAGTGATATTACTATTATATGTGGATGACTTGTTTCTAACAGGGGATGAGAATCTCATCACAAAGTGCAAGAGAAATCTTGCATCTGAGTTTGAGATGAAAGAACTAGGTATGATGCATTAATTTTTGGGTCTAGAGGTCTGGCAGAAACCGAATGAGATTTTCCTGTGCCAAGGAAAATATGTAGTATAAATCCTAAAGAGATTTGATATGATGGATTGTAAATCCATGCCCACACTGATGGTGATAAACCTGAAGTTATTGAGTAATTCTTCTTTAGATACAATGGATGTCACCATGTACATCCATATGATTGGTTCATTGATGTATTTGACGAACACTAGGCTAGATATATGCTTTGCAGTGAACAATTTGAGTCGGTATATGGTTGAACCAAAACATGTTCACTTGGTTGCGACAAAGCATGTTTTGAGGTACCTGAAAGGTACATTTGATTATGGACTCTAATATCTTTCAGATCATAAGATAAGACTCCAAGGCTATACTGATTCAGATTGAGCCGGTAGTGTTACAGATCGAAAGAGTACATATGGATGTTGCTTCAATCTTGGGTCAGCTAAGATATTGTGGCTCAACAAGAAGCAAACTAGTGTGGCACTTAGTACGGCTAAGGAAGAATACATAACAACATGTTCAACCTTTAGTAAAGTTGTGTGTCTTCGAAAGTTACTTGTAGGGTTGTTTGATTTAGAGTTGGAGGTGAATTGTATTTTCTACAACAACTAGAGTTGTGTGAAGTTGTCATAGAGCCCTGTGTTTCATGTCCAACCATATTGAGATCAGGTATCATTATATCAGAGATATGGTGCAGAAGGGAGCAATGAAGCTCCAATATGTCACTATAGATGAGTTGATAGTAGATGTGTTGACCAAGCCTTTTTCAAGGGGAAAGTTTGAATACTTCAAGAACAAGCTTGGCGTGGTCCAGAAGGATGTCCCTCATAAGAGGGAGTGATGAGTCACATATGTGATTCTTAGGGAAGTAGCTTGCAAAATGTGGCAGTAGTGGGTGGTCATTTACAGACATGTTACTGAGTGTGGCACCAGTCAGCATGACCTCACACAAGGTCAGCAGATGCCAAGCCTTCAGGGATGGAGATTTTCCTAGATTTTCAAGCTGGAGATGTTTCCTAGCATTGGATTAGATGCGTAGTGTGTGCAAACTACATCGCCTAACCCTCTTGGTTATATTCCCAGTCACTATGGGTTAGATTCCTGGTGTGCCAACCAGAAGAACTAGCTCTAGGGATAGTTGTCAGATTCTGTGTGAGATGGCGAGTTGCAGTTGCCCAGACTCTATTCAAATTGGGCAGTAGAAAATTTCTATGTAAACTGGCTCAACTTCATATTCCAGATTCTATGTGACCTAGATGGTTTCCTAGTTCAGTGTGAGATAGATGCCTAGTTCCGTGTGAGCTAGATGAAATCCCTGTAATGGCATAAGGTCTGAGAGGACGATGAGGCTATGCCCATTAGAGAGATGTTGCATGTGCTAATGAGGACCTAGATGCATGATTGTGACATGACCATCAAATAGTCTCTATGTGTGACTAAGAGAGAGCCTATATGGCTATGATGGTGATACTTGTGACGTTATCTGATTGATCATGAGATAGCTTGTGTGGCTATGGTGATGCTACATGTAGATTGATTTGCAATACCATGTGAGTCTTGCCCATGGCATGTGATATGGATGGATGTGTTTGAGACCATTACATGAAGAACATATTAGTTAATACCTCCCTAGCTAAGAGGCAATGTTAATGTTTTGGTAGTTGTGGAAGGTATAAACCTCCAAGTGTAACCTTTGTACTTAGAATAGAATATTCTGGGAGTAAGAGAACCATTAAATAGATGGGTGAAAACCCTAGAATAGAAGTTAGCCCAAGGAGAATAATAATAAAGAAATATAGGTCCCCATAAAGAGAAGTCGACCCCACCTGGAAAAGTCACATGGACATGCTAGTATAAATAGGGAGGTGTCTAGCTCATTTGGACACACTCACTCACTCAAAAAACAATGCATAAGTTTAAGGAGGAACTGTGGCAACAACTAGGGTGCAAGTCTAAGGAGGAACTGTGGCAGCTAGGGCATAAGTCTTTTTGGTATCTTCTTCTTGTGCACTTCTCTTGGTAAAGGTACGCTTTATTGGTATTGTGTTGCTGCTGCAGAAGTGGTGTTTCTAGTTAGGGTTTATCTATTGGTTTTAGTGTGGAATTGCCAGAATCATGCTATCTAAGAAAAGGTTATTGTGCTTGGGGGTGGAATGTGTGAATGCCTATGGTTGGGTGATAATGATGTAACATTGTCTTTGGTTAAACGAGCATATGAAAATTTTAACACTGCATGGATATCAACCTTGTTTAACAAGTTGTGACTAACACCAATGATGAAATATTTGATCATTTTGTTTTAAAAAAATAGACAAGGAGATATTTGAGTCGGATTGAAACTTGCATGCCTTCAAAATTGCTTGCGTTACTTATGCTTCAAGAATCAAACTTCACTTTCAAAGCTTAAATTTTAATGAAAAACTATGAGGTGAACCTAATAAATTATAGTTAATGATTTAGGCATACATACATCAGTGGCCCTACATGAAGTGGCTATGATTAATGATGGGTGGACATAGCTTGGTAATGGTATGGTCTCTTCCCAGGGGTGTATATGTTTGTTATATTTTCCAATATTATTGATATATATCCTAGTTTGTATTTTGGAATATATGTTTGGTATAAATATTAGTATACATGATATCTCTGGCATAACATATTTCATGTTGAGTGTATGATGTGTGTATATATATATATATATATATATATATATATATATATATATTAGTGGGTTAACTTGAGTGGTTAAGTGTTTTGAGCTTCATGTGGTAGGTATCGAAGTTGATTCACTAGGTTGGATAGCTTTATTTCATACCTCACTCAATCTCCATATTGGGTTAGGCATTGTAATCAATGCCGATGAGTTTACACTAGGTATCATTCATTAAATGTGAGGAAGTGTCTAGGGGATCCATAAAGTTTTCCTTGGAAAAATATATACCAACACTACAATAATTCTAGGGCATGTATACATTTTTCTATATATTCTAATATTATTCACACGTGTCTCAAATTATATTCTTGTTACATATATGGTAAATTATATTCTTGTAATATATATATTTGTCAGGGAGAGGCATCATCGAGGAAAAATGGATAATTAACTATTCAAAGGAAGGTGAAACACACACACACACACACACACATGCCAGGGAGAGGCATCATGGAGGAAGAAGACCTAGTTGATTATTTGGAGGAAGAGAAGGAATATGAATGAAGTATGTTTTTAGGTAAAGAGATGAACTACTCACTCAACGACAAGAGACTTGGGTTTCATAATTTACATTAGAAAAGGAGGAAGGGTCATATATTTTCCCTCTAGAGACAACTCTTAGTCATATAAAAGTTGTAAGCACTAAGGTGATATGCGATGACACTTATTATATCACTAAAACCTTAGGGAATAAATTATGTTTGGTGGTGGAGGAGCCAAGGAAGATTTTCCCACCATACATTAAATCAAGGGTCTAGGAGTGTGCTACCATTAGTCGACAAAACAAGACCAAGGGGGTGTAAACCTAAACAAGCTTGTAGATTAATGTTCATGAGGGTACTAGTTGTAATGATGGTCATCTTGCCACAAGCAAAAGTAGCTTTTGATGAAATGTGCATGCAAGGGACTAGGAGAATGAAATAGGGTTCACATAAATGATGAATAAACTTAGGCAAAGCACCTTTGATTCATTCCTAGAGATATAAGTAAAGGTAGGAGTCAAGGAGTAGGGAATAAGGTTTAGTTCGAATATGGGATTATGACTTGGAGCTCTAAGTGTATTAGAGATAGTTGGTGGAGGTTTGGCTCCATCTACAAAGAAAGTCCTAAATAATTTAGAGGTAAAGTCTCTTAGAAGGAAGAAGAACTATGTTAAGTCGAAGAAGGAAAAGATAAAATTGGTGTTTGGTGAAGATGCGACAATGGAGGATGTAATACCATTATGTGGGAAGTCTCTAACTAGTTGTTTCTTTGGAATGAAGGTATTGGAGAACTCTTTGTCCCAATGGGTTAACAAAGTATACTCCTCAATTCCATGTTCTTATAAGATGGTTAGCTCTCAAATTCCAGTCGAAATAATATTCCAAGAGAAATTTGGAAGGGATATGGTATTGGGACTCAGCATTGTTGATGTTGAGAAGGTGATCACAATGTTTTGACCCTAAGTTGGAAATTTTTTCCATGCAACCTATTTGGGTAATATTATGAATTCTATTGTTGGGTATAAATTTCAAAAAGGGTGTACAAAATATATTAATCTAATGAATGTGTTTTAAATCCAAGCAAAAATGAAAGTTGAATATGAAAACCATATCCTAAAATGGATTTACAAAGATCCAAACCCTAGTCTATTCATGTAAAAAGAAAGAAAACAGACAAATTGCATCAATTTACACAAATAGATAGTTTAAAAGAATGTAAAGAATACATTCATATCCAATGAAAAGTACAAATAAATCACCTGGGGAGTAGACTCATTGAAGATGTGGATCTAAATCCTCCTCCTTTGGAGGGTCCTTTGCTTCCTTGATGTGTGTAGATTCCCTCCTTGGTTGAGTGAGAAAGTAGCATGAACATAAAAGCACTATCAAGAGGAAGGTGTCCTCAAGATCTCTGGTGTGATTTCACCATCATGTACCTACTATGGATGGATGGATATATGGAGAGACCTCAAACCTTTATTTCTAGGAAAAATAGTGGTTAAACACCCTTGACATGATCATAAAAATAGTGGTTTATTAGTCATATCAAGGCTAATAATTGCTATTAGGGTTTAGAAATGTCCACTTATAACTACTTTCCCTTTTTAGAAAATTCTGGCTAGAAACAATCAAAATTGTGATTTTTATGGGGTTGCGTAGATTTTGGTGGTACTTTCCATGTTGGTCAACAAACTTATTAGGGTAAAAAGGTGTGCTAGCAATAATGGGTGAAAACCAACATTTTCCCCAAAATTTTACAAAGGTCTAGTGAAGGTGACAAATGAGGTGAAATGGGTGAAAAACATGTTGTTTGATGGTGTATTTCGATGAACTTGTGTAAATTTCACAAGTGGACATATTTTAGTTGATAACAACCACCTCTAAAATTATGGAATAAATAAATCTTGAAGGTAGTCAGAAATAGGAACGAGGTTTTTATGGATATGAAAGAAAATACCTTAATAAATGCCAATAGGTCTGTAGAAAAATTCTCATGGAAATTGACATAAGGGAAGGGCTTCCATAAATAGTTGAATTTGAATTGGGAACTCATAAATATATTCAAATCCTATACTACTAGAAAATTCTATTTATGTGCCTAACATGTCATGAGAATGGACATTTGATGAGGGATTGTCTCACCCTACTAGGATATGGGAATGGAGACAAAGGAAGAAAAGACTCCCAAGGCAATCCCTATCATCAATGAAGAGATGGAAACAAACCAAACCATGGATAAGGCAGAAATGATAGTGGGGGTTCTATAAGGAATGTCTCTAATGGGTAAATTCAAAGCCATGGTTTCATCAAAATATAGAAGTGATCCAAAAAATCACCAAACATAAAGAAGATGTCTTTGGAGATGAGCTTATCGAAATGGTCTACAAGGAGCCTGTCTCAGCATTAGAAGCAACTACAAAAGGTATGATAGTAAAAATTAAAATAATAACAAGGCCACCAACCTCATCAAGGCCCAAAATGACAATGAAAATTCTCCTATCCCCTTTTGTGTAGAAGCTATATGAGCCAATCCCCAAGGTTATCCCAAAGCATTTTGAAAGGAATGATGGATGGTAAGTTGAAGATATTGAAGAGAAGAGAATTAGGGGATAATGCTCCTAATCACAATTCCAATCCATGCAAGGGTTATAGGGACTCCAAAACCCCTAAATAATCCTTAAGGCCTAGGAAAGGAAAATCAATCTCGGGAGAATGGGAAATTGAGTGGGGATTGGCATTAGATCTTGTGCAACTTAAAAAGTAGGTAGAAAATATTTCACATTGCCCACAAAAATAAAGTAGAGAAAATAATTATTAAAGGAAAACAACAAACTATTAAGGGGACCCTTAGAGGAGGGAAAACCTTGGAAAATTTAAACCATGATCATTCTCTCTCTAAACACAAAAAGGGTGTGGGACTCTCCCAAAAAATTAGCCCTTAAATGAATGATCGCTCAACTTAAGAAAGAGGTGATTTTGATACAAGAAACTATGTGTGAATGTGATAAAGAAAAATGAATCCTCTCAACCATCTTGAATGAATTTTGTTTGGAGGATAAGGGTTTTCAAAGATGTCTAGGGTTTTTGAAGAGCTGTCGTGTTATGGAGACCTACGACCGTTTCGTCGATTATTCAGTAGATGACATTTTGAAGGAGAAAATATTTTGTTCACCACCTAGTATATCCTCCATCATCAACTGTATCACTGAAAAAATATATGATAATGACGTGTCTATTATACCTAATCTCGACAAATCAATACACATGCTAGGGGCTAGTGAGATACAAGAATTTCATGCCATTTCGAAACAAGGAGATTGTTTGAATGTTGCACTTTCGACAGATCCCTGAAAATATGTCATGGATGGTGATGATAATTATTGTTTGTATATGCGCATCAATGGGGTCAAGTCATCGACCATTACTTCGGAGGATCTCATACCTCACTCCATACTTTTGGAAAATAATTGTCCGAGTTAAGAAATCGCTCTTTTCCAAAATGACCCTGGTTCTAATTTAGGGTTTGATAGCTCACTCTTGGATGAGGGTTTGATACAAGGAGGGAACAACTCCTGTAGTTTTCACCTAGTGAGAAGGAAGGTGGTGAAGAGCTGGGGGGAGGAATTTAACTAGTCGTTGGCCAAGACATGAGCTTAGACAAGGTTTTGGATCTATCAGAGTCAACCATGGTCAAGAAATTCTCAAGCATAAGAGTTTCTATGAATACCCTAATTAAGTGGATGGACCAAACTTGGTGTGTCAGGATCGGTTATGTATCTATGTGCCACCTTCTAGAAAAATATTTGTGTGGGTTTGTCTTCTGATTGAAGGAGGGGACATTGAATATATTGAAAGGTGTTTGGTTCATGGACTCTTTACCACTATCCTTGAAACCTCGACACCCATTATTCGATGCAACCACATAAACAATGGGACAAGCCCAAGTCTGGGTAAAATTTCCGAGTCTACCCATGGAATTTTGGTCAGTGGCTGCAATAAATGCCATTGGGTACCATTTAGGGAATACTATAGTGGTTGACAAAAAATTCCTTTCTGGAGGGATTTTCTCTATAACACGCTTGTTGGTGGAGGTTGATATGATGAAGGGATTATTTGAATCAATCAAATTAATCATGGGATATCTGCATTATGTATAACCATTGGACTATTTACATGTTCCTTTCCAATGTGCACATTTCCATATGTATGGCCACATAATAGTGGATTTCCCCCTGGGGTTTTCGAAGAAGATCTGGCATAAAAAAATTTGGGAACCTGGTACCTTAAATTCTAAATCTGCGGATTCAGCTATTTGAGGCGTGGAAACCTACTGAGCTGAGGAAGAAGATCCCCATATATATAGTGGGAAGTTCATGGTGGGAGATATTTCGATTCCATGGATCGAAGTCAATCATAATATTTCCTACAATCAAGTAGGCTCTTGGTCATATACCTTTTCTCCTTCAAATGAATGAAGCCCATTGTGGATGGGTAGAGGCCTCGTCTGAAGTTACTATGGTGAGTACCTACCCGTCTCTCATTTATCTGATGTTTTGGGCTACTAGGATGGAATTCCATTTGTCTCTCCCTTTATCCCCCTTGATTTGGGTGGTGGGGAAGAAAAACCCTTAATTCCTAACTAGGAAGTGAGGGACACTGTAGAACCATGGGACTATGATAGTTTCCTTGGACTGTCCATTCCATTGTGAGTGAATCCTTGTAAATATCCTCAACCCCTTTGACATCCTCATTCAACAGTAGTTCCATGGTTGGCCACTATAATGTTAGGCCTTGGGGACAACCCATGAAGGCCCCAAACCTCTCCAAGGGTCTTGACATGGACACCCTTTTGGGTTAGGGCATGGTTTCTTTAGGTCAAAAGTTTTCTCTCATCTTTGTGTAGGAAAAATACATCAAATAAATTAATGAAGGCAAGTAACATTCTATTTTTAGGGACCTTAAAGAACAACAGGCCCCCACAGAGGATTCCAAATGAAACTCCTTTCAGCTAATGTTTGAAGGATGGGGGGCCAAGACAAACTAGTGGCCCTGAAATGATTGATGGAGAAATAAAATCCTAATGTGGTCCTATTTTAGGAAACTATGGTTTTTTGGGTGTCCATAATCCCTACGCTAAATTTATTTTTGAAGGATTGGAATTTTTTGGCTTTAGATGCTATTGGCTTATCTACTGGGTTGATCTTAGGGTGGAATTCCAGTTTGAGTATGATAAATTCTTTCTCAAATTTTTTTAGGCCCTCTACACAAAACTCGTCGTCAATGGTCTCGATTAAAATATAATGGTTCTAAATCTATATGGGCCCTACAATGACAAGAAGGATCTTAAGGATATATTCTTTGATTCTCAACTTTTTCAGGTGGACAATATTATCATTGGAGGCGATCTAAAATTCACAATGTTCAGATCTGAATTTTAGAGGGAGAATGCTCATACTAATGTTTTGGTGGGATACTTTCAGAATGGGTTGGCGGCCGATAACCTGGTGGAAATTAAACCTTTAGATATTTTTTCGACATGGTTTAACAACATAGGGGGTTCTCAAGGGATATCCAAATGTTTGGGCATGTTTTTGGTTAAAAGTGAGCTCCTCCTTGGATACTCAAAATATTAGTCATGGGAAAATGAGGTGAGATTATCTGATCACTTCCCTATCTTCCTAGAATTGGACCCACAAATGACCAAACTAGGTGCTCCCTTTAAATACAATCTAAGCTAGGGTTATGAACCATATTTTTTAGCTTTGGTAAAAAATTATTGGATTCCCTTCTATCAACAATTGGATAATTCCCCCTGCAAGTAGTTTATGCGTTCATTAAATCATTAAAGATTTTTTTTGAAGTGGCTGACAAACAGGTTGAAAAAAGCGATAGTCAGCTGAAGGAATTATATGCACATTTGGGGTGTCATCAAAAGAGGTAGGCCATGTTCCTGATCAAGGACACTTACAAAAAATTGAATAACTTGAGAAGGAGTATTATAAATTACTATAGGATCGATAAAGTGATTGGAAAAATAAAATCATGTGATGTGCTTGACTCTTGGTGTAACATACCCCAACTTACTTGAGGTCCATTACTTATGAAATACACATAAAATAAAAAAAATTATGCTAAATAAATTCATGTATCTTACCAACTACTTAATCATACAGATTTAATCATTATCTAAATGCATCTACAACATGATAAAATAACACATGAATGTAGATAGTAACTCATTACAACAACATGTAAATCAATCTCATTCACAGAGCTAATGCACAATAAATTAAACTAATAATATAACTCAGAAAACATATAAAACACTTATCTTTTCATAACAATTGTGCAACCAGTTGGTTGGGATGGATGTTCCACCCAACAATAGACTTCTTGTTCCATATATAAACAACAAGTCACCCCGTGTTGGGGCTAGGAATGAAAAAAAAGGGTGATCTCTCATTGTCCACTCACAGCTCAGAAAAATCCCACAACCCACTAACATTCTCCTACAAGTATCCTGATTTTCCACCAGCTCTCTTCCTCTGAACCTACCAAACCCAATGAATGTACCCCTTCACTTCTCTTAGTCCATCGGGCATCGCATTCATTTATTAGGGACTCTTTGGGGCATGTAATGAGGAATCTCACTACTAGGAAACTCAAGGGAGCTCACTGCTAGGAAAACTACTAGGGAACAACAACAATAACTTATTGTTGCAGTACAAATCCCAATGAGTTCACTCTTCAAGTCTGACAACTTGGTTCTTATTCAATCTTGACAAATTGCTTGTTCAACCTTAAGCTCCAAAAATGCTCTAGATTTTTCCCTCCATAACTGGTCCAACTCCAACTCACTTCTTCATGTTGTTTGTTTGTTTTTCATGCAAACATATGACTATCTAAACTACCCCTCTCTCCCCATACAAATTTCCTCTCTTTTTTTGTTTGCTTGAATTACACTCATCCCCAAGATGATTGTACTTTAGTTCATCTCTACAATAACTATGCAATGTGACTCCTTGCACCCACCCTCTTACAAAAATTCAATGATTGGCTTCTTCCACACTCAATGAAAATCATAAGGTTCACTCAAAGCATTAAAATCAGGAAAAGGATTTGGGAATTAAGCTCATATCTAAAAAACCCCTTTCTAGACCCCTCCCCTCTTGTGGATTATTCAGCCCCCAATCTCTATCCATGCCCCCCAGTAGTTGGCATCACATTTTATTTATTAAAATTTAGAAATACAATTTTCATATACATCGCTTGGCCACATCCATACATTATATCTACATTATGCATTAATTAAACTAGGGATTATATTGGGGATGTTACATTCCCCCTCCCATACAATTGTACACTNTAAATCAATCTCATTCACAGAGCTAATGCACAATAAATTAAACTAATAATATAACTCAGAAAACATATAAAACACTTATCTTTTCATAACAATTGTGCAACCAGTTGGTTGGGATGGATGTTCCACCCAACAATAGACTTCTTGTTCCATATATAAACAACAAGTCACCCCGTGTTGGGGCTAGGAATGAAAAAAAAGGGTGATCTCTCATTGTCCACTCACAGCTCAGAAAAATCCCACAACCCACTAACATTCTCCTACAAGTATCCTGATTTTCCACCAGCTCTCTTCCTCTGAACCTACCAAACCCAATGAATGTACCCCTTCACTTCTCTTAGTCCATCGGGCATCGCATTCATTTATTAGGGACTCTTTGGGGCATGTAATGAGGAATCTCACTACTAGGAAACTCAAGGGAGCTCACTGCTAGGAAAACTACTAGGGAACAACAACAATAACTTATTGTTGCAGTACAAATCCCAATGAGTTCACTCTTCAAGTCTGACAACTTGGTTCTTATTCAATCTTGACAAATTGCTTGTTCAACCTTAAGCTCCAAAAATGCTCTAGATTTTTCCCTCCATAACTGGTCCAACTCCAACTCACTTCTTCATGTTGTTTGTTTGTTTTTCATGCAAACATATGACTATCTAAACTACCCCTCTCTCCCCATACAAATTTCCTCTCTTTTTTTGTTTGCTTGAATTACACTCATCCCCAAGATGATTGTACTTTAGTTCATCTCTACAATAACTATGCAATGTGACTCCTTGCACCCACCCTCTTACAAAAATTCAATGATTGGCTTCTTCCACACTCAATGAAAATCATAAGGTTCACTCAAAGCATTAAAATCAGGAAAAGGATTTGGGAATTAAGCTCATATCTAAAAAACCCCTTTCTAGACCCCTCCCCTCTTGTGGATTATTCAGCCCCCAATCTCTATCCATGCCCCCCAGTAGTTGGCATCACATTTTATTTATTAAAATTTAGAAATACAATTTTCATATACATCGCTTGGCCACATCCATACATTATATCTACATTATGCATTAATTAAACTAGGGATTATATTGGGGATGTTACATTCCCCCTCCCATACAATTGTACACTGTCCTTGATGCAAAACACTATGCTGAAATACACATACAAATTCACATCATAATATTAAGAAAACAAGAAATTATGCAATTTTTATAACTCCAACAACAGTCCCAACCAAAATATCCTATTCCTTTTTCTCTGTTGACCCAATAAATGCGCCCCTTCACTACTCCCAGTCCATTGGACTACACCATTATTTTATTAGGGTTATTAACGTAAGTGACAAGGAAAGCCTCTTAGATGTAGTTCTAGAAATCTTGCTGCCCAAAATGGAGTCTTGCATTTTTAGCTTCTCTTTTCTTGAGAATTGTCAAAAAGTTGGGTGTATTCCTCCTACATGGTTTCTTCATGCTCCCATGTGGCATCTTCAGGAGAATAATAGGTCCATTGAACCTTTACCAACCCTATAGCTTTGTTTTGAAGAACCTTGAATTTCCAATCTAGGATGCGCCCTGGATCCACCTAGAAGTCTCCTTTGTGTTCCACCTAGATCCCAAACCAATAAATTATGTGGTTAGGGTCAAGAAAATATTTCTTTAATAATCACACATGAAATATATTATGCACTCTCATGGATGTAGGAAATGATAGAATATATGCAATTGGCTCTCTCTTCTCTAATATTTCAAAAGGGCCACAATATCTTGCTGCTAACTTTGGGAAGCAACCCAATCTTAACAAACTTCTCTTTTCTTTCACTTTTAAAAATACATGTTCGCCCACTTTAAAATCTCTGAAATTTATGTCCTAGTATGCAAAGCTCTTCTTCCTTTCCTGGGAAGGCTTTAAATTTTGCATGATCTTCACCATCTACTCTTCCATTTTCTTAGTCAAATCTGCCCCAATGACAACTCTATTTGTTTGGTTACCCCAACTTACTGGTGTGTTACACTTCTTGCCATACAATGCTTTGAATGGGCTCATTTTTAATGAGAATTGATACCCATTATTGTATGAAAATTCAACTAAGTGGATGTAGTCTTCCCATTTTGATGGTTAGTCCATCACATAAATTATGAGCATGTCTTCAATTATTCTATTGGTCCTCTCTTTTTTCCCATCAGACTTTGGGTGATACATGTTAAAATATTTGATGTGCTCGTTTTACCATAGACAATATCACTATTGTCACCCAACCATAGGCACACAGCCACCCCCGAGAACCATAACCTTTGCTAGATATAATGATTCCAAAGACAACACTAGAACCAACATATAACCAAGAGAGCACATCTTTCTCCAAAGATAGCTCACCAGACATAAAGTCCCACAACCACAAAACAAGAACAAAACTTAGCTGCAGTAGTTGCAATTGCACTTACCACCAAGAATATCATAATACCATCAAGAATGTCACCAAGAATATCACCAAGATATAATAAGAGGTAGGGCACATATATTAGGCTAGATAGTGCTAGAGAGAGAGATCAAGAACCACCCCAAAAGATCCACCTTCCATCCTTGCAACTGCATCTCCAAACTTGTGTCATACTTGAGAGAGTGAGTGAGGTGAGTGTGAGTACAAATGAGCTAGAGAGCCCTCTATTTATAGTGGTTCTTGTCACTTGTCTGGGCCGACTTGTCCTTTTAGAGGTTAATACTTGTCACTTGTCTGGGCCTATTTTTATTGGTTCTTGTCACTTTTCTAGGCCGAATAATATCAATCCATCATGAATATCAATCCAATTCTATTACGAGGAAAATCTCTCTATGGCTACGGTGAACCACAACATATGGAAATGACTGTAGAAATAAACTCTATCCCAACAACATGTTATATAAACTAATATGCAAGCGAGATAAGAAAGAGGCCTACCTCATCCAGATGTTTGATGAAGTTCACTATTGAGCACTTTGACCCAAAGCTATATACCTACAACAAGTTCTCAATAAACAAGCAAAGCAAGCATATGGTTATAATATAAAAGGTTAGCACATTAGATAGCATAATCCATCAATATACATAACAAATACGCCCATGGATAATAACTCATATATTTGCAAGATATCAATTGGATGGGAAGAGAGTATTTCTATTAATAAATGATCAACATAAGTGAAAATGTTTCATACTTCCGTGTCATCATGGTTCGGAACTGAGAAACTAAGTTCCTTCCAACTGGGCCTCCACCACTTCAATCCTCCACTAAAGGCAAGCTCATAGAAGGGAGACAATGAGGTTCTCCATCAATAAGGGAAGAGATTGGGGGCTGAACACTGTGTTTAGACTTAAAGGACAAAGGGATGCAGACTTAATATGAAGTAAATAATTTCTCCAGAGTAACTTTGCTCTCAAAGTTGAATTTTTTCTCCCCTTTTCCATAGCTCAGAATTGGCCCATTTATAGCCTTCAAAATGGAATTGAAGGGCCGAGTCAGAACGTTTCCTGTATATGGAAGGCCAAGGATCATAGATCTCTTGTCATGACATGGAAACCCAACATTTAATTTTCATTTTCTGGCACAAATCCCGATGTACGTGGGTTGTAGTGGAGCAGCCTGCGTATATGCTTACTGTATAGTGTGAAAGATGCGTACAAGTGGAAAAATATTTATTTTTGTCTCTGTATTTTATCAACAGGGAAGATAAGTCTGCATAGGGAAATGGAATAATTCCCTCTGTGTAAGATTGCATAGGGTGAGACAAATCTTGCTATAACAGATGCCCCCTAATGTGTGAGGACATAAGAGTATCTGCGATGGTCGAAATACATTATAAACAACCCATAAGTGGAGTGGTAGGGAACCAACTGGACGAACTAGTTACTCATTACAGTCTGCACTGACTTTGCATACATGGCTGCCAATAAAATTACAGTGCATATCCATGTGAAAAATATACCAAACAAGTGTCCGTGGCCATGAATAAGAAAATACAAATGCAGTTACATGCCAATAGTTGTCATAGTCACGAACAAGGCCCAGTAGAACCAGTCTCAAAACCAATCTGAAGATATCTGTATACCATGGAGTACAATCTGATCTCCCATGATTACTTAAGTCATATAGGTACTGGTCCAATGAAAAGGAAGCAACAGCTCAGGAAAGTTGCAGCCACATAGTGATGTCTTCAAGTCTTATACACAATCCGCCAAGGGTGCAAGTCTACATTATGTGAATAAAGGAGTTGAGGTCGAACACAATGAGACATCGTTTGATTACCGGTCATTGATGTATACCGTTAACAAATGTGAGACAACCTACCAATAATGAAAGTAGGTATCAAGGCACCGAGTACATTCTTACAAGTGTGAATAAAGGAGTTGGTGTCGAACACCTGAAGAATCCATCGATCATGAGACATTGATGTATTCCCAACTGTTGATGGTGAGAGAGCCTGCCACTGATGACTACAATCCTCAAGGTACTCATAAGACTCTAAGTCTCATTTCCAGAATAAATGGGCTGAAGTCGATCGAAAGAGACCCGCTGAAAGGAGAGCATTAAGGCATCACTCATCATTCAACACGAGGTACAAAGTAGGAGCTTCAATATTTGGTGGAAATTGGACGAAGAACATGTTCACAAATCAATGACCCTGTGCATCTTTCACGTGTGCCAAGTGCAAGCGGTGCACGAAAAACACCCTCTAAATAACATCCAATGATGAAAACTGCTGACAAAGGCGAGGAAACCACTAATAAGGCTAATGGCATCCAAGAAACTGCACGAATCCCAATGTGTGAATATATGTCTTTCCGTCGAACACAAGGGAAACCACCCAATCAATGACCAATGATGAAATTAGGGCCAGGGTGCATGATAAGACTACAATATCATGTGATTCTGAGACAAACTGAGGGTATAGATGACATGCAAAGTCAATATTTCTGAGGAGTGGACGACACAGGTTGATAGACTTCCTTTGAACAAGAGCATGAGACATATGGAGGACTCCAGAAACATAGACCTGATGATGAAACCATGAGATGCAGGAGGCATCAATGAAATTCTCTATAGGGTCTAGAAGAGTAACCAGTCGGTAGAGAAGACTCTGTAACGAGCTCAACTTCCTAAGGCCATGCTAATACCAAAATTATGATGGTGAATGGACTCAATAACTTTGTGCTTTGTTTAAAGGTGACACGACTGCTGCCAATACGAGATGATACTCCCTTCCCGCCTGTCTTTTTTTTTGTTTTTTCATAGACAAATGAATGCTATGATACAGAGGAGGAAACGAGTGTCATAAGTGAGAAAAACTAGTTCTAGTAGTGGAACATACCTATGCTCAATGCAGGGAAATGCATGCGGGAGATGGACACTCGAGGGAATGTTCCCTCCTAGGTATAGGGTGTCAAATTTCGAAGGATATAAACAAGGCTTTGCTTGGTTGAGGATGCAAAACTATTGAGGAAAACAATTTATAACGCAAAACAAGAACTGTCTATAGGCTCAATATTGCAATAAAGGGCATGAGATGCAATCACAACTTAACACCAAAAAATGCCCTTTTTTATGTCTTTTAGTCTACTTGGTGTGAACAAGGGATAAACTTGTGCCAAATAGACGTCTTTTCAAAACCAATTTATGAGTGTGAAAAAGACAAGTTCACTCGACAATCTTTTCACTTTTTGACAACGAGTCGGAAAAGAGCTTAACTAAGACTCACGACCTTTCAAGTCCAATTTAACGAGTGTGAAAGGAACAAATCACTTAGAAATATTTTCGCTTAACTCATAATCGTTTGGGAGATTCTAGGAGGCACGTCACGGGGGAGGCCAAGGCTCCCATGTTGGACTTCTGTGGAATGTCAGTATCTTACGAATAGCTGACATAAGCTTGGGAAAACCCAAAGCTCTCAAAGTCGATGAGGATAAATCACTAACAGAGTATATAGTCTCCGTGATATATCGGATAATGTCTCTTACCGAAAAATACATAGGTGGGGGCATGGGAGACCCTACCAGGCCATCCTAATCGAAGGGAACTTCCTCAGGACTTGGAGGGAGAGCACTCAGGGAGAGAATAAATCTCTCTCTTTTAGAAGGTGTGCGATCAGGAATGCTGATGACATGGTTGAAGGACGCATCACCCTCCATAAGGAGAGCATGATTGACCAGAGATAGTACTGGTACGACCACTTCTTCAATACTAGGTTGAATAGGATGCATGACAACCGGGATAGGGGACAAATCACCCTCGACAATGGGGGTGAGGTTAGGAGAGGAGTGCGGTGACATTACCGCTGTGTCAATCAAAGGAGAAATAGGATGTGGGAAAAACACAGATGCCTCAGAATCCAAAGGGCCCTTAGGTGAGCCCCATGCTTCTGGTATCTCAGCAGTGGTTGGACATAGACAATTAAGGTGATCTCCTTCACAAGTCCTACAAAGGAATTTAGGCTTACGTCTGAGACGTCCAGGTTTCTCAATGCTCCCAACGTTGTTCACAACAGCTGGTGACATGCTCTCAATGTGACCGACATGGGTGAGAGGGTCATCTCCTACTTGATGTACAAAGGTTGGATATGTGACATTAATATGAATCATGGCGATTAGAGTGGTGCCCCCAACATGACTAGCAACGGCTGGGTGCGAGTTGTTAACATGAATTGTAGAGGTTGTCGACCCATCTCCAACATGATTGGTAGAGGTTAGTGATGGAACTCCAGTATGAATGACAGTGACTAGACTAGCGGCGAGTTGTGGCATTTTATTCCAAGGTCCAGGGAAAGATTTACTTTGAAACATTGCAGGCCAGGAAGGATCTTGATTTACCCCCTATCCCTGTCCAGAAAGGTAGTATCCTCCATCTAACTGATTCGAAGAGGGGTGTACGGGAATCATGACTAATGTCTGCGAAGAGAAGAAAGTATGATAAGGACTATTCGAGTGAGGATATATGTTGCCCCCTTGTGAAGGGGTTCCATAAAGAGGGTAGCCTGAACTGTAAAATTGATTATCCCTGTAAGAAGCACCCGGGGATACATGAGGACCCGTCATGGGAAATGTGTTTGAAGGAACCGACATGGAAGACGAAGGATACATGGATGGGGTGTAATAAGTAGAGTAAGCACCCATCTGAGTATTGGCTTCTGAAAGAGTGTATCTAGGACTGGATCCATAAGAGGGGAGGTTCCAACCTCCCGTCGTAAAAGCTGGTTTAGGGACATGACTCATATCAAATGAAGACGTAGGCATTGGGGCCATGGTTCCCCTGGATCCAATGCTAGGATTCATATAAATGGACCAGGGAGAGGATTGCAAGGGTGAAGGTATATCAACGGGAGAATGATTAGAGACCCAAGGTGCAGACTGAGTGCCATAGTTCTACATACCATTGTGAGAAACAAGAGGATTCATCCCCATGAACTGAGTAGGCATCATGGGGTAGGCAACGGTAAATGAGGGAGTCAAAGGGACTCCACTATCCATGATAATGAGGACTCAGTATAGACTCTTAAGGCCAACTAGTAATCAAAGAGCACACCAAAATTCAAACGATCAATATGCATGCAAACGGGGTAAAGTGCCTGAGTGGCCTCCCTCCCTAAAGAAGGTATGTCTCACCCAAGAGGGGCCTGAGACTCCCTGCTAAAGATCGGAGGTAACATAATCAGTTATAAGGGCCCTCGTGGGATTAAAAACCAGTCGATTAGATCCCGCCAGAGAGGTAATCCTCCATAAATGTTGTGTGTTGTCTGACCCTTATCTAACCCATGGTACCTGCAGAATAACCCCTACAAGTAACCTATGAGACACCTAAGTCAAGCAACTAATAAACCATTGTATAACTGATGCACATGCGAGCAGTCGTAAGTCAGGTCCACCTAAGGGCATGGTATCAAATCTTGAAACCTTGAAAACACGCCTTTCACGGAGGTAAGGGCACTAACAAGATCCCCAGATATGAATAGATCCCCAGAAATATCTCTGACGCTAGGAAGGTATCAGGGGGATATCCCTTCAACTGACTTCGCGCGATCTTGTGATTAACTCTGGTGTGAGTGGAGCCTCTTGATATTACCAATTATACAAGAGATTTCTCCACTCCCTGACTCATACACATATGTTGATTTAATTTCCTTGGATAAGTTTACTCACAAAATCCTATTCCAAGGCACTAAACCCTAGGCTAGTTTGTGCACCCTAGAAACTAAAATCGTGACTAGTTAATTTTAAATTATTGCATTGTTTTTAATGGTCATGATTACTCAAAAAGGTATGGTGGTGAAACTCATGGTGTTATGACTCTGTAAGAAAAGTAAATATGAAAATAATGCAAAGTCCTAACTTTAACTTTCAATGAATGATATGCTTCTAAAAACCAATGCAATTCTCAAATTCAACTCTGCAATTCAGAAGTAAAAATGCAATATTTTACTATATGCACTAGGCTAATGAAAATGACTTCACAAGACAAAAATGCCAAGCAATGAAAAATGCCTATTTTTTCGTATTTTCAATATAACAAAACTGAAAATGCATGGACTGAAAAGTAACTTGATATATAACCCTACTGTGTATAAAATGAGACAACTCAAGCAGGATACCAAGAAGCAAAACACTCAACCCAGTGTACAAGAACAATAAAAAATGAAAATACAATGAGAAAGACTCTACCCAAAAATTCAACCAAAAGAGGGTTTCCTGTGATCCCAAAAGAACTCAACAGGCACTACAGAGACCTAAGAAGACTCAACAAACATCAAATCCCACCCAACAACCACCAGACCCAACAAACATGCAAGGCAAACTGATGTATGTGACTGTTCAGGCAAACATAGCGTATACACACATATTGTAGTGAGACAACCTGCATGTGTACATGACTGTCAAGGAAAAAGGAGTGTATATGCTTCAAAACAAGGCCAGACAAGGGATAAAGGATGAGAACTTAGACCCCGAGTTACCAGAAGTTGTCAAGCAATGATATGACAAGAACCACAATATAAACGAGAGCAATCTAAGGAGAAAAGTACTCCAAACCCTAAGAAAGAAGATTCAATCCCCAGTATGGTCGCCAATTCTGTTACGAGGAAAAATCTCTCTATGGCTAGGGTGAACCACAATAGATGGAAATGACTGTAGAAATCAACTCTATCCCAACAACATGCTATATAAACTAATATGCAAGCGAGATAAGAAAGAGTCCTACCTCGTCCAGATGTTCGATGAAGTTCTCCGTTGAACACTTTGACCCAAAGCTATATACCTGCAACAAGTTCTCAATAAACAAGCAAAGCAAGAATATGGTGATAATATAAAAGGTTAGCACATTAGATAGCATAATCCATCAATATACATAACAAATATGCCCATGGATAATAACTCATATATTTTCAAGATATCAATTGGGCGGGAAGAGAGTATTTCTATTAATAAATGATTAGCAGAAGTGAAAATGTTACAGACTTCTGTGTCGGCACGGTTTGGAACCGAGAAACTAAGTTCCTTCCAGCTGGGCCTCCACCACTTCAATCCTCCACCAAAGTCAAGCTCATAGAAGGAAGACAATGAGGTTCTCCATCAATAAGGGAAGAGCTTGGGGGATGAACACTGTGTTCAGACTTAAAGGACAAAGGGATGCAGACTCAATATGAAGTAAATAATTTCTCTAGAGTAACTTTTCTCTCAAAGTTGAATTCTTTCTCCCTTTTTCCATAGCTTGGAATTGGACCATTTATAGCCTTCAAAATGAAACTAAAGGGTCGATTCAGAACATTTCCAGTATATGGAAGACCAAGGACCAGAGATCTCCTGTTGTGACATGGAAACTCGACATTTAATTTTCATTTTCTGGCACAAATCCCGATGTACGCGGGTTGTACTGGAGCAGCCTGTGTATACGCTTGTTGTGTAGTGTGCAAGATGCGTACAAGTGGAAAAATATTTATTTTTGTCTCTGGATTTTATCAACAGGGAAGATAAGTCTGCATAGGGAAATGGAATAAGGCCCTCTATGCAAGATTGCATAGGGTGAGGCAAATCTTGCTATAACAATGTAGTCTTCCCATTTTGATGGTTAGTCCATCACATAACTTATGAGCATGTATTCAATTATTCTATTGGTCCTCTATTTTTTCCCATCAGACTTTGGGTGATACATGTTAAAATATTCGATGTGCTCATTTTACCATAGACAATATCACTATTGTCACCCAACCATAGGCACATAGTTGTTAGAATATAATGGATGTGCTCATTTAACCATAGACAATATCACTATTGTCACCCAACCATAGGGTGAAGCCACCCTCGAGCACCTTAACCTTGACAGAGAATCATTCCAGAAGCAAACCCTAGGCTAGATAGACAAACAAAATAACACACCTCTCTCCAAGGGTAGTGCACCAAGAAAGAATAACATAAACTGATCAGAAAATCCAAATGTAGAGAAGACCGAAAATATAGACTGGCAACAATAGATTCTCCAGAACTTGCGCACAAAACTGCCCAACTGCAGTGCACACAAGTGTGCTCTGCAGTTCTGAGAATGCCTGATAGAATGAATACTGGCCTCCTGTATTTATACTAAATTTGGAAAACTGCCTGGGCTGAATTGTCATTCCGGGTGCCTATTTACTTAGTATATAATATTTCCTTTAGCTGACTTCTTCTCTTGGAGGCTAATAACCTAATACAAGTTATCCTCTTGAGCCGACTTGTCTTCTAGGGTTATTAGCCAACTAATTAGGGTTTCTTCTTGCTTCCTGGAATATTTTATTCTCACTAGGTTTACACGTGGAGGTAAATGCCTCCCATAGCTACCATAATATCAACACTCCCTCCTAGATAGGGAGGTATTGAAGGTAATGGTCTTGAGCATAAACATACCATTTACCCGGTAGCATCAACATAGTCGTATAGACTATCTTATGACTAGATCATGAGCACCATCATCACTATCAGTGTCATCAGCTGCATCATCTCTCGAAACTATACTCCATCTGAGTAATCAGACATAATGCTGGATAAGTCACTCACTCCACAGAGTGACACAAGAGCCATTCTTCTAATCCAGACATATGTCCTAGAAGAATAGATGTCCTGAACCATTTTCCATCTGGGAAATCTCTGTCCATTGATCATCCATCTAGCTGATAATCATTTCCAACACTACTGATATTCTTCAAGGCAATTGGAACAATTTCATTCAATAGAACACAACTGTGTCTATCCATAGTAGTACACAACTACAATCCAGTGGTACACTTCCACACCAAGTAGCACACAGTTACTTGATCAGTATCACATAGTCACAATCAATGGAACACATCCAGCATAGTAGTATACATCTAGTGTCCAAAGACATACAGTCTCCATAAAAATCATATCATCTGGTATCAACCTACACATAAAACATTGTTATGATATAAACTGAATCATCTGGGCCATTCTTCCACTCACATCTGTGAGATCTGGAAGAGCATTTTTTCTCAGAAGGTAAAACATCAATGATGAGCTATCTGGACTATTCTTCTCAAGCAAGGAAGAATAACTGTCCTGATTTCTGAGCCTGGACCATTCACTTATCCGGGCCATTCCTTTGGCACTAAACAAAGTGCAACCTGGAGAGAATGAGTCTTCCCTAGGGAATGCCCGTCTATGATTGCTAAACTTAGACCATTCACCTATCTGGGCCATTGCTCCAATACTAAAAAAAGTGCAACCTGGAGAGAATGAATTTGACCTAAGGAATGACTGTCTGGACCATTTCCTAATGGAATGAATGTCCTGCACCAACCTCCAAAACAAACCATTCTTCTAAAATTCCCACAACTATGAGATTCGAAAGAATGACTGTTAGGCGAGGCGAACCAGTCTTATTGACCACTACTGAGAGTGTCCTTCAAGAATAGAGACTATCCTAGACCATTCCCTATGTTAACCACAAGGGGAATATCTGTCTATGGTACATCAACAATCCATCGAACCATTTTCATTACAAAAATGACCGTTTGATATGGACCATTTTCCAAACTGGAAAATGCTTGTCCGTCATAAATCTCAAACAATTTTCCGAACTGGAAAGGAACTACTCATCTTGGACCATTTTTCAAACTGAAAAATGACTGTCCATAATTCAATAACACATCAGTTCTCCCTCCCAACCTGGGAGTCATCTCTTCCTTTTTCAATAAGGAAGTCGTCTCCATGAGCTCCAGCTTGAGTACACAAACTCTTTCATCTTAGACAAAAGATTTACCAAAATGTCTGCTTATCTACTCATTTGTGGAGATATATATTGGAGAACTGCTTTCTCTTTTTCTAGACTTCATCACGAAGAATGTAATGTTTGATCTCAAATGTACTTTGGTCTTTCTGGGACATTGGTTTTCTCTGAAAGCTTCATATAGCTCTGATCAATAAAGTATATCATTGTTGGATTCATATTTGTTTCCTGCTAGCTCATAAAATCGTGGCAAGGGTCAAACTGGAACATATCCAAGTGGTACTTCTTCTGCCATCATGAGATTTTGTCATGGATTAGAAATCCATCATCCTAATCTTCCGAGTTACCATTTTGATACAATATCTCTGTTATAGAAAGTTTTTCACCATGCTTCTACTGTGCATTTGAGGTTCTTCACCAAGTTGTCTTTTTTCATCTGCATACAAGGGTCCCTTTCTGGTATACCTTAAATCCTTGAGATTGTTTTTTATACGCTCTTTGTTCAATTTATTATGGAGAATAGTCTTTGTATTCATCTGATGAGACATCCAACCCATTTATATTACGGACGATATAATGGATCATGAAGAGGTATGTTTGGTTTACTGGAACAAACAAATATCATAATCTTTTCCCTCCATCTGGGAGAACCTCTAGTTTTGGATCTCACAATGTTTTCATTCATAAGTCTTCCATACACTGTTCTTCATCACAACTTTCAGTTCCTCTGCTTGATTTCTTTTAGTGAGTTCATATCAGGATGGTAGTCTTGTGATTCTCGATACACTGACTGGTTGTTCTGTCTTTTCTTGGAATCTTCATGCTCTTCCTCATGTTTTTCTTTATCTCTTGGGTCCATGATGTTTTCTATAGATTCCATGCCCTGAAGATTCCAACTTATTCCTTTCATCATAGGATCATGGATTTGGATGGACAATCAGGGATACTTTAAGGATTCCTTTCGAAGAAGGCTTCTTCTAACGTCAAATTGAACACGTGCTGATTTTCAAGTTGCTATCATGGATAAATACTTCATCATCTTCAATGGATCATACAATTTAGGATTAGCTCCCTCTTAAAGATCTTATTTTGGAAATGTATAATCAACACCCTCCATATAGGAGAGTCCACACTTCCGTCTGCATCCTTATTTCCTTCTGTAAAGTGTCATAATTCTTTCTCCAATTTCCTCTTGATTGCTGACTTCTTTCTATTTTTACTTCTAGGTTTCTTCAAGATTGACTCTGATTTCGGCTTATCTTGCAGTTGTTACTTATGTAATAGCTTCCACATGAATTCTTACCAGGGGTTGTTGATGTACTTCATCCTTTCATGTGTATTTCCTAACTTGTAGTCATATGATAGCAAGTCCTTATTTTGTTGATCTTCCATAGGTGTAGTTTCTCTTTGAACATCTTATCTTCTAAGAAATAGATATGCAAGATATGTACGGAAAACATGGTATGTGCAAGAACTATGAAGAGTATTGTTACCTTGTATTAGAAGAAGAATTTTGTTTTGTCCTACTTATTCTTCTTTGTAGGTTCCTTTTCTTCAACAACTGATGCTTCATGCGTCTCCTTCCTTTTCTTTAGCTTGGGACAATGATTCTTGTAGTGACCATACTTTCGACAATTGAAGCATTGTATTCTTGACATATCTTTCTCTTGATTTGGTTTCTTCTGGGAGCCAAACTTCTTTTTATTCCTGAAATCCTTGAACCTTGCTGTGAAGGCAGGATCATCGTACTTATTTTGGGGTTTCTCTTTTGCACTGATCCTTGATTCTTCTTGTGCAAAACAAGTCCAAATTTCTTCAAATGTAGGATACTCCTTCCTTGTGTTCATGCTTGCGGAAAATGCATCCCATGTCTTGGGAAGACCATTGAGTACTATGTTTACCAATTCCTTCTCTGAAATGATCTCTTCAATAGCTTGTAGTTGATCTCTTAACTGAGATATTATCACAAAGTATGATTTTATGTTGTCATCATCATTCATCTTCATGTCACAGAGCTCATTCTTCAGACTCATTACTTGTCCAATGTTTCTGACTGAGAAGAGGTTTGTTAGGGAATCATACATATTCTTAGAAGAGTCAATATGGGAGATGTAGGGTATCAAGTGGTATTTTATAGAGTCCACTATGATACTCATGACATTGATGTCACTGTCTTTGAACTTCTCCATAACTGTAACGTTCTGTGGTTCCTTCTCTTTTCCTTCTTCAAATTCTGGTTCCACGATCTTTCCTTTCATGATATCCAACACTTTATTTTTGGCAAGGATGAGGTAAATCCTTGTCTTCCACGCTCTAAAGTTAGAAGCCCCATCTAACTTGTTTTCTGACTTCATAGAGTAAGTCATGGTTTCCTTGACTTCGTCAACCCTAGATTTGACCAAAAACTCAAACTTGATGTTTTAGCTTGCTGAGAGTACCAGGAGATGTGCTAGGCTAGGGCACACTATTCTATCTATAAATTAGGTCAATCCCTTCACTTAAGGGGTGCCTCAACGAGATTATTAGGGTTTCTTCAACTGCACCTGCTAGTAACCCTAGCGATAGTGCTTTGGTGACTGCTCCTACTAGAAACCCTAGCGACAGTTCTTTCAATGAGCCTAGTATCCTTATGGCTATGCTCCCTTCCAGTGGTTAGACTGAATGAAGGAGGTGTGGGCCCATAATCTGTTAGAATATAATGGATGTGCTCGTTTAACCATAGACAATATCACTGTTGTCACCCAACCATAGGCCGAAGCCACCCCCGAGCACCTTAACCTTGACAGAGAATCATTTCGGAAGCAAACCCTAGGCTAGATAGCTAGACAAAATAACACACCTCTCTCCAAGGGTAGCTCACCAAGCAAGAATAACAGAAACTGATAAGAAAGCCCAAACCCAGAGAAGATCGAAACTATAGACTGGCGGCAACAAATTCTCCAGAACTTGCGCACAAAACTGCCCAACTACAGTGCACACAAGTGTGCTCTACAGTTCTGAGAGTGCCTACTAGAGTGAAGACTGGCCTCCTGTATTTATACTAAATCTGGCAAACTACCTGGGCCGAATTCTCATTATGGGTACCTATTTACTTAGTATATAATATTTCCTTTAGCCGACTTCTTCTCTTGGAGGCTAATAACCTAATACAAGTTATCCTCTTGAGTCGACTTGTCTTCTAGGGTTATTAGCCAACTAATTAGGGTTTCTTATTGCTTCCCAGAATATTCTATTCTCTTTGGGTTTACACGTGGAGGTAAATACCTCCCGCAACTACCATAATATCAACAACAACCACCCCCGAGAACCATAACCTTTTCTAGATATAATGATTCCAAAGGCAACACTAGAACCAACAGATAACCAAGAGAGCACATCTTTCTCCAAAGATAGCTCACCAGACATAAAGTCCCACAGCCACAGAACAAGAAAAAAACTTAGTTGCAGCAGTTGTAGTTGCACTTACCACCAAGAATATCAGAATACCATCAATGATGTCACCAAGAATATCACCAAGATATACTAAGAGGTAGGGCACATATATTAGGCTATATAGTGCTAGAGAGAGAGATCAAGAACCACCCCAAAAGATCCACCTTCCATCCTTGCAACTGCAACTCCAAACTTGCGTCATACTTGAGAGAGTGAGTGAGGTGAGTGTGAGTACAAATGAGCTAGAGAGCCCTCTATTTATAGTGGTTCTTGTCACTTGTCTAGGCCAACTTGTCTTTTTATAGGTTAATACTTGTCACTTGTCTGGGCTTATTTTTAGTGGTTCTTGTCACTTGTATGGGCCAAAGAATATCAATCCATCATGAATATGTACATCATCTCTAAGCCGTACTAGCATGATGCAAATGAATCATATCAAAGTTGTACTGGCATGATGTAGATCAATTCTTATGCATCATCTCTAAGTTGTATGATCATATCTAAGATGTACTAACATGATGCTCTGCATCATATCTAAGTTGTACTAGAATGATCATATGTAGCATGATGTGAGTCATCTGCATCATCTTTAAGTTGTATGATCATATCTAAGTTGTACTAGCATGATGCTCTGCATCATATATAAGTTGTACTATATGATCATATCTAGCATGATGCGACTCAGGCATAAACATCGTCTCTAAGTTGTACTATCATGATGCCAATGCACCATATCTAAGTTTTACTAGCATGATGTGTCTCAAGACATATGTATCATATGTAAGTTGTACTAGCATGATGTTGAAGCATCATATCTAAGTTGTACTAGCATGATAAAGACCAACAATCTATCAACCTAGACCATTCTCCATAGGGAGAATGTTTTTCCACCAACACACTGACTATCCATGATACCAAGTGTTACATGTCAAAATTACTCACTTTGATAGTGTCGCAAGTGTCGTCATTACAAGTGTTGCAAGTGTCGCATTTTGCTCACAAGGTCGCAAGTGTCGTATGTTGCTCACAAGTGTCGCAAGAAAGCATGTTGCCATGATGACTATGTCGTGCCCATAACGACATGAGAAGGACACTTGAAACACCTCAAACATCTGATTTGGAAGAGGAGAAATGAGTCAACAGGCTTGCAAACCTTTTGCCACCTGAAAGCACCTCAAAAACTGAGTTTTTGGAGAGGAGCGCTCCCCCTTACACTATCTCGGAGCACCGACGCTCCCCCATACACTGTCAGCGTTATAACGCTCCCAGGCCCTTTTGAGGGAGCGCTATAGATTTTGAGAGCGCTGGCGCCCCCTAAATCTTACTAAGAGGCGCTACAACGCTCTGATGGCCCTTTTGAGGGAGCGCTACCTATTCTGGGAAGTTGTTAAGCTGTTGAGATGAATGGGGGAATCTTCTTTTCATTCTTGGAAGGTAGTTGAGCTCGAATCCCTGATCAAGCCATGATCTTAGGGCAGGTCCTCAACTGAAGGAGGAAAATCCTCACCTTCCCCAAGGATATCTCAAGATTGTTTAGCCTCTCCAAAGCTATATAAGAAAGCTTTCTAATGGTGAAAGGGAGCTGAAAGAGAGAATGATACCAAACCTATGATCTCATAGGTAGGGACTGCAAAATAGAGAATGTCAAACTTATGATCTCATAAGTGAGGAAGAGAAATGGAGAATCGCACCAAACTTATGATCTCATAAGTGGTGCTGAGGGGGGAAGAACTGAACATATGAAACTTATGATCTTGGAGGAAACTGACAGTCAGCAAAAGAGAAGTGATCAACGAAGCTGCTGTTATCCAGGTTGTGGATCTTTCAGGCAAGGGTTGGACGAAGAGGACTTGACGAAGCTGTCGCATTCGCATCTACGATTGTAAGTACTGCTGTCGTCATTCTCATTAATATGAAACGCTTGGCCTGTTTCTTTCTAGTTAGTGTCTGATACTACATGAACTTATCATCTAGTGATAGATCTGTTTTCAAGCTAATGTCAATAGAGTAGGAAGTGGTCGTATCTTGTTTTGTCCACAGACCTCAGCGAGGAGCAAAAGGATTGGAGCGCAACTCGGAGCGTGTAGGGACAAACATCGATTAAAAGGTACTTCTGTTATTCTCCCTTCTCATGCATTAGGCTTAGATAGATTTGAAAGGAAGTCAGTGTCCATGTTAAGCATTTTTCTGTCTAGGGTTAAGGTCAAGCTCTAGAGGTCGATCTACTTGTCCGCAGGCA
>ML782702.1:454300-490642 GCA_009831015.1 Picea engelmannii
TCTGTTATTCTCCCTTCTCATGCATTAGGCTTAGATAGATTTGAAAGGAAGTCAGTGTCCATGTTAAGCATTTTTCTGTCTAGGGTTAAGGTCAAGCTCTAGAGGTCGATCTACTTGTCCGCAGGCAGATTTTCCTACAACACCAAGTATCAACACTCCTTCCCAACTAAGGAAATAATCTCCTCCCTTTCAACCAAGGGATAAATATCCACGAGTCCTAGATTGTCCCTTAAGTAAACAAACTTTATCTTAGATGGAGGCTTCGTCAAAATATCAGTTGTCTGCTCATCGGTGGAGATGTACTGGAGAATCACTTCTCCCTTCTGGACTTTATCACAGAGAAAATAGTACTTGATCTCAATGTGCTTCGACCTGTCATGGAACATAGGGTTCTCTGAAAGCTTCACACAACTCTGATTATCACAATATATCACAGTCGAATCCAACACCTGGTTAATTAGTCCAGAAACCAACTTACGGAGCCATACTGCTTTTGTACAAGCATCACAAGATGCAATATACTTTGCTTATGAAGTATTGAGTGCAACAGACTTCGGTTTCTTGCGAGCCCATGATATCATAGCAGAGCCCAAACTAAAACATATACCAGAAGTACTCTTTCTGTCATCTGCACTCCCTGCCCAATCTGAACCAATAAATCCATGCAAAATTACATCATTGTTTGAGGCATATCTCAAACCATAGTTTAGTGTCCCATGAAGATATCTCAAAATGTGCTTTGCAACTATCCAATTCTCATGTCTAGGTTCCACCTGGAACTAGCTCAACATGTTCACAACAAAGAAAATGTTTGTTCAGGTATTCACTAAATACATCAATGAGCCAATCAACTGCAAGTACAAGGACAATTCTACTAGATCATAGTCTCTCAACTTCTTCAGATCTATCACCATGGTAGTTTCCATGGATTTTCAATCCATCATCCAAATTTTTTTGAAGGATCTTTACAACATACTTCCCTTGCCCCAAGCATATTTCACCACGCTTCTGATATACTTCTAGTCCAAAATAATAATTCATGAGACCAACATCCTTCATATCAAATTCAGAGGCTAAATCCCTCTTACACTGAATAATGAGAGGCTCTACAAAAATCATGAACATATAGTAGTTGGATAATAGGTGCATCATTCACAACCTTGTAATAAGGATATGGATAAACATAGCTCTTAGAAAACCAAAGTCTCATCGAGTAACTATCAATTTGTGCATACCAAGCTCTTGTAGCTTGCTTGAGTCCATACAAGGCCTTCTTCATACATGGATTTCTCTCAGGTGTACCTCAAAACCTTGAGGTTTCTCTATGTATACTTTTTCCTCAATTACTCCATTGAGAAAAGCGGTCTTTACATCCATATGATGTAAAATCCAACCCATGGATGTTGCAAGAGATATGATGGCTCGAATAGAGGTGTATTTGGCAACTGGAGCAAACATCTCATCTTAGTATTCTCCCTCCGTCTGGGAGAACCCTCTAACCATGAATCTTGCCTTATATTTATCAATACTCCCATCTATTGCATCATTTATCTTGTAAACTCATTTTGAAGTGACTACAAACTTTCCTTTAGGTATAGGCACAATTTTTCATACATCATTTTTCATGATGGATTGATATTCTTCCATCATAGCTTCCTCCCATTCTTTCTTCTTGACTGATATCCAAATATCCTCAATTGTTCAACACTTGGTTTCTTTCCAAATAAAGCTTCTTCTGAAGTCATGTTCTTCAATATATCACGAGGACTTCTATTTTGAACGTATATGGTTGTCATAGTTACTTCTCCCCATAGAAACATGGATAGATTATGGTCATTCTTCATTGCCTTGATAGATTCTTCAACGGATCGATTCTTTCTTTCTACTACACCATTGTGCTGAGGATTGTAGGGAGTAGTGAGCTCCCTCCTAATTCCGACCTCTCTGTAGAATGTCTTGAAATCATCTGAGGTGTACTCTCCCTCTTAGTGAGGAGGTTGACATTGGTCCACACACATCTGAGTGAACGATGTCCAAAACTTCTTTTGTTTTCCACACTTCCTTTATAATTGGTACTTGGTGAGATATCCTACCTCACCACTTAATGGAGTCATCTTCTCCATGTTTTCAACTGTCACTATAGCTCCTTCTCAGAGATATTACCCGTGATCTTCCCGAAATAAGAAAAACAAGAGAAAAAGTATTTCAAATAGCATTTTCATAAGATCATAACAAGGATGGTAATCATCATAGAATTACCAAGGTGACCTACCCGAGAACAATAAATGTCTCCTAGAGGAGATGTTAGTTCATTTTGCAAACAAGTGCAATAGGCATCTATATCAATAGTACTTATATGAAACCGAGTATACCTAATAGTAATAGAGCCTTTTCAAAGATTTTTGTCACAACTATAGTGTTTACTTCTACTATAGCAACGATCAAACTTGAATTGTGCAAATTGAAACTTAACAATTTGATCAATCAAACCTGGAATTTGGAGCCTCAACTGCTTGTTCCTATGAATCTATTGAATCCAAGATCATTGCTTGGACAAGCTCTCTTTTACATTCCCTGCAATACACACTCATGCTTTGCTGGATGATATAACATGAAAAGCATATACAAGTGCATAACTTTGAAATTTGCAGCATTGTTCAGCTTGTCTTCTAATATGAAACTAGACACCATCTTGACAAGAAGAGGTTAGAAACTGAATAAAAAAGGTTCAATTATTAGAACAAGCTAGAAACCCTAAAATTTCAAATTTGGGCACAAAATCAATTTTGACCAAAAGTCAACCTTTGACTTTGACTTTGCCAAAAACTCAAATGTGACATTTTTGTTGGTTGAGGACACTAGAGGGTGTGCTCGGTTAGGACGTAGTAGAATATCCAGAAGTTAGGTTCAATGCTTCACTTAAGGTGCCCAAAGAATTAGATTAGAGTTTGTTACAACTGCAAAATTAGAAACCCTGGTTGCAGCTACAACTGGAGCTACAATGAGCTTGACAAAGAACTTCCACTCTACCTTCCAACGGTTATATTTTCATGAAGGTGGTGTGGGCCCATAACCTGTTAAAATATTCGATGTGCTCATTTTACCATAGACAATATCACTATTGTCACCCAACCATAGGCACACAACCACACCCGAGCACCATAACCTTTTCTAGATAGAATGATTCTGGAGGCAACACTAGAACCAATAGATAACCAAGAGAGCACATCTTTTTCCAAAGATAGCTCACCAAACAAAAAGTCCGACAACCACATAACAAGAAAAAAACTCAACTACACCAGTTGCAGTTGCAGTTGCACTTACCACCAAGAATATCATAATACCATCAAGAATGCCACCAAGAATATCGAAATACCATCACGAATGTCACCAAGAATATCACTAAGAGATACTAAGAGGTAGGTTGCATATCTTAGGCTAGATAGCGCTAGAGAGAGAGACCAAGAACCACCCCAGAAGATCCACCTTCCATCCTTGTAGTTGTAGCTCTAAACTTGTGCCATACTTAAGAGAGTGAGTGAGATGATTGTGAGTACAAATGAGCTAGAGAACCCTCTATTTATAGTGGTTCTTGTCACTTGTCTAGGCCGACTTGTCATTTTAGAGGCTAATACTTTAATATTAATTCTTTTACTGAGTCAAATTGTCTTCTAAGGTTTTTACACATCTATTTAGGGTTTCTTTTGCTTCCAAAATATTCTATTCTAGACAAAGGTTACACATGGAGGTTAATACCTCACACAACTACCATAATATCAACAATACATTGTTTCAAGGTTTAAATTTGTCCCAAATCCTTTGAGCAAATCTTTCCAAAAATTGGAAGTAAACTTTGGATGTCTGTATGAAATTGTTACCTTAGGAACTCCATGTAGCCTAGCAACTTCTTTCATGTAGATCTCTGCAATAGTTTTTTCCTTGTGTGTAGTTTTCACTGGGATAAAATGTGCAACCTTAGTCAAGTTTTCCACCACCACCATGATGGAATCGTGTTGCTTCACTGTTCTGGGAAGATTGGTAATATATTCCACAGTAAAAACTTCCCACTCCCATTCTGGAATGGGAAATGGTTGTAATAGCCTAGCTGGATATTTATGATCAGTTTTCACCTTCTGGCATTCTAAACACCTAGCTATATAATTATCCACTTCTTTCTTCATTCTGGGCTAAAAGTATTGGCTCCTCACAACTACAATGGATTTTTGATATCTTGGGTGTCCAATGTAGGGTACATTATGCATTTCCCTCATCATTGTATTTTTTTTATCTCACTGGAGTTTGAAACATATACCTTACCTAGATATACATGAACTTCATCTTCCCTTAGCTTAAAATCTTTAAATTTCTGTTGCAACTCACCATGTTGTACCGCGACCCTTATTTTCAAGTAGAGTTGATCTGGTTTACATCCTTAATAGTTTTGTCTTTTAAATATGTTCTATACATGCTGATGGTTGCAATATGCATCACATACTCCCTTATGTTGAGTGCATCAACCACCTGATTCTCTTTGCCTTTGATGTGTTTAATTTCAAAGTCATATTCAGTAAGAAATTTGTGTCATTGAGTTTTCCTGACATTTAATGTTGGATGTCCAAACAAATGTTTCAGACCATAGTAGTTTGTCCTTAGCTCAAATATTTGACCCATGAGGTAATATCTCCACATCTTTATCGCATGAGCACTGATTGCTAATTCTAAATCATGGGTAGCATAATTCCTCTCATGCTCTTTCAATTTTCAAGACTCATAGCATACCACATGATCCTTTTGTGTGATGAATCCACCAATCTCTTCCATGCATGCATCAATGCACACAACAAAATCTTTGTCCAGATATGCAATCTTCAATATTGGGACACTGATAAATATATCCTTCACTTGTTGAAAGTTGTCTTCACATTCGGGAGTCCAAGAAAATTTCACTCCCTTCTTCTGCAAAGAAGTGATGGGGCTTGCAATATTTGGAAATCCATTTATGAATATTCGGCAATAACTTGCAGACCCATGAAAGATCTAACCTCTGTCACATTTATTGGTGTTGGCCATCCTCTAATGGCCTCTATCTTCTCGGGATCAACTATTATCCCATTTGTTAAAATAATATGCCTCAAGTCATGAATCTTCCTTTGATAGAAGATGCACTTACTTAGCTTGGAATGCAAGTTATGATCTCTTAAAACTTGCAACACCGTTCTTAAATGTTGCTCATGTTTCTCTTCTATATTTGAGTAGATGAGTATGTCATCCAAGAACACAATTACAAACTTGTCTAGGTATTCCCTGAACACTCCATTCATTAGACACGTGAAAACAACTGGGGCATTTGATATCCCAAAAGGAACTACCACAAATTCATAATGTATTTATCTTGTCCTGAATGTTGTCCTGTTGACATCTTCTTCTTTTATCCTTACTTGGTGATACCCTGATCTCAAATCAATCTTGGAACAAATCCTTGCACCTTTTGATTGATCAGATAGATAATTAATTCTTGGCAATGGATATTTGTTATTTATGGTAACCTTCTTTAGTTGTCTAAAATCAATACACAACCTTAAGGTTCCATATTTATTCTTCATGAACAACACTGGGGAACCCCAAGGTGACACACTTGGGCATATATACCCCTTCTTTAACAATTCTTCAAGCTACACCTACAACTCTTTCAATTCTAGTGTGCTCATTCTGCATGGTGTCTTGGAAACTAGGGTAGTGCCTGGCACCAAATGATAGAGAAATCAATGTCTCTATTTGGCGATAGTCCTGGGATTTCCCCAAAAACATCTTCAAAATCACTCAATATTGGATGGTCTTAAATAATTTCCATTTTGTCTCTGGCTACCTCTTCCATATGTGGTGCAAAAAATTGACATCCTTTTCCAAAACTATTTTTTAGCTGCAGGTTGACATCTCTCTAACAACTACAACTCTTGGAATTCCTTGAATATTGCCTTTTTCCCTTCCTCATCAAGAAAAGTGATTGTCTTGTTGTAACAGTCTAGGACAACATGGTGTTTTTCCAACCAATACATGCCAATTAGACAATCATATGAAGCTAATGGTATGATGTTCACTTATACCTTTGTGATGAGTCCATTCATGTCTATTGGACAATATTTAACCAGCTCGCTGATTTTCCTCTTAGCTCTTGTGGTTGACTGATCTAACCAAGATTTCTTATTCTTTCTTATTTGTAATTGAAATGTTTCAATAATGTTAGATTTTATGTAACTATGGCTATCTCCATAATCAATTAAAATTGTTATGGGTTGGTTATCAATATTACCTTCCACTTCAATCACGGGGGACTGATACTCTGCTTGTTTTTTGTCCAAGGTTGCATAAATACTTGGCATTTTTCCTCCCATGTATTCCACTATTTCATCCTCCTGAATATTGTGTATAGTCCTCATTCTTTCACCTTTGTGAGGGAAGTCCCTATACAAGTGATCTCCCTCACATTCCCAACACTTCATGGGTTGATGTCTTGACCTTTTCCCAGAAGAATTTGCCATCTTGGGTTGATTTTGGGTTGAATATCCTTGTTGATTTACTTGTGAGTTGTTCTTAAAAAAAGATGGCTTAAAACCCTTTCTTCTTTTCTCCTTCTTACCCTTCATCTTGTCATTCCAAGCTTTTTGGAATACTAGCCTCCATTTTCTCTTCTTATGGCCTCCTGCAAAGTCCTTGGGTTATCATATTGTTTCTTGCCAATGTAGAAGGAGGGTAACCCACTCATAAATATTTGGATGTTGACCTTCTCATCCTTTATGAAGCCAACATTCTTTAGTAGCTTAAAGAACCTCTTCTCATATTCATCCATTTTCATGCTTCCCAATTTGAGTTCAAAGAAATCTTTCATTTTTCTTTCATAATAATTCTCTAACAAATATTTCTCATGGAAATATCCTTTGAACTACCTCCATGAGACTTTCTTCTCATCAAGGTGTTTGTCTTTCTTAAGCTGATCCCACCACATGATTTCCTTTCATTGCAGGTGGTAGGTTGCAATTCTTGTTTCTACGTTGGAGGGGTAATCATGCAACCAAAAATATTTCTTCATTTCCAATAGTCAGGCCTCAACCTCTTCTCCCTTTCTATGCTCGCCATTAAAAATTGGTAGCTTGATTTTCTTGAGTTAACCTTGCAAGTTGTCTAACTCATGCCTTCTCCTCTACCTCATGATAAAATACACACTTGCGATACTCCCTAGAACTAAACTTGCGCAATATCTCCTATTGGATTTCTTTGGAGAATGATGGTACCTACTCATGCTTCTTGACTACTTGTCAATCCCATGATCATCCATTCTGCTATGGGATTCAAATGTTTCCACTTGTCTGGCACTAGCTACTTACTTTGACACAAAATCATTGTTGACTTGTCTATGCAACATATTCAAAATCTGTAGCAACTCCTCTTAATATTTCACAATCTTTTCATTATCATCCCTATAAATATGCACTTATATATGCACACCTCTCATAGTTTCAACCAACTCTATAGGCTCCTCCCTACCTATTCTTCCATTGGATTTTGTTTCAGCATTTCCCATGCTACCGTGCAACCTTATAAATTCATCCTCATAGCCATAAGACCTCTGGGAATCCTCCATGAATGTGGTTCTCATACAGGAACCAAAGTGCCCTCCTAAAAATCTAAATTCTGCAAGAAAATGTGCATGAAATAAAATTATGTTAGACAAAACATATATACATATTTTCGGAAAAAGAATGCACAATTTTTCTGCTCTTTAGACCACTAGTCGTATTATTTTGAGTTGACTGTAATTTATACTACTCAGATAATTTTTTTGGGTGCATAAGTGGATTCCTATGTCCAAGAGCTTTCCTAAAAATATTTTTTTTCTCAATTCTGGGCTTAGAGAAGAAAATTATGCCCCTCTAAAGTTTTATGGGCATTTCTCCCATCTGTTGACATGATACTATGCCACATAACACCACATAGACCCATATATACTCACACCAACCTACATGGCATGGCCGATGTGGCTTCCTGTCCACTCAAAATAAGTCTCACTACTACATAGGTTTGGATATCTATCCATTTGTCCCTTCCCAAAACTTTAGACATCCGACATTCAGAACTTTCCAAAAAATCCATTTATTTAGAAACTCAGATCTTTGGTACCCGGATGATCCTGGTTCCTTCATAAAGTTCCGCTCCTTTGAACCAACGCGTGTCCACCTGTACCTAGCTACCAAGTAACAACTCCTCATTCACTCATCTATTTTGACATGGCCCCAATGATAGGGTGTGACTTGCCACTAAACCATTGGTTGTGAAAAGAGTGGGTCCCACCTACTCTTTTCTTCTTTATGCCCTCAACGCAAAACTTGCATGTGTCCTAGATCAAACGATGTATGATCGTCTATATCGATCACTCAGATTGCTAGCAACATTTTAAGTTCCATGACCTTTAACATGACCAATTTCTCTTGAAATATATGATGCATGAGATCTGTTCAATCCAATGACCAATATCGTTAGCGAGATTTAAAGCTACTCGATTGTTGACCTCTTATGATCATCCAATTCCACCACGAGAGGAAACTTATCACCCTCCACATGGTGCTTCCTCATTGGCCTCCAAAGATTACATGGATTCCACGTTGGGTGACGTTTTCTACTTACCTAGCATCCACTTCCCACTTCAAGGCTCAAGGTTCCATCAAGCTAGGGTTCCCACATCCATGAATCTGACATCTAAAATTTTCCAAAATTCCATTTATCTGAAACTCTAGATTTTTGGATGGCATGGTTTTGTTGTAAGTTTCCACCATTTGGCCCATGAGCCTCTACCATGGCCCTCTTGACACACCATACTCTTGATGTTCCTCTATCACTTATGCTAATGTGGAATGTTGACTCAACAACTAACATGGCACTATTGAAACCTTTTTGTTGACGTGGCATCAACCATGGCCTCCAACTTAGCCTGCTGACATGGCTCCACTAATGTGGCATCATAAATCCTACATTTTTCAAAAAATCATTTTTGTGAAATTTTATATTTTCATATTTCCGGATTCTTCATGGTTCTCTCTCTGGGTTCCATCATTTGAATTTTGGCCCAATACGACCTACCACGTAACTATGCTAACTGGACTCTATTGTCGACGTGGCCTCTAATAGGGTGATGACTTAGCATCGAGGTGGCTACACAGGTGGAACCCAACTCTATTAAAAAGTTATATGGCATATAGAACTTTGGATAACCACTCACCTCAAGGAAATCTAGATATTTGGATTCCTGGATGTCACCCTCGCCACTCATTCTGATAGATCAACAGATAAAAGCTAGGGTGTATTGATATGGGGGCTCTAATTTGACGAACGATTCTAATCCAGTTTGCACTGCATATCCAAGATATGGGACCTTTGATTAGCCATCTCATTGTTTTAGTCCTTTGGATCCCTATATGTTCCAAACATATGGATTCAAAATCCCTCCCGGTCAAGGTTTCGCTTCTAGTAGGATTTGCAAAAAACATGATGTATGCAATGAATTTGACAACCTTGAGCGAGGTTTTTCCTCCCGATTTCACCCATAATTGGGGTTTTTTAACCCAAATTTCACCATGACTCTCCATGGCCAACTTTGACAAAGACAAAACTTGAAATATTGCAATGACATTCTTTCAAACAATTGCAGTCATTGAGCTGTGACGGGTGCCTAAACTGGCATACTTTCAACACCCGTCTAATACCTTTTTTCTTACCATTTTCCACTGATCATTTCCTTTTTGATACTTTCCTTTTCCAGTTTTTCCTCACTTTTAATTAAGGTATGGATCTTTCCCCATATGCCATTTTTACGCTATTCTTGCATATTTCTTAAAGGAAATTACTACTTTCATTTACTAATACGGTTACACAGAAGTAATACAATAGCTACACCTACTAAAAGTGGTTGCAATCCCTTTTTGTTGCTGTGATCACAATTCAATTGCTGCAACTCCAAGTGCACTCTTTGTCATTGTGATTCTAAGCATAATCCAACTGTTGCAATTCTAAGTGCACACTCTACTGTTGCGACTCCGGACAATTGTTGACTTCAAGTACACTCTCTATTTTCACGACTCCGACTATACCATCGATGTGATTCTGAGTAAAAAATTCTACAACAAAAAATTCAACACTACAACCGACAATTAGGAAATTATCCTCACATAGGAAGGAAACATGAGGCAAGTAGATGACTACAAGAGAAATCAATGTTCCTACCAATTTAGCACATGCCCAATCTTTATTAAATTTTGGAAAAATCAATCTAAACGGATGAACAACCGGATTCTCATGGTTTTCCATCTGTCCCTTTGCATAATTTTAGACAATAGTTGTACTATATAAGAACCTCAACTTCTCCAGAGCTAGGGGAGGAATTATTTTGGCGATAACATTTGACTGTTATTATAACTTTCAAATTTCTGTGATATAATTTATGTTCTTCTCTTGTTCACGTGTTGATGATCGTGAAATTATGATTTTGTAGCTCAGTGCATGATCCAAATTATTTTGAGAACGAAATGAAGGAAGAGATATAACAATGAAACATATAGAGATATTGTGAGATACACATAAATATTGCAATAAATATAGAGATACAGTAATGCACAATTTTTATTAATGAGAGAATGTATAAGAACTATAAAATTACAGAGTGAATGACTTGCTAGAATGGTGGCAACTTATCTCTAAGAAGATATGTGATGGCTATGCTCATTTGCAAGAAGATGACAATGTTTACAATGAGGCTCTAGAGTCCTTTTTAACATGAAGAAAATCCAAAACCCTAACCTCAGAAGATAAAATGCCAAAAGTCATGTGGGCCCCGATGGGGTAAGTTGGTACATCAACTTCCCAAGTGTGTAACTTTTGCATATGATCTTTATTTGGGGTAAGTTGGGACATCAACTTCCCAAGAGTCTTTGATACCTAGCTTGATGTGCAATGTATGGAAGGTATTTTTGAACTCCTGCACTGTTTGGTCCCGCTTTTGAAGAAGCGTGGTCCATCTCATGTATTGGTCATCATAGTTTCTCACAGGGTAATATTGCTCCTTGATCGCATCCATAAAAAAATTCCAAGTGGGATCAGACCCAAATATTCCAGACTCCTCTATCGAATTTTTCTCCCAGTAAGTTTCCCTCCAATGTTTTACATGAGGGAGAGCCTTGAGGAGCACAAAGGTGATCTTTTCTCTGTCGAAAAAAATTGTGAACATAGAAATTACCTTCTAGCAAATTTAACCATTTTTCCAAATCATCTGCATCGATCTGATCTTCAAATACATAAATATCAAAATTAACTTGTACCTTGAATGGAGTAGCGTCTCCAAAGTGACTACTTGATGACGACGCGCATGTTATTGTTGGAAGCCTTTGAAGGATTTGGGAAAAATTATCCAACATCTCATTTCTATGTTGCGCGAGGACTTCCGCGAGCAACACCTTGATGGGATCTTATGCTCCTACGTCTCTCTTTTCTTCTACCATGGGAGGTTGCTTGGTCTGACGAGAGAGGTTGTCCTCAAGGGAAACTAGCTCGAGACCCAACTCTCTGTACCCTAAACTCATCGGATACGTGCAATAAGAAACAATAATGAGCAGCCCGCTTTGATACCACTGATCCAAATTATTTGGAGAACAAAATGAAGGAAGAGATATAACAATGAAATATACAGAGATATTATGAGATACACAAAAATATTGCAATAAACACAAAGATACACTAATGCATAATTTTTATTAATGAGAGAATGTACATAAAATGTAGAATTACAGAGTGAATGACTCACTAGAATGGTGTTAACTTATCCTTGAGAAATGATGTGACAGTTATGCTCATTAGAATGAATATGATGGTGTTTACAATGAGGATTTAGAGGCATTTTTAACATGAAGAAAATCCAAAACCCTAACCTTGGAATATGAAACACCAAAATTCGTGTGGGCCCCGATGGGGTAAGTTGGTACGTCAATTTCCCAAGGGCATAAATTTTGCATACGATCTCCATTTGGGGCACACGATAGCTAGTTTGAAAGGACTATACAAGGAATACACATTTTCCATCACACTCTCTCTAAGGCCTACAATGTAACTTTGGTGGGTCAAAAAAATGTTGTTTAGGACCTCAAAACAACCCCAAAAGTTTAGGACTTGAAATGTTGTAGAAAACCTGCCAAGGTGGAAACCCCTATTTTTAGCCAATGGAATTGGTGGGTAGCCACTGATTTCCTCCTGGATCAATCCTCCCCCCTTAGGAAGCAATGGTCTCCATTGTTTTAGGTCCCCAAGGAAGCTTTTGTTGAATTTGAACCTTGGTGAGTTGCTTTCCTTACTGAAGAAACTACCCTGCTTAACTTGTTGAAGGCTGTTATGAACTAATCTGGCTGCATGATCTTCCTGAGTGTGGGAGGACTCTATCGATGAATATGAAACATGAAGAACATGAAGGGATTCATCATAACTTGATTTGACTAGGTAGTGTGGAGGCACCCGTGTAGGTGCAGTAGGAATAACTTGGTGCTCTTGTACAATTTCGTTGATATGATTTTGCTGGATAGAAGGGTCTTGGTCCAAGGCTATAGTGGTTGCAATGTCCTTCTCTTTTGACTAGGTTGTGAAGAGGCTAAATTTTTCGGTATGAGAGATTACATTGCGACACTATTTTTTCAGGACAATAGTCAAAACTACCTTTGGTATCCTATAGAGCTAACTCCTAGAGTAACAATGATGCTACGGGGTCAAGGCTCATAAACAACATGACTCCTTCACATATATGGATGGCCTAAAAAAAATCACAGACTTACATTGGGGAAAAATCACACAGTACCTCATCTTTGAAGGGTTTGATGTTGTATGACAAGAGACATTGTTGGCTGACACGAAGATATCGTCCCTAGCGGAGCCATCCGATGTTGTATGGTTGCAGGTATGGTGTTTTTGACAAGTCCAACTACTTGACGACCTCTGTTGAGATTAGGTTATTCTGGCTTCCACTATCAACAATGAAATGAAATGGGGTCCCCTTCACCCACATCTATGAATGGAAAAGGTGTTCCCCCTCCTTAAGATCCTCTGGTTCTTCTGGTTGGATTGTTGTGGTCATGACAGTAGAAGTGGGTTCTACATCAATTATCTACCTCATTTTATTATTGTCTGAATCAAATTTCAATTCAGGGCTTGACTCAGTTTATTTGAGCTCGACTATCAGTGACTGTTTCGAGCTACATTCATTGGTGTTGTGCCAAGGGATTTTGTGGAAGTCACACAACTTCCCAGTGTCCTTCATCTTCCCATTGATCTTCTTTTCCTATGGCTTGGACTGGTTGTCTTGAGGTTGGCTTTTTTGTGAGTTAGGGTTTCCTTGACCATACTTTGGTTGTTGTGTATTTGCAGACCCAAATTCCTCCTTGTTCTGCTACTTAAATTTATGCTCGATTTTGAAAACATATCTATAAGAGGTTCCCGGTGTGATCCAGGTGGGTATCGGTGGCCACCAACCTTTTCCAACTGGCTCAAAACAGTTTTCTGGCAATTTTGGCAATTTACTCTTTTTAGCAGTTTTAACTTCCAGGGCCATTTTGAGGACCCAAATGAAGGTTTTTTAGAATCGAGATTCTCAATGATAGCTGAAGGAATGATTGAACCCCCAAAATGAATATCCTCTATGATACCTTTCCAACAGGCTATCATACGCCTAAAACATAGATCGTATGCAAAAGTTACGACCCCAAGAAGTTGATGTACTAACTTACCCAAACGGGGCCCACATGACTTTTGGCACTTCATCTCCTAGGGTTAGGTTTTTGGATGCCTATGGTTTTTGGCATTCCTATTTATTGTAAAAAGGCCTCCAGAGCCTCATTGTAATCATCTTCTTGTGAATGCAAGTAGCTGTCACATCTCTTCTTAGAGATAAGCTGCCACCATTCTAACAAGTCTTTCACTCTGTATTTTTACAGTCTCTGTACATTTATTTCATTAATAGAAATTGTGTATTACTGTATATCTGTGTTTATGGTTGCATATCTGATACATTTATTTTATATTATTGGATATCTATGATATCTCTGTGCATTCCTTTATTATATCTCCGCTCTCATTTCATGCCGAAAATAATCTGGATCAGTGGTATTAGAGCATGCTACTCTTGATCGTTTTTTTTTAGTGCATGTCCCTGACGAGGTCTGAGTATAGAAAGTTGGGTCTCGAGCTTGTCTCTCTGGAAGGAAATCGGTCTCGCACGCCCAAGAAAACCTCCATGGTGGAAGAAAATAAAAACGACGGAGCAGACGATCCTATCAGCCTGTTGCTTGAGCAAGCTCTCACGTGATAGAGGGACGAAATGATGGAGAATTTTTCCCACATCCTTCAATGCCTTCCGATAGAAACAAGCACATCTTCATCAAGAATCACTTTGGATGCACCTCGCCTTTCAAGGTACAAGTTAATTTTGATATTCTTGTATTTGAAGGACAGATAGATGCAGAAACCCTTGACAAATGGTTAATTCTGCTAGAAGGTTATTTCTCCGTTCACAATTTTTTCGACAGAGAAAAGATAACCTTCACACTCCTTAAAGCTCCCCCCCATGTCAAACATTGGTGGGAAACTTACTGGGAGAAAAGTTCCATGGAGGATTCTAGAATATATGGGGTCGAGCCCACTTGGGATTTTTTTGTGGATGCGACAAAGGAACAATATTACCCTGTTGGCAACAATGAGGACCAGTACATGAGATGGACCACACTGTGGCAAGAGAGGGGCCAAGTAGTTCCTGATTTCACCAATACCTTCCATATCATGCGCACCAAGCTGGGTATCAAATACTTTGAATGAAATTTGGTTCTGAAATACCATGGGGCTCTACACAGATACATCTAAATTGAAATGGATTTTCTGGACATCTCATCACTCGGTGTTTCTTATCGATATGCTGCTAAAATCGAGCAGAAATTTAAGCACCAGAACAAACGGGAGTTCGGGTTTGAAAATACGTAACAACCAAAGTATGAAAAAGAAGGCCCTAACAAACAGTCTCCTGAAAACCAGTCCAAGCCATAGGAAAATAAGGGTCACAGGAAGACAAAAGACACCGAAAAATGGTGTGATTTCCACAAAATCCCATGGAACAACACCGATGAATGTCACTCAAAATAGTCATTGGTGGCCAAGATCAAAGACAAGGCGCCGAACCCTGATTCATAATCTGATTTTGAAAATACTGGTAAAAGACATATCATTGACGCATACCCCACTACTATTGTTGCGACCGCAACAATTCAACTAGAAAAACAAACAGATCCTGAAGAAGGGGAGCACATTTTTCATTCCATATGTGGGTGAAGGGGACCCCACTGCATTTTATTGTTGATAGCAGAAGCCAAAAGAACCTCATATCAGTAGCGATCGTCAAACAATTGGGATTGTCGACAACACCACACCCACAACCATACAACATCGAGTGGCTTCACCAAGGAAGAGATCTTCATGTAAGCCAGTAGTGTCGATTATCATATGGCATCCAACCCTTCAAGAATGAGGTATTATGTGATGTTTCCCCACTAGATGTCTGTGATGTTCTCTTGGGCCAACCATATATGTGGAAGCGCCATGTTGTTTACGAGTCTCGACCCCGTAATGTCATTGTTTCTTTGGGGGGTCATCTCTACAAAATACCATAGGTAGTTATGACTACTGTTCCACCTAAAAAGTGTCACAAGGTGGTATCGCATACTAGAAAATTCATCTTCTTCACAATCTGTTCAAAAGGTGAACGAAAGGATACTGCAACCACTACATCCTCGGCCCAAGCACCTTCTATCCAATAGAAGCAAGTCGATAAGATTGTAGCAAAGTGTAAATATTCCTTCTGCACAAAATAATCTCATGTATCGATATTGGTTAAAAAGGTCCAACCCTTCCATCCACATGCTCATGATAGCCTTCCACGAACCGAGCAACGCGAAATCCAGCAAGGCAAGCAACTCACCAAGATTCAGATTCAAAAAATGCTTTTTACGCTCCCCCAGGCACTCAACGCAATGGACACCATTGATTCCTAAGGAGGGAGGATTGATCCAGTTGGATATCGGTGGCCACCCACCTTTTCCAACTGGCTCAAAACAATTTTCTAGCAATTTTGGCAATTTACTATTTTTAGTAGTTTTAACTTATGGGGCCATTTTGAGGGCCCAAATGAAGGTTTTTCAAGATAGAGATTCTCAATGATATCCAAAGGCATAATTGAGCCCCCAAAATGAATATCCTCTACAATACCTTTCCAACGGGCTATCATATGCCTAAAACAGAGCTCGCATGCAAAAGTTACGATGCTGAGAAGTTGATGTACTAACTTACCCAAACTGGGCCCACATGACTTTTGGTGCTTCATCTCCTAGGGTTTTTGGCATTCCTTTTTATTGTAAAAAGGCCTTCATAGCCTCATTGTAATCATCTTCTTGCAAATGCGAGTAGCCATCACATCTATTCTCATAGATAAGTTGCCACCATTCTAGCGAGTCTTTCACTCTGTATTTTTACAGTCTCTGTACATTTCTTTCATTATTAGAAATTGTATATTAATGTATATCTGTGTTTATGGTTGCATATCTGATACATTTATGTTATATTATGGCATATCTGCGATATATCTGTGCATTCCTTTATTATATCTCCGCTCTCATTTTGTGCCGAAAATAATCCTGATCACGGTGATGAGATGTCCAAAAACTCCATTTTGGTTTGAATGTACCTATGTAGAGCCCCACGGTATTTCAGAACCAAATGTCCCTCAGAGTATTTGATACCTATCTTGGTGTGCAAGTTATGAAAGGTTTTTGTGAAATCCATCACTATTTGGTCTCGCTTTTGATGCAGCGTGGTCCATCTCATGTACTAGTCATCATAGTTTCCCATAGGATAATATTTCTCCTTGACCACATCCATAAAAAAATACCAAGTGGGCTCGGCCCCAAATATTTCAAACTCCTCTATGAAAATTTTCTCCTAGTAAGTTTCCCACCAATGTTTGACATGTGGGAGAACCTTGAGGAGCGCAAAGGTGATCTTTTCTCTTTTGAAAAAATTGTGAATAAAGAAATAACCTTCTAGCAAATTTAACCATTTTTCCAAAGCATCTGCATCAATATGACCTTCAAATACGAGAATATCAAAATTAACTTGTACCTTGAATATTGTAGCATCTCGAAAGAAACGACTTGACGAAGACATGCATGTTATTGTCAACAATCTTTTAAGGATTTGGGAAAAATTATCCAACATCTCGTTTCTCTATTGCGCGAACGCTTCCGCGAGCCATAACTTGATGGGATTTTCTGCTCCCACGTCTCTCTTTTCTTCTTCCATGAGAGGTCGCTTGGGATGACGAGAGCGATTTTCCTCAAGGGAAACTAGCTCGAGACCCAACTCTCTGTACCCTGACCTACTCGGGGACATGCACTAAGAAAAAACAATGAGCAACGTGCTATGATACCACTGATTGGATTATTTTGAGAACGACATGAAGGCAAATATATAACAATGAAAAATATAGAGATATTGTGAGATACACAAAAATAATGCAATAAACACAGAGATACAATAATGCAAAATTTTTATTAATGAGAGGATGTACAAAAAATGTAAAATTATAGAGTGAATGTCTCGCTATAATGGTGGCAACTTATCTCTAAGAAGAATGTGATGGATATGCTCATTTGCAAGAAGATTATGATGTTTATAATGAGGCTCTAGAGGCATTTTTAACACAAATAAAGTACAAAACCTTAACCCCGAAAGATGAAACACTAAAATTCATGTGGGCCCCAATGGGGTAAGTTGGTACGTCAACTTCCCAAGGGCATAAATTTTGCATACGATCTATGTTTGAGGCACATGATAGATAGTTTGAAAGGTCTATATGTGGACTACATATTTTGTTGTCACACTCTAGCTAATTCCTTCTATGTGACCGTGGTGGGTCAAAAAAATGTTGTTTAAGGCCTCAAAACGACCTCAAAATTTTAGGACTTGAAATGTTGTAGAAAACCTACCAAGGTGGAAAACCCTGTTTTGATCCAGTGGAATAGGTGGGTGGCCATCGATTTCTTCCTGGACCAATCCCCCGCCCTTAGGAAGCAATGGTATCCATTGCGTTAGGTCCCCAAGGAAGATTTTGTTGAATACAAACCTTGGTGAGTTGCTTGCCTTGCTAAAGAAACTACCCTGCTTAACTTGTTTAAGGCTGTTATGAACTAATCTAGCTGCATGATCTCCCTGAGTGTGGGAGGACTCTATCAGTGAATATGAAACATGAATAACATGAATGGATTTATCATAACTTGATTTGACTCGGTAGTGTGGAGGCACCCTCGTAGGTGCAGTAGGAATAACATGTTTCTCTTGTACAATATTGTTGATCTACTTCTGTTGGATAGAAGGGTCTTAGTCCAAGGCTGCAATGGTTGCAATGTCCTTCTCTTCTAACCAGGTTGTGAAGAGGATACATGTTTAAGTATGAGAGATTACTTTGTGGCACTATTTTGTTGGGACAGTAGTTAGAACTACCTTTGGTATCCTGTAGAGATGACCCGCTAGAGTAACAATGACGCTATGGGGTCGAGACTCATAAACAACATGAGGCCTCCACATATATGGTTGTCCTAATAGAACATCACAGACTTCTAGTGGGGAAAAATTACAAAGTACCTCATATTTGAAGGGCTTGATGCCTTATGACAGGTGACACTTCTGGGTGACACGAAGATCTTGTCCCTGGCGAAGCCATCTGATGTTGTATGGTTGTGGGTGTGGTGTTGTCGGAAAGTCCAAATGCTTGGCGACCTCTACTGAGATGAGGTCCTATTCACCCACATCTATGAATGGAAAAGACGCCCCTCCTCCTCAGGATCCTCTGGTTATTCTGGTTGGATTTTTGTGGTCACGATAGTAGCAGTGGGTTTTGCATCAATTATCTGTCTCCTTTTGATATTGTTTGAATCAGATTCCGAGTAGGGGCTCGAATCTATTTCTTTGAGCTCGGATACCAGTGAATATTTTGAGAGACAATCATCGATGTTTTGCCAAGGGATTTTGTGGAAGTTAGACCACTTCCCAATGTCCTTCTTCATCTTCCCATTGCTCTTCTTTTCCCGTGGATTGGACTGGTTGTCTTGAGGTTGGCTATTCTGTGAGTTAGGGATGCCTTTACCATGGTTTGGTTGTTGCAGATTTGCAGACCCAAATTCTTGCTTGTTCTTTTTCTTAAATTTACGCTCGATTTTGACAGGATATCTACAAGCGGTTCCCAATGATGAGATGTCTAGAAACTCCATTTTGGTTTGGATGTACCTATATAGAGCCCTGTGGTATTTCAAAACCAAATGTTGTTAAGAGTCTTTGATACCTAGCTTGATGTGCAATGTATGGAAGGTATTTTTGAACTCCTGCACTGTTTGGTCCCACCTTTTATGCAGCGTGGTCCATCTCATGTACTGGTCATCATAGTTTCCCACAGGGTAATATTTCTCCTTGATCGCATCCATAAAATAATTCCAAGTGGGATCAGACCCAAATATTCCAGACGCCTCTATCAAATTTTTCTCCCAGTAAGTTTCCCTCCAATGTTTTACATGAGGGAGAGCCTTGAGGAGGGCAAAGGTGATCTTTTCTCTGTCGAAAAAATTGTGAACATAGAAATTACCTTCTAGCAAATTTAATTATTTTTCCAAATCATCTGCATTGATCTGACCTTCAAATACATAAATATCAAAATTAACTTGTACCTTGAATGGAGTAGCGTCTCCAAAGAGACTACTTGATGATGACACGCATGTTATTGTTGGAAGCCTTTGAAGGATTTGGGAAAAATTATCCAACATCTCATTTCTATGTTGCGCGAGGACTTCCACGAGCAACACCTTGATGGGATCTTATGCTCCTACGTATCTCTTTTATTTTTCCATGGGAGGCTTCTTGGGCTGACGAGATAGGTTGTCCTCAAGGGAAACTAGCTCGAGATCCAGCTCTCTGTACCCTAACCTCATCGGGTACGTGCACTAAGAAACGATAATGAGCAGCCCGCTTTGATACCAATGATCTAGATTATTTTGAGAACAAAATGAAGGCAGAGATATAACAATGAAATATACAGAGATATTATGAGATGCACTAAAATATTGCAATAAACACAAAGATACACTAATGCATAATTTTTATTAATGAGAGAATGTACATAAACTATAGAATTACAAAGTGAATGACTCGCTAGAATGGTGGCAAATTATCTCTAAGAAATGATGTGACAACTATGCTCATTTGAATGAATATGATGATGTTTACAATGAGGATCTAGAGACATTTTTAACATGAAGAAAATCCAAAACCCTAACCTCAGAATATGAAACACCAAAATTCATGTGGGTCTCGATGGGGTAAGTTGGTACGTCAACTGCCCAAGGGCGTAAATTTTTCATACAATAGCTAGTTTGAAAGGATTATCCAAGGAATACACATTTTACATCACACTCTCGCTAAGGCCTACAATGTAACTTTGGTGGGTGAAAATGTTTTTGTTTAGGACCTCAAAACAACCCCGAAAGTTTAGGACTCGAAATTTTGTAGAAAATATGCCAAGGTGGAAACCCCTATTTTGAGCCAGTGGAATTGGTGGGTGGCCACTGATTTCCTTCTGGATCAATCCTCCCCTTAGGAATCAATGGTCTCCATTGTGTTAGGTCCCCAAGGAAGATTTTGTTGAATCTTAACCTTGGTGAGTTGCTTGCCTTGCTGTAACTTGTTGAAGGCTGTTATGAACTAATCTGGCTGCATTCTCTTCCTGAGTGTGGGAGGACTCTATCGATGAATATGAAACATGAATAACATGAAGGGATTTATCATAACTTGATTTGAATTGATAGTGTGGAGGCACCCTCATAGGTGCAATAGGAATAACTTGGTTCTCTTGTAGAATCTTTTTGATCTGCTTCTGCTGGATAGAAGGGTCTTGGGCCGAGGCTACAATGGTTTTAATGTCCTTCTCTTCTAACTAGGTTGTGAAGAGGATAAATGTTTCAATATGAGAGATTACTTTCCGGCACTGTTTTGTCAGGATAGTAGTCAGAACTACCTCTGATATCCTGTAGAGCCGACTTGCTAGAGTAACAATGATGTTATGGGGTCGAGAATCATAAACAACATGAAGCCTCCACATATATGGTTTTCCTAACAGAACATCACAAACTTCTAGTGGGGAAACATCATAAAGTACCTCATATTTGAAGGGCTTGATTCCTTATGACAAGCGACACTTTTGGGTGACACAAAGATATAATCCCTAGCGAAGCCATCTGATGTTGTATGGCTACGGGTGTGGTGTTGTCGGCAAGTCCAACTACTTGACGACCTTTGTTGAGATGAATTTCTTCCAACTTCCACTATCAAAAATGAAATGAAACGAGGTCCCCTTCACCCACATCTATGAATGGAAAAAGATTCTCCCCCTCCTCAGGATCCTCTAGTTCTTCTGGTTGGATTGTTGCGGTCACGATAGTAGAAGTGGGGTTTTCATCAATTATATGTCTCCTTTTATTATTGTTTGAATCAGAGTCTAAGGAGGGCTCAACTCTGTTTCTTTGATCTTGGCTACCAGTGACTGTTTTGAGAGACATTCATCGGTGTTGTGCCAAGGGATTTTTTGGAAGTCACACCACTTCCCAGTGTCCTTCTTCATCTTCCCATTGCTCTTCCTTTCTTGTGGCTTTGACTGGTTGTCTTGAGGTTGGATATTCTGTGATTTAGGGACGCCTTTACCATCCTTTGCTTGTTGCGGATTTTCAGACCAAAATTCTTTCTTGTTCTTCTGCTTAAATTTACGCTCGATTTTGACAACATATCTATAAGCGGTTCCCAGTGATGAGATGTCTAGAAACTCCATTTCGGTTTGGATGTACTTGTGTAGAGCCCTGCGGTATTTCAGAACCAGATTTTTCTAAAAGTATTTGATACCTAGCTTGATGCACAATGTATGGAAGGTATTTGTTAACTCCAACACTATTTGGTCCCACTTTTGATGCAGTGTGGTCTATCTCATGTACCGGCCATCATAGTTTCCCACAGGGTAATATTGCTCCTTGACCACATCCATAAAAAAAATCCCATGTGGGATCGACCCCAAATATTCCAGACTCCTCTGTGGAATTTATCTCCCAGTAAGTTTCCCACCAATTTTTGACATGGGGGAGAGCCTTGAGGAGCGCAAATGTGATCTTTTCTCTATTGGAAAAATTGTGAGCAGAGAAATAACCTTTTAGCAAATTTAATCATTTTTCCAAAGCATCTGCATCGATATGACCTTCAAATACAGGAATATAAAAATTAACTTGTACCTTGAATGGAATAGCATCTCCAAATCAATTTCTTGACGAAGACACGTCTATTATTGATGACAATCTTTGAAGGATTTGGGAAAAATTCTCCAACATCTCGTTCCTTTGTTGCACGAGGGCTTCCGCGAGCAATATCTTGATGGGATATTCTTCTCTCGCATCTCTCTTTTCTTCCACCATGGGAGGCCGCTTGTTCTTATGAGAGCGGTTGTCCTCAAGTGAAACTAGTTCGAGACCCAACTCTTTGTACCCTAACCTCGTTGGGGACATGCACTAAGAAATGACAATGAACAACCTACTCTGATACCAATGTTCTAAATTATTTTGAGAACAAAATGAAGGAAGATTTATAACAATGAAATATACAGAGATATTGCGAGATAAACAAAAATATTGCAATAAACACAGATATACAATAATGCACAATTTTTATTAATGAGAGAATGTACAGAAACTATAAAATTACAGAGTGAATGACTCGCTAGAATGGTGACAACTTATCTCTGAGAAGAGATGTGATGGATACGCTCATTCAAAATAAGATGATGATGTTTACAATGAGGCTCTAAAGGCCTTTTTAACATGAATAAAATCCAAAACCCTAACACCGAAAGATGAAATGCCAAAAGTCATGTGGGCCCTATTGGGGTAATTTGGTACGTCAACTTCCCAAGGGCGTAACTTTCATATACGATCTTCATTTGGGGTGCACGATAGCTCGTTTGAAAGGTCTATTCGAGGAATACATATTTTTGTTTCACATTATGGATAAATATTATAGTGTGACTATGGCGGGTCAAAAAAATTTGTTTAGGGCCTCAAAACGACCCCAAAAGTTTAGGACTCAAAATGTTGTAGAATAACTACCAAGGTGGAAACCCATGTTTTGAGCAAATGGAATAGGTGGGTGACCATCGATTTCCGCCTGGATTAGTTCCTTGACTGAGGGGGTAGGGCCCCCTCCTTAGTTAAGTACTATCTTTATATTAGCGTAGGATTTAGCATTTCAATTTTTTTTATTCAATTCCATAGTTGTTTTATTTCTTATTCTGCTACAATTCAAAATTTCATAGAACAATACTTGCAATTCATGTGTGGTTAATATTTAATTTCCTAGTGTTGAGAATTTTGCAATTTAAAAACCACAATTCAACGTTGATCCAATTTCTATGAGTTTATAATCGTAGATTCTACTACATCTCTTGTTTTTGCAACTTGCATAGGTGTAATTTCTTTCATGCTGAAGCTTAATTGATGCAACTCACGTTGTTGTGATTTATTTCATGTTGCAACTCTGCTTGCAACAACACTTTATTTTTATTTTTCTTTCTGACTTGTGATAATTTTATTCTTCAATAGTTTGGGATTGATATTATATTGAAATGTTTTTGAATGTGCAAACACATAATTGTTGCAACAAAACATGATCATTATTATACATGAGCAAGTCAGGAGTAAATTATAGCATGATTTTACTTTCCACGAGAGTGATTTCCTTTCTGTTAGTGTGATTTAATTTCTGCAAGTGTGATTTTATTTTTGCAAGTGTGATTTACTTTATGCAAGTGTGATTTACTTTATGCAAGCATGATTTAATTTCTTAAGGTGTGATTTACTTTCTACAAATGTGATTTAAATTCCACAAGTGTGACTTTTTCTTTCCTGCAAGTGTGATATTTGCTTTCTTCAACTCAGAAAATAGTATAGTTTGGTGACTTAATTAAGTATCTTGAATCCTTGATTTGTAACATTAAAAGTACTACAACTATTTAGTAAAAACAACGCTACTCTTGCAGATACGGTGCATGACAGTTCATAAGTAAGATAGGACATCAGATTGATAATTAAATGTACAACTCTTCGGTTTCTTACTAACTAATTAGAAAATAATTGAAAAGTCCATTTTTGGCGCCATTGCCATGGAACTGTCAAAAGAAGTAGTTGTTGATTAGTTGTGTGGATTTTCATTTTAAGTGTTATGATTTATTTTCAACAATTCGTAGAATGTTTTTCTAACCTTTTCTATGAGTAGAGTTAGAGATCAACAAGGTATATTTGTTAGTTGTTCCAAAAACTCACGTAAATATAACAGTGTAGGTCAATAAAAAGAGGGAAAGGAGCTCAATCAACCAAATTAATTATCACCTACAACAATTTTCTTGCAAAGAAGAATCCCAAAGCATCTCCTCAAGAAAAAGAGACTGTGCAAGGGTCTCTACACACAAAGGTTTTTCTTTCAGAAGAGCGGATCAACGAACAATACCACTACGAAGAATTCCTTTTTTCTGAGGCACCTTTAGAAACAAAGGACAACCCCCCAAAAGTAATGCCACATGAGGTTTTCATGGAGGAACCCTCCAATTTCATATTTCCAATCAAAGAAATAGATGAGACCAAGATGAAGAACATCCCTCATTCATCCTTGCCAAAATTTCATGGGTTATCTAACAAATATCGTGATACCTTCCTCTTCGAGTTCAATGTATTTTGTAGAATCTATGACTATGTGATAGACACCCATAAACTAAATTTTTTTCCCTCCACTCTCAAGAGCATTGCACTACGATGGTTCATGGGTCTTGGAAAAGATAACATCTGACTCATTGGACCAAATGAACAAGAAATTTCTAGACACATACCAAGACTACTGCAAAGATAAAGAAAGAAGAGAGGAATTCTTCACAATGATGCATCATGAAGATGAGAGCTTCGAAGATTATGTCGAATGGTTCACCTATAACCTATAGAGGGAAAAGAAAGAAGATTTGGTTCCTGAGACATGACATGTATTATTTCTAAGATGAATTTTAGATGATTGTATAGAACTCCTCAACCTAATAGGCAGGGAGATGTTTCTTAGTTAGAGTGTCTATTTTGTAGAATCTACGACTATGTGATAGGCACTCAAAAATAAATATTCCAGAAGCAGATCAAAAATAGGAAAAGAAACAATAGATATACTGGAAAGAATGAGAAAAATTGTTGGAGGTGGAGTCACGAGAGAAAAAATTGGGAACATGTTAGAACACTTCAAGACTGACATACTTAGTTCCCTAAGCTCCCAGTTGGATACACTGTAGATGAAGAAGGAGGAGGAGGAAATTGTATGAGCTTTGGCTATATTTTGCCCAAAAGGAATAATGAAGCACCCATGGAAAGAATATTCATTGGATCAAATCAAGGTTTGTGGAATATGCAACAAAGACCATGCTACTCACAACTATCCATCCTTACGAGGACTAAAAGCTATCTATCGGAAATTCGAAGAACCAGAACAATTATGTTATGTCTCTCAGAAGCGACCCTAACAACCCAAAACTCAAGGTGTGATCGAAGATCAATATTAATATTTCAATTCATATTGGACTAACCCTTCCATGCAATATGATTCTCAACCATGGGGTATGCCAACACAACATTGGGTGGCTCCTCCTCCTCCAAACTAGTTATGGCAACATGGATAGAGAAACCTTAATGTATGAGGACCTCAACAACCTATGACACAACCACCTATGCAACTTCTTCCTCCTCCCTAGATGCAGGCATCGAAACCCACCCCTCCTCGACCACAACTACCTACACAACCCATTCCTAACCCGAATAGAGGAAGGTAAGGCCGACCAACGCATGATGTTGGACTTGCAACCTACCCGACCTATTCCATATCTTCCTTGGAATGCAATTATATTCAACTCTAATAAGGTAAGACAATAACCAAGGACCAACCTTGTATTAGCATTGAATATTTGAATGAGGATGTCTAAAATGAAGAATTAAAACCAAAAACATCTTAGGAACCTTTGAAAGCTGAGAATTCCCACCCTGAAATTCAACACCCACCTTATCGAGAAAGTCTAAAGCTAGAAAAACCTTTTACTCAGCATGAGTTTTGTAGATTTTTACCTTGTACACTATTTTACTGCAAACAGATTTTCAATAAAAGAACAGAAAAGATACAATGGAAAATACACACATTGCACAGATATTTTCCCCTGGAAAATCAAACCGGGAAAACCAACATATTCTATATTCATTCATAGTGATACATTGTTTACAATACAATATACATATAGGAGCCAATGACATCCAAGACCCTAACCTAATGACCTAGATTAGTTAACAAACCTAATTCCTTAACCGGAAATAGAAAACCATTGGAAAAAACTATGTGCTGAAAAATCGCCCAACAATGGACACAAAAATCGAGGTGACACAAAAAACAAGGAAAAATGTGACACATTTCCCAAGGAATTTTTTTTTCTCAAGGGCACTACCCCCGAACCCCCACACAATGGGGATATAGCCCCCCTGCGCACTCGACACAACGTAGTAAACACTATAGCTAGTCGTGCAAATAATATAACACATACCCAACATTCTCCCACTTGTTTTTTTTGCATACAAGGGGTTATAGGGTTACATAGTCAACAATCCAGAGCAAAAATACCCATGTATCCTCTACACCAAGAGAACTCTCAATGCTCATAGATTTTTTTAATGAATCTGTAACATTATTGAAAGTGTCCACCTTCATCAACAACATTTTCTTTTCTTCAACCATGTCTCTCACAAAGTGATATTGAATATCAATATGATTTGTCTTTGAATGATAAGCCATGTTCTTCGCCAGAAAAATTGCACTCTGACTGTCACAATTTATCCTTACAATTTGTTGTACCAACCCAATACCTGAATACAATATTTGTAACCATACTTGTTCCTTACTTACATGAGTGGCTTCCATGTATTCAAATTATGTAGTTGAAAGTGCCTCTACATCCTGTATTTTTCTCATCCAACTGATTGGTCCTCCAAACAGGTGAAACACATACCTTCTTGTAGATATCCTATGATCCAAATCTCCATCCCAGTCTACATCCACAAATCGATGTATGTCCAACACTCTGTCCAATCCTGGTCTTCCTTGGTAGAACAATACATATCTAGCAGTGCCACTGTAACATACCCCGCCACCCACAGGCCGAGGTACGCTACCTTCAATCCCACCCTTGGAATTCTTTCTCTTACCGATAACCTTTTTAAATTAACAAGGATGCATAAAAGAATGAATTTAATGACATGCACAACAATAACTGGAAAGCATGCATATTCTAAAGATTCAATTAAATGATAATTAAATACACAGTGGAAATACATTCATATACATGTAAATAATACCATAACAGAGAACACTTGTCTTTATAAAAGATGAAACCAACTAGCTGCAGACCAAGGATGTTCCACCCAACCGTAGACATTACTGCTCCAAATCTCAACAACAGTGTCACCCCCGAGCCAGGGCTATGAATCCACAAGGACAGTTCTAGGGTGTTACTTGGCTTCCCAAACCAGTCAACACTCAAGCTCTCACAGACTTTCCCATCACTCACAACAATCCAAGTACCCAACTCTCTTCTACCCATCCTACACCACCCAAGAGAATTGACCTCCACCCTTCTCTTCCACGTAGTCTCTCCACCCTTCTCTTCCATGTAGTCCCTCAGATAGTCATTCTCCTTCCAGGGCTCCCGCACAATTGGTCCATAATATCAATGCTGGAACTCTCAAGACTCACAACTATGAACAAGGCTGGACACAGGCCAACGCAAGTCAGACATGCAGGCCTCAAGTTGTGGTTGGATTACACCAACGACCACTACAACCAATAATACCATGGCTACTCTTTGGCAGTTCATTTCCCTTTCCCAAGCCAAGATGCGGATGAGGATGGATCAATGAGTGATAGGTAAGGACAGGATGAATGAACGAGTGAGAAAGTGAATGAACTCATAAGCGAATGAAGGAGCGAATGATCAATCAACCAACCCCCCACCAGACTAGGGGCGGGTTTAAGTATTCCGTGGGGAATCAAGAACCTCCTGGCCTTCCCCAAGAAGATTATGTAACTAATCCACTCCCTTAGACAAAGGGGTAATTAAAATAGGAAATAACATTTATCCCCTCAAGCCCCCTCTCTTGTGGAATCATATCCCCCTATAACTCTAGTCCTTGTCTGTCTAGAAACCAACAATGTACTTTTATTAATAATGATCAAAACGTTACATTTCTTGGGCACAATGGACTTTTAATAATTTTTTGGTCACTCTCACCTCTTAGCATTGTAACAATACATTATTTAAAATGGGGGTTCAAAACCCAGGGTGTTACATCCCCTCCCCCTTATTTTGGAATTGTCCTCAGTGCATATAGAAAATAGAGATCAAAATTTCAAAATTTATTCCAAAATTTTCAGGTACTCTGCCTGCATGGAATCTTTATGCTCCCAGGTAGCATCTTTAGGACCATAGCAGGTCCACTGAACTTCTACCAGCTCTATAACTCGATTCCGGAGCATTTTGACCTTTTTGTCCAAAACATGCAATAGTTGAACCTGGAAGTCTCCCTTTGTCTCTACCTGAATCAGATGCCAATCAATAACATGGTTAGGATCATGTACATATTTATTTAGTAAAGATACATAAAATACATTATGTACATTCATGGAAACAGGCAATGCAAGCATGCATGCAACTGGCCCTATTCTGTCCAGTATTTCAAATGGACCACAAAATATGGCTTCCATCTTTGTACAACTATCCAATTTCGAATATATTTTCTTGGGATTCACTTTCAAAAGTACATGCTCCCCTACTTTAAATTCTCCATCTATCCTGTTCTTATCTGCATAAAATTTTTGTCTATCCTGATCTGCCTTCAAATTCTGCTTGATCTTAACCATCTGGTCTTCCATATCCTTGAGCAACTCTGGCCCAAGTACCACTCTATCTGTTGGGTTGTCCCAACTCATGGGAGTATTTCATTTCATACTATACAAGGCTTCAAATGGGCTCATTCTCAATGAATCTTGATACCCATTGTTATATGCAAACTCAACCAAGTGCAAGTAATCTTCCCACTTAGATGGATTATCCATCACATACATTCTCAACATATCTTCAATTACTTGGTTGACCCTCTCTGTTTTCCCATTTGACTGTGGATGGTATGTTGTGATAAAGTTTATATTTGTACCAAATACTTTAAACAATCCCCTCAAGAAATTGGAGGTAAACTTTGTATCTCTGTCCGAGACAATTTTCCTAGGTATCCCATGCAACCTAGAAATATCTCTCATGTAAATTTATGTAATATTAGCCGTTGTATGTGTTGTTTTTACAGGAAAAAAATGAGCATCCTTTGTTAATTTTTCAACCACCACCATGATTGAATCATGTTGCCTTGTTGTCCTGGGAAATTTAGTTATGAAATCGATGGTTATCACTTCCCATTTCTTCTATGGTATTGGTAATGGGTGCAGCAAACCCGCTGGGTGCCTATGCTCAGCTTTCACCTTCTGACATTCCATACATCGAGCGATGTAATCAACAACATCCTTTTTCATTACTGGCAAAATAATTGGCTTGTTACTGTTGTAATCATTTTCTGGTACCCGATATGTCCAACATAAGGAACATCATGTATTTCCTTCAATACCAAATTCCTCAGTCCTCCGGAACTAGGAACATAGATTCTATTCTTATGCATGAGTAATCCATCTTCCTTTATCTCATACTCCTTTATTTTTTGTTGTACATCTCCTTGCTATAAGATTTCCTTTACCTGTAGGTAATGCTGATATGTAACAAGATCATCTAAAATTCTTCTCTTCAAGTCTGACTGATGCATACTGACAATAGTAACATGCATGAGATTCACTCTTCTACTAAGTGCATTGGAAAATTTATTCTTTTTTCCTTTGATATTCTTGATATCGAGGTCATATTCACTTAAAATTTCCATCCATCTTGTTTGTCTAGAATTCAAGGTTGGCTGTTCAAAAAGATACTTCAGGCCAATGTGGTCTATCCTTCATTCAAATCTCTTCCTCAAGGCGTGGACAATGGCAGTAAGCTCCAAGTCATGTTGATTCAGGAGCATCGTTAGCGAGCATGCGGAGCAGGACCACTCAGCGCCTGGGAATATTTTCAGAATCTCAATGCTGGTAGTTACGATGAATATTTTTGAAGCACACCTGAACTCAACGCCAGGAGATATTTTGAAGCATGCCTGAACTCAGCACTAGAAAATCATCTGAAGTACGCTTGAATGATTGCGAGCGAAGTGGGAGTTTCCACTCCTTCTCTAGAATGTGACTGATCTAAGATAGTCGTTAGGTTAGGAGTAGACAAATAATCAGGGGGGAACCCTAAGAACACTCTATGATAAATAGAGTTTTTGTACGCCCAAATGAGGCTAGATGCAAGTTAGTAGGAGAATTCTGAGTTTGTAGTTGTTGTTTTGATTGTAGCTGTAACCATGTTTATTTTGAATGAATACAACAGAGGAAAATTGATCCATTGTGTGTGGATGTTGTTATTTCTTGCAAATTTCTTGTTGTTGTTGTTTCTGCAAATGAATGTATGGAACTGTGAATGTTAGGATAAGTTTCAATTGTTTCTCTTCTATTGAAATCGGTGCAAGGTGTGCACACAAAACTCAAGGAGTGCATTGACAGTTCAATTCCGAAGCTCAGAAGAGATAGCAAGAAACTTTCCCTTTTCAAGGAGTGCAAAGTGACTGTTGCAAGGAGTGCACAGTCTTCTGCAAGAATTCAAACCTTGCATAATAACCAGTTGCAAGGTGTGCACCAAGAAAAAGGAGAATGCCAAGGGGGCGAGAGGAATTTCTCTTCGAGAAATCCTTTGGATCTGAGTTATCGAAATCCCTGAAATGCAAGGAGTGCATGGGAAGTTGAAGTCTTCACAAGACCAAGCTCAGGAGGAATAACACTTTTTATAAGTGTTAACGAGATCCAAGAGTTGGAGTCGTTGGAGGAACAAAGGTTCGTAACCTTTGAACACTTAGAAAATCTTGTAAGTTAGAGAGATTAGAAGCTCAGGAGGAGGAGTGAAAATGGTCATTGGATCACAGCGCAAGGAAAAATAGTCATCTAGTTCAAGACAAGGTACATGAGCTTTAATGCCTCGTACACACAGGAGAGAGAAATCACCAAGACTTGAGACTTGAAACTTCCGAAGTCCGGAGTTTCGGATTTCTGAAGTGACATCTTCGTCATTCGATCATATGAAGCAGACTGAGCCATCAGATCGTTCGAGGTGAATGTACGGCGTTGGATCAATCTAGCAAATCTGATCCGTCAGATGTCCTGAGCTCGGGAGGAAGCAAGTTTGAAGCTTGAGATTCCTGAAGCGCGAAGATCCAGAGAGCCGAAGCGAAGCTCGACCGTTAGATTTTTAGTTTGAGAACTGAGATCACTGAATCCCGAAGACCCAAAGACTCGAAGTGAATTTGAGCCATCATATCTGGAGGAGACGTGGTGAGGATCTGAGAACTCTGGGTAAATATCCGAAGTAATCCTCAATCGTTAGATCAGGAGGACACGCATTGGTGGATCACAACCTTCGGATAGAATCCATACAGAGAAGGGTGAAGTTTGAGGTTTGAGATCCATGACGTCTGAAACCCGGAGGAGATCTCGACCATCGATCAGGGGGAGGGTCAAAAGCTTGTTGATCTGAGTTGAAAGATCAAACACCCAAAGTGAAGGAAGGACCGTTGATCGTGAGGATAGGTGTCTGTCGAATGTACACTCTGGAAGATTGGAGTATGAAAGAATGTGAGGTTTGAAACTTCAAAACCCTGAAGCATGAAGACCCACAGAGATCACAACCGTTGATTGAAGGGGGTAGGTGTTAGCAAATATTTTGCTCCAGAAGATTGCTCTGCAAATGAAACCAAGGTTTGAGATTCAAAAATTCTGAAGTCCATAATTCTGAATCGATCACAGTCGTCGATCAGAGAGAGGGAGATTTGGATCACTGATTCCAAAGAATAGATCTCAGTCATCCATCTGGAAGAACCGTCAAGATCGTGAGATCAACGGTGATCTAACATTGCGAGGACAGGAGTTGCGTGGACTTTAAAAAGTCAAGGGTGGGTCGCAATCCATATCATGGTTTGGCCAAGAAGACACATGGAGGCTCGAGGAGATTTGCGGGCCCAAAAGTAGTTTGAATTCAAACCGCTTGTGGCCGTACCCGCAATTGTGTGGTCATTGCCTAAGGTCACATCGATGGAGGGGCCGAGAGGAAGGCGCTAACACCCGATACTCTAAGATTTTTGCATAACGCGAAAGGGAAGGTCATGGTGTCATGAGGTCTGCGCAGGGAGCCGAGAGGGCCTGTGTTCAACACAGAATGAGACCAGTGAGGTTTCAGAGAGCCACTCGACTCCAAAATCGATGATCCTGACTGCGAGGTCGCACATCCCTTAGGAGAGAAGGGGGTCTGCACCAAGTGGTATCAGAGCATAATTTTTTCTTGTAGACAACAGGCAAAGGAGAAGAGACAAAAGAACTCGAAGTTTTACTCTGTGTGTGACAAATAGTCAACACAATACCATCGAGGAGATGAGTCGAACCACCTTTAGCCAATTGGGCTGTAGAAAGAGAGAAGCGAGAAATTTGTGCAAGATTAGAGGCGACGGAAGCAACACATAGACGAGCACCTGATGTTGGAGACAACAACGATGTAGAAAGTGAATAAGTAGAAGTCGAAGAAGCTACAGGAGAGGATTTTTCCGAAGAATGCTTGCTGAGAGCAGTTGCTATATTGGGAGGCAGAGCCAAGATATAGGTCCCAATGTATGGGTAAGATCCATGGACAAACATTTTAACTATGAAGAGGTCGATGAAGAGAAAAGGGTGAAATAGGTTGTCACCAGGCTAAAAGGACATGCAACACTGTGGTGGGATGAAATGTAGGCTGAGAGGAGAAGCAAGGGAAAACAAAATATAAATAATTGGGACAAAATGGTAGCAAAGCTGAAGGCTAAGTTCATGCCCAAATATTATCATATAAATCTGTTCAGGAAGATGCAGAACCTGAGACAGAAGGGGATGACAGTTAAGGAGTACACAGAGGAGTTCTACCGGATGAACATTCGAACTGGACAAAGAGAGAGAGATGAAGAAAATGTTTCCAGATATATAAATGGCCCGAGATATGAAATCCAGGATGAACTCAGCATGATTTCAGTAAGGATAGTAGAGGATGCTTATTAGTTTGCACTGAAGGCAAAGGAGAAGTTACCCAACGAGGAAGAGGTAAAATCCCAGCCCCCCCAAAAATAAAGGGAGTTACCCATGACAAGGCACATAAGTCTAAGGATGAGACTGAGGAACCACATAGTCACTCAGAAATAGGAGGAAGTTCCTGAGGAAGTCAGGGTGGTGGAAGAAGTTCTTCTAGAGGAAGAGGAAGAGGCAGAGGAGGAGAAGTAAGATGTTATGTTTGTGGAAAGACAGGGCACATGTATGGGGAATGTCCCGAGAAAAATAAAGAAGAAGGAGGTGAAGCTCACATTTCATAAGCACAGAGACAGAATGTTGAAGTAGAAGGAGTAGAGGATGGAAGATCCCTGATGTTGAGGAAGGTTCTCTTAAAACCAGAGGCAGAAGTTGAAAATCTAGTGCAGAGGAAAAATCTCTTCATGACATCTTGGAAGACTAAAGACAGAGTATGCAAGGTGATAATTGACATTGGGAGCACTGATAACTTAGTATCCATAGATATGGTGGAGAAATTGGAGTTGGAGACAACTGCACACCCAAATCCATACAAAGTATCATGGTTGCAGAAAGGGCACCAGGTAATGGGTACTAAACAAGGCTTGGTTGGATTTAAGATAGGAGGATATAGAGATGAAATTCTATGTGATGTAATTCCCATGGATATATGCCATATTTTGTTGGGAAGACCATGGGAGTTTGACAAGAATGTCATTCATGATGGGAGGAAGAATACATACACCTTGGAAAAGAATGGTAGAACACACATGTTGCTTCCAATAGAGGAGAAGAAAGTGAAAGAGGAAGCCAACACAAGTATACTTCTCATGAGTGGGACAGAACTCCTGAAAGAAGTCAAGAAAGAACAGGAGATGCAATTTGTTGTGGTGGGGAAACCTAGAGTGATCCTTACAAGCACTTCGATGGATGATTTGCCTAAAGAAGTTTAGGAATTGTTGGACAGTTTTGTTGACATAGTGGTGGATGAGCTGCCTAACTCATTGCCACCCATCAGAAGTATCAGCCACCATATTGACTTGATACTAGGAGATTTTCTGCCAAACAAAGCAACATACATATTGACACCTCGAGAGAATGAGGAAGTGAATAACCAAGTCCGGGAATTGTTAGACAAGGGTTTGGTCAGAGAGAGCTTGATTTCATGTGAAATACCAACTATGTTGATTCCAAAGAAGGATGGGTGATGGAGAATGTGTACAGACTTGAGATCCATTAACAAGATCACCATCAGGTATAGATTTCCTTTACCAAAAATGGATTATTTAATGGACTGTTTAAGTGGAGAAAATTTATTTTCTAAAATAGATTTGAAAAGTGGGTATCACCATATTAGAATGAGAGAAGGTGATCAGTGGAAGACAACCTTTAAGATGAATGAAGGTTTGTATGAGTGGCTTGTTATGCCATTTGTCTTAACAAATTCCCTGAGTACCTTTATGAGGTTGATGAATGAAATAATGAAAGATTTCATTGCAAAGTTTGTGGTTGTGTATCTGGATGATATACTGATCTTTAGAAGGACTAAAGAGGAGCATTTGAGGCACCTGACACTAGTGATGAGGAGACTACATCAGGAGAAACTATTGATAAATCTGAAGAATTCCTCTTTTATGACTACATAACTCATTTAATTGGGTTTTGTGATCTCTTCAAATGAACTGAATATGGATCCAGAGAAGGTCAAAGAAATCAAAGAATGGTCGTCACCAAAGAGTATGTTTGAGGTAAGGAGCTTCCATGGATTAGCAAGTTTATGTAGGAAGTTCATCAGAGACTTCAGTGGGATTTGTGCACTAGTGATGGATATAGTGAAGAAGAAGCACAAGTATTTTAAATGGACAGAGGAGGCCAAGAGGAGCTTCAATATATTGAAGGAGAAAATAACAGAACGACCAATTATGGTCTTGCCAAATTTTGAAAAGACATTTCAGGTGAGATATGATGCAAGTGGAGTTGCAATTGGAGCAGTTTTGAGTCAGGATAATAGACATGTTGCCTATTTCAGTGACAAACTGAATGAGACAAAGAGAAAATATTCCACATATGATAAGGATTTTTATGCCATAATTCAAGCCTTGAATAAATGGAGACATTACCTTGTCCCACAAGAATTTGTCTTGTATAGCGATAACCGGGCTTTATAATTCATAACTAGGCAGGAAAGATTGAGTCAGAGGCATGCAAAGTGGGTTGAGTTTATGCAGAATTTTACTTTTGTCATAAAACATATTGTTGGGAGTGCTAACAAGGTTGCTGATGCATTAAGCAGGAGATGTTTGATTCTCTAGGAATTCCAGGTGAAGGCCTTGGGGTTTGAACACCTTAAGGATATGTATTGTGATGATAAAAATTTTAAGGAAGCATATGAAGCATGTGCAAATAATGTGTTGAGAGATAGAAGCCAATGGATAGAGTACATGATTCAAGAGGGATTGTTGTTCAAGGGAAATCAATTGTGCATACCAAAATTCTCAATGAGGGATAACCTTTTGAAGGAAAATCATAGTGGAGGATTAGATGGACATTTCAGCCATGATAAAAAATTTTCACAGTTGAGTAGTTCATACTATTGGCCAGGTATGAGAACATAAGTGATAAAGTTTGTGAACAGATGTATAATCTGCCAACATGCAAAAGGAAAAAGACAGAACATTGGATTGTATCAACCATTGCCAATACCAGAGAGGCCTTGGGATGCAATAAGCATGGATTTTGTGTTGGGACTACCAAGAACACAAAGAGGATTTGATTCCATATTTTTGGTGGTGGATAGATTTTCAAAGATGGCACACT